>VWYE01022975.1:268921-379949 GCA_013398995.1 Alaudala cheleensis | reverse complement strand
TTTTTGCGAAACTAAACCAAACTGCCAAATATTTCAGCTGATCACCTTGCAGAAATGCAGCAGGCTGCTCCCCGTGTCAACAGAGAAACCAGTGTCCCGTTAACTCTTCCGTCACCAACTGGCTTTAGGACTGGGATTTCCCAGTCAGGTGAACTGTTTTGGATTTACTCCAGGCTGGGTAAATATAAAAAAAAACTTCTAAATGCAAAGCACACACCACATTTTAAAGAACTCAGTCAGCCAGTCATCTCTAATCTCCTTGGAAACATTTTCCCATGTTTTTCAATCATAGACATGAGTGTCTCTCACACTAAGGGACAGAAATTTGAGGGTGGTTTTTTATCATTGGAAGAATATGAGATTCTAATGCAGTCTTACAGATGGAAAATGAAGGGAATAAACCACCTGTTTTTAAACACCAAGCAGGACAAATTTATCACATCAATAACAGGATATGCCCATTTATGATAGGAGGAATTAGACTTAATTTGATCCAGGAAGTTCTTGCCAATTCGTGCCATAAAAGGAAGGAGGAGACTCACACTAGGTACCAAACAGCCAGGTCCACCAACACAGAGTGCTCCACCTGCCAAAAACACTTCTAGGTAGTCCTAAATGTCCTGTTTTAGCCTGTATTTTTTTTCTTTCCTTGCCCTTACCTCTGCCCCAAGTAGTTCAGGTGTAAGACTGAAAACCACAGAAATAATCTGTCAGTGCCTCTGAGAAACAGCTAGCATCCTTCTGCTCCTCTGTGACATTCCTTAGGTTATTCAGGTTTTTCTCATTTCCCCCTATTGATTAGTATGTGGAAAAAATACATGTGATACTTTGACACACTGAGGAAAACAGGCTCAGATTGTTTGAAGGCAAGGTTGTCTGGATAATTGGGAAGTAATGCCAAAAAGTACCTGACATACAGAAAAACTGATTTGCCATTTACCCATTAAATTATGTCGGTATAGAAAAAAATTTAAGTACATGAAATTAACCACAGAAAGTAAATGGCTTTATGGTTTGAATGGTGGAGTGTGGCAGCATGCAGAACAAAAATGGAAAGCCAAGCCTTCTGGGTGCTCATACAATGGTGATTGTGAATTAAATGATGAAAGGGGGTGAGGGTGGGTGATGGAATTAATGTGATCAGGGACTGCAGGGACAACTGTGTGAGTCTTTCCTGTGGGAAAGGTGCTGAACAGCATGCAAAAAGGCTGGTGCCTGCCAGCCTGCGGAAGAGACACAACTGCCTTACTTGATATGTATGTGTTGATAGGCAAGGAGTTAGATGCCTTTCCTCAGAGAAAACCCAAAACAACTAGTAAATTAGGAATGGCCACATGGTGTCTTTACTTGTGCCAACCTATATGTCTAGGCCTTTGCCAATTTGAGTCTATACTACTCATCTGCAATGAAATAATTAATGGAAGAACCGGAACCTTTGTTTTGTAATCCCCCAGGTCTGCCAACCGTGAAGCTGTCCCTTATGCAACACAGTCATGCCTCACTTCCCTCCCACACCTTGTTGTAACAACTTCATGTAGCAGACAAGGCGTTCTCTGTCGGTGTAAGAGAAAGCTTCTTTCACAGAGGCTAAAAATTCCCAGGCTTGTAGCAAAGTGAGGCTAAAGCAGAAGGAGACAGAGAAATTAGCCCAAGGACAATCTGCTTGAACAAAAACTTTTAAAGGTGTGGGCTTAAACAAACATGTTGGCTGGAAAAGATGAAAACTCAGACCTGCTCATGTGACTTTCCAGGTGAACAATGTTCCTTTTCTCATTTTATCCTTTCTCTCCTTAGCCAAGGGAAAACTCTGGGTAGATAGTTTTGTTTGCTGTTCTGTCTGTAGCCTCAATCTTTCTATGTGGAACAGTAATGTAAGATGAGCAGGGAGATGAAGTCATCTTTCCCTAGACTCCCTCTTTTGTTTCTTGCTCCCAATTAGGGTCCATAATTAATTTGACCACCACAACAGAGCACTGCATGGGGTGCTGGGATGTCACAGACATACTGAAGCAAGTTTGTTTCTCAGGAAACCAGCTTTTTCCTCATAAGGTGGTAGCCCCTTGACCTTTTTTCTAAAAAAAAAAAAAAAACAACTTTTAAAATGTCCACATTTTTTAACTCAAATTAGGGATAGAATCAGATTTGTGGGGAAAGAAATAAAATCTGCTTTCCAAAAAATACATGCACTATAGAGCTGTTATTATCTCTAAGTAGAATGTGTCAAAAACTGTAAACAGCCTTTGTGAAAAATGTAAAGGATAAATTCACTCAAAATGCCTGTTAAGCTGGTAAGTCAGCCTCTGCTTGGCTGCAGGAAACCTAAGTTCAACTCTGTTTTTCTTTACACAAGAACTCAACCTGAACTTCACGTCTCTCATCCTAGAGAAGGATCCTACCCACCCTGCTACTGCCAGTTTGGGTCCAGCCTGTCAAAACCCCACCTTGGACCTTGATGGAAGCTCAGTCTAAATCCAATGTGGCCACAATACCTTTCCAACAACCCCTACAGAAAAACTAAAACCAGCTGATAAATATTGTGTGTCTAGTTTGGCATTTCTGAGATTGTCCTTTGGATGTTTGACACCTCTCTGGCAGATAGTGTTGCAGATAGCTAACCAACAGAGCTTTTACTGCTGGGGCCTGTTTTGCAGCTTAATGGATCTTATTGCAGAGCAAATTGCTGAGAGGTCTCTAAATTCTCCCAGCTACCCCTGAGAAGGTGTAATTTTCATCACACCTCACATTCATATTTCTTTTATTCCTATTCATCCTTACAAAATATAAAAGCTGTATGAAAGTCTGTTTCAACTCTGTTTCCTGAGGCATTTGAAGCATAGGTAAGGACTTGCTCTTGAGCAGTATCTTGTCACTGCTGGCCTGTATTCATCCTGCAGCAGTTGAGAAAGAGAGAAGGAACCAAGCCCAGGCTGAACACAATCCTCACTCAGCAGCATTTGGCTTGTGTTTATCATTTATCTTGCAACCACTGAATTCTGAACAGTCGCTATTCCAGGATCCATTTCTTGGGAGGAAAAGATGGCAAAATTAAAGCTCAGTAGTCCAGAATGGGTTTCTGTAGTATCTTCCTAGCAGAACAAGATGGCTTGAGCCAGGATATAATCAAAGCAAAAAAACACCACATAGAGAATGAAAGGTATCAAAATACATTAGGAGAAAATATTAACTGAAAGCCAGATACTCCTCAGCTATATAACACATGGCATAATCCAGGTAACAGTCAGAGCTAAATACTTCTTATGACTGAAAATATGAATAACCAAACCCACTGATACCTGGAAAATCTATGAGATATAGTCTCTGACGAGTTTCTGCTTGTTATATAAATCCACATGCCTGAAGCAGCATTTTGCCAATAAGCACTTAAGGTCTGTGAGAAGAAAAATGTGTGGGGAAGTTCACAGGTCACAGACCACTGTCCAGCTGGTCCGGTTCTCATGCTGAGAACTCTGAGAGATGCCTCCTTCAGCCCTAGGTCCTAACCATGCCTGCCATTTAAATTCATTTGAAATTGATCCCTTCAGATGCACCTCCTATCACAAGTGACCAAGCCTTTCTTGGCTTCTGAGCAGGAGAAGGCAGGAGCTCTGTGCCCCAAAGACAAGGCTGGTTCAGAAGTGTCTGAGAATGCTATTTTCCTCACATCCTGGTTGGATTCCAACCAGAAAACATTTCTCCTGCTGCTGCAAAGTAATCTGTTTTGTGGTTGAGGAGACCAGGATCTGTGTGCATAGAGAGGGATGGCGTGGGTAAGGAAGCCAGGGGAGAACACAGGACACTATTAAGACCTGTCTGATTGAAGACCCACTTGGTTGGGTTGGTCTGATATTCACACATCCCTTCCAACAAAAAGCACAACTGAGATTTTTGTTTGAAGTCTTGCAAGAATTTACAAATAAGAGTATGTATATATGCACACCCCCCCACATATATAGAAATACAGATAATTATATGCATAGACAGAAAGAGAGAGTACCCTGGCTCACTTGCTGCATGCTTCTGCTGCCTTGTGACTTTTAGGCACATAGCAGAGAAAGGCTTCAGCCAGTGCCTGAGGCAAAAAATCTGAAATCTTAGCTGCTGACCATAATGAGTAGAAGGCATACCACTTCTCCAGTGCAGTAACACTGAAGGGAACAGAGACGTAATCTGAAGAAGCAGCAAAATGAGTGCCAAAGTAAATGCATGATCCTCAGGATTTAGGAGGAGGAAATACAGCTTAAAATTCTGGCCTTTCATTCTTCTGGAGCAGAGCAAACTCCAACATGCTCAAGGAGCTACATATTTGTGAAACAGCTCCTAAGCCTTTAATGACTATTACAAAAAGCTGTCTCCTTTATTTGCACAATTTATAACTTTATCTTCAAGTAGAAGGTGATTTTTAATGAAAGACTTGTGTATTCTGCCATGTTACACAAAAGTCACATCTATTTGTAACTTATTCCTGGTTGAAAGAAGAGGTTGTAAACATCAGGACCATGGTGTTTGGAAGCTGAGAGGAGCCTCAGTCACCTTAATAACAGACACATTGCATAAAATCACTTTATTTACCCCAATTTAGTGGAAATTTTGACCAGTTACATTTCCTATTAGGTTGCTAGCACAGACAGTACAGAATGACTTTGCCAACTGGGTGCCACCAGCTTTATTCTCACCTGCCATTCATTCCCATGGGACTGGGAGTTACATGGTTAAAATCACCTTCTACTGAATCACTTGGGGAATGCTCAGAGTGACTTACCTCAAGACCAGTAGTTACAGCAAACCTTGGCCAAAGGGATGAGTTGCAGAGCTACTAATTGTGTTCAGAACGTGAGAAGCCAAACAAAGGCTTTTCACATCTGAGGCATCACGGTTGATTTGTCCAGGTCATGGTCTGAATGGCTGATGGAGACAAATTCTCCAGCCCAGCAACATGCATTAATGAAGACTTGTTCAGTCAGCCTTATTAGCAAGGAATTTTGCAGTGTCTAGGGAGGAGGGGTTGATATGCTTTCAATAGGACACAAAGGGTGCTAATTTCTAATCTCTGCTCCATTCTTTAAAATTCCTCGCCAAATTATANGGGGGGGGGGGGGGGGGAAACCATGCAGTTGATAAAGGCAGCCTTTGTATTCAAATTTCTGTGGGAGAAAAAATAGAGTAGAAAATTATGTTGGAGTATCTTCACTGTTCCCACCATCTTATCACAGGAATTAAAAATTAGTTTGTCCTTATAATGTTCAACAGTTTTGCCATTTATCATTGAAGACAGAGATAGCACAAAACATGCCATCACCATAGTTCATTGCCTTAGTGAGTCTAGCAGTTATTTTTTAACAGAAGTTGTATTTTCACCATTTTTACTGTTTGTTCACTGTTTTGTACAAGTGTTAACTTGAAAATTACTTTAAAGTAAACTGTACTGGCAGATGCAGCATACAATTTGGAGACTATTGCTGTATATTCACCATAGAGTTTTCCTCTTCTTAAACATCTTCCCTTTTCATTGCACATAGTCAATGTGAAAACTGACTTTATTAAACACATTGCAGAGCCAGCTCCACTTACATGAAAACTACAAAATACTGCATTTGCCAAACTGAACTGGGATTTAAGGCTTTTGAAAAAACAGACTAAAGAAATATACAGGGAATGTTAAGTTCTTAAACTTTTCAGAAAAGATAGTGAGGAATATTTACCTCCTGATGATTACTAGGCAAATTAGATTAAACATGGCACAAAAACATAATTTACACTTTCATTTCAGGTAGGTGACAGGCTCAGTATGATTCCAGCAATTTGGCTGTATTGTATGTCTCTTTAGACTATTACATGGGGACTGTAGGTTAAGCATGGAGACCACTTGTCTCCAAAACTTGTCCATCAACTTGAGTGGCATTTTCCCAGATTGTGCTAATTTAAGTGAAGACTTCTATACTCAAACACACTACTCGTAATATTTGAGTATAAAAAATAAAGATTTCTTTTTTTTTCTTTTTTTTTGAGGGGTGGGGGAATGATTTAATGAAGTTAGAAAAATGAAATTACCCACAAAATTTTCATCCATAAAAATGAGTTTTAAAGACAATACACCTTTTTTTAAATGCAATGGTAGAAATACAGGTATAAGAGTCAAACTCCTACAAAATAGAAAATGTCTAAGGAAATATTGCAGATTCCTGTAAGGTGCAGAAATTATTGCCACTGATGAAATTTGAATGACACTGCAGGGCACTCCAGTAAAGCATTAGCTACTGCTAGAATTGGTATGTATTTTCTCAAAGACTACCATTACTTTACTACTTTGCAACAGTGCTACTTCAATTATCCAGTCAACAAAGAGGAATTTATATTCTGAAGTAGATTATGAAGAAATTCTTCTGCATGCAGAGGTGCCTTCTGCCAAGTAAAGGGGAATGACAGTCCCTTTACTCATTTTTCCTTCCCTGCCAGAAGGGATGCAGCAGATGCAGCAGGATGCAGCAGGTCACCCACTAGAAACAAGGTGATGCCACTGGCATCAAAGCTTTTAAGCACTTAAGTTATTTTAAACTGGAAAGGAATAGAAGTAGAGCAGCACCCAGAAGAGAAAAAAATGGGTAGGAAGAGAGAAAATCCTATGGTGAACAAAGGGAAAAGGGACCTTGCGGGTTAAAGAGCATTTCTTAGAGCACTGGCAGCTACAAGGCTCAGGAGCCACCTTGAAACTTTTCTGTAAAGCAGGAGATGGCCTGGAGCATGGGGATTAAAGCTGTTCACTAAGAAATAATTCAAATGTGGAAAAAATATAGCCTAGTTATCCATCCTTGTATTTTCTTGCCCCTTACTTCTTCCCTGAAGAAAGATATGAAGAGGCACATAAGGCAGGTTTCTTGGTCTAGCAGGAGAAGCCTCCTGGGTCTTGGTCCCTGGTCCTTTGCTGTTTGACTTGAGAATGGTCCAGGAATTAACAGGTTAATCCCAAGTGCCTTTGCTCATTGAAGAGTGACTCTTCTCCCTGCCATCTGATGAGGGATGGGTTGATTTCTACTGCTTTTCCTTTTATCCAGCAGACAAGGAGCTACTGGCTCTGGCAAAACCCTTCTCCTTTCACACCTGTTTGTTCCATTAGTTCAGGTTTGGGTTGTTCAGACACGTGACACAAACTGGTTTTGTTCTGTGGATGCAGCTGGACTGTCAATCTCAGCAGAGCACAGCTCATCCACCCCAGCAATCCCTCACCCTCTGGCAGACCTGGATCAGCTTGGCAGGGGGACAGAGGACAGGCCTGAAGCCTCAGTCACCACTTTTTAACATCTGAGCCTCTTGGCAACTGAATCACCTGGTGAAAGTAGATCTCACTCAAAAACCCTTCTCTGCATTTCCCTAACTCCCCTGCCCTCTCCATAGCCCCCCCCATTACCAACAGCATCATGTTATGAGAACCCTCAAGTCCATTGCCTCTGACTGCTCTGTTATTGAGATGCCATCTGTTGTTGATGCCTTATCTACTGGAGCTGACCTCTCTTAGCTAAGCTGCCTTGACCTTTATGGGAGATCAGTTCATCTGATGCTGTCCATCTCTGGATACATATGTGACTAATCAGGAAATCAAGTGCTCTTCATGATGTTTGAACTGTGCTGCGACACACAGGCTGGTCTCTGCAAGCCTGGGACATAGAACAGCCAAAGGAGCTGAAGCTGAGTCCTGTAATTTCAAACCAAGCAGAGATCAAAAGCATACCTTCAGAGTTTGATCACATCGTGGGGAAGCTTTCATAACACTTGTTATATCTAAAGAATTTGCAGTGGCATTGATTTTAGCAGAGATGTATGGTCTTAGCAGAGCCCTGAGTACATACGCACGTTGTTAACCCATGTCACTGTGTCTTCACTGCCTTTGCAGCCATGCTAAATCAAGGAAAACTGCTCATGTGTAATATAATCTGTATTATCTTAAGGCCAGATTTACTCCGAAAGCCTGAGGTCTACCATCAGCAAGGCCAGATCTGTGTGTGCAACAATAAGCACACAGCTCTTCTGAAACCTCTTCAGCTAAGCATGTTTTCAAATACAGCCTTTAAAGCAGTTTGGTGGCTTTACCAAGAAAAGTATAATCTACTCACTGAGATGAAGATGCAAGATGAAGACTGCGCAGTCCAATTACAGCTTTGGCTGAAGAGACACACCAACACTTAAAGAAGGGGAACAATGCACATGCAACTGCGTCAACAGAGTGAAATGCCTTTGTGTCTCTTCCTCCTTGGAGACGAAGAACTCAAAAGATTTGCGGGGAATCCTGCAGGTCTCCCAGGATACACCATAGTTCACGCTAATAATGTGTTGCTGGAGGCAACCAAGCCTGAACAAACAAATCAGTCCGGGGGAGGAGGAGTGGTGGGTTCATGAAAGCAAAGCCACCAGGAAAACGCCCCCCTTACTTCTTTTATGCAAACTTTCCCACCCAGATCCTAAGTCTGGCTGGCTGGTGAAGGGCCTGCTGCCGAGGAGGTGCAGTGACTCGCCCCGGGCCAACCTCGTGTCCTACTTGTGGAGCCAAGTGCCCGTGCTGGAGGCAGCGCTGTGCCGCCCCGAGGCACAGGGAGCGATGAAGCTGGCGCTGCGGCGGGCGTGACAAATGCGCTAACACCCTCCAGTTGTCTGCTCTGCCGGGCGCACCGTGTGCCTCTCTGTGCTGGCATGTGCTCCCGTTCCACCCAGTCCCTTCCGAAGGCTCATGCACTGTCCTAGAATGACATGTCCCTAAACCAGGACAACCACCAAGCATACAAATGCATGTGGAGCAGAGGCAGGACCTAGCAAGCACATACAGACAACCGGTTTGAATATCCTGCAAGGGTACTTGCCTGATGCACTGGCACAAAAGGAAATAAGATCCTGGGATGTATCGAGGAGACAATTCCTGAAGATGGGAAAACTAATATCTTGATATCAGGTTGTGGTGAGACCTCAGTCTTGCACAGTTTTGATCACCACATATCCAAAAGATTAATTCAAACAGCAGCATGAGCTGAGAAAAGCTTTCTAGGATGAGGATGAGAATGGAGAACCAGAATACTAAAGAGCTTGTCTCATTCAGTTTAGCATATGACACAGAGAGGGATATAATTACCCTGTATAAATATATTAAAGTGCTTACACTGGAGAGGGCAAAAAGCTATTTGAAAGACAATATTGGCACATGGAATACATGGATAGGAAATGGTCATGAATACATTTACATCAGGGTCCTGGGAAATAGATTCCATTCCTATGATCTTAAGTGAATCATGTTTAAAGCTCTCTGAAATGTCTACATGTGAAAATACAGCAGCTTCAATAAACCACTGACTGAAGTCTCCACTTACATGGAATAATTTCTACAAAGCCTGTAAAGGGCTTGAGAACACAGAGCTATAGGACTTTTGTTGGCAGGATCTCTTCTCTCCTTTTAGATACTAAATTAAATGGCTAGATTTGGAGAGGAGCACACTGAGCTGAAGCTGTTAAAAAATCTTGTTCAAGTATAACAAGAATACCTGGGACATAAGAATCTTGGAAACAGTTATAGATGCAAAATCCAGATCTGGACTTCTTCACAAAAAGTACTGAGCACTCTTAATAGTTTTAAAAAAATTGAGGTCTAAGTGATTAGTTCAAATCAGTGTCCACGAAATATACCACAAGGGTACTGACAAGTAAATTGGAATTTGGCATGCAAGTGACAAAACCCAGAATCACAATTCTCATTCTTGCTAACCAAGATCAAAATTAAGAAATAACACAGAGTCTCCTCTTCCTCTCATGTAATACACACAGTCATAATGCAAATACCAGTTTATATAGGCAGAGGATTTTGCTCTCATCTGTCAAACATGAGGACAATTAAGACCAAATTTCTTCCAATAACAGATGAACATGTTATTAAGATTCATTTCATATCTGTGCTCCAGTATTATATGGTTTGATTAAGGCTAGGTGAGGTAAAAACCAGAGATATTGAAGTAAAGACATAAATGAGCAATTTCCCTAGAGTATTGTCATCCGACTCTGCTCATTTCTGCCTTGAAAGAACAGAAAGTGTTACATGTTTTCCCTAACACTGGGGCTGAATAAAAGAAAAAGGGAGGCAGAAGTCCATGTAAAAATGGACATGTATCACAAGTTTCTAAGTGGGCACAAGAAAATAAATTGTCAACATAGAAGCTGAAGTTTTTGCTTAAATTATTCTGTTCAATATTCATGTTTTTGACAAATATGTTTCCCATTTTATCCCAAACTGTTCTTTGAGGAGATGACTATAACTGATCCCCTAGAGGTGTTTATCATCACTTTTCCAATTTCTGTGATGTGTAGTCCAGTGATCCCCTAAGCCTTTCTTAGGTTTCAGATGATATCACAGCAAGAGAGAAACAAGCAAATCCATGCATTTGGGTTTTGTGAAATGTCTCATTCTTACTTGCTCTCTGCTGCTGCCAGCTTTTTCACTGGCTGTTTTACTCCATTCATCCCCTTCATAATCAGACAGGAAATTCCACACAGAACTGGGATCTCTAATCGAGAGCACATGCAATGATTTACAACTCTTGTTAATTGGTACTACTGCTGAAGCCTTGCTTGCCTCTCTGCCATGTAGAATCAAGGGTGGGAAATGCGAGTTCTCAGGTGGGAGACTCCTGCCTGCGGTGAATCCCGCTGTGGTTCGGGAGCTGCAGAATTGTGTTCCTAGGGGTGCAGCCAGTGCTGTAGGGTGCTGGCTGTGGTGCCAAAGCTGGGACAGTGCTTCTCCAGAGCTACTCTATGGCTACAGTGCCATTCCTGCCTCGTGCGAGCAGTACAGCAGCATGCTGCCAGGAACTGAGTGCAACAGGTGAGATGATGTCGCTGAAGACTGCCACTGATGTTTTCCACTTTGAAAGAGCTGGATCTGGGGAGCTACCTTGGTGTTCTTCTCTCCCAGCAGCTTTAAGATTGGAAGCCACTTAGCATCCTGCAGAATTGGTCCAAATAAACCAAGCTGTTCCTCTGTGAATGCAGCAATCACAGATAGCTGCTGCACTCAAGCATTCCATCTCCAATTAAGCTTTACACTGAAATGTCCTGTCCAGCTGCAAAATCTCCTGCTGAACTCCTCAGGCTTATCATATCAGCATGTGGCTTTCTGCATTAGAGACCAACTGGGGCCAAAGTAAACACTGTGACTGAGGAATCACAGCCTTGCAAACAGAAATAAAGGGCTCTGTACCACCTACTACCTCACTGGCCTGAGACAAACTACAGAGCATCTCCTCACATCTATTTTCTTGGGATATTGCCTATATAAAGACAGATGAGAAGTACTGAGCTTCTCTCTGCTGTCCTTTCAGCTGATCTGCCTATGTAAAAACATTGGTGAATAGGTGTGAAAAGAGTGAACATCAAGAATATCATGTAGGCACAGCATTTAGTTCTTCTGTAATATAGATAACCCTGCTACAAATGCACAGTTACTGTACCTGGCACTTCCAAAGAGCCATGAGAAGAAAATGAAGCACCTGAACTAGGAGGTGCTCATTTAGCTTTTTGCAGCACAGGGCCAATCACACGCTTGAGATCAGAACTGAGTCTATGCTAGCAAACAGACAAGAAAACACTCAATTAAACAACAAAGTTATTATTTATATAAAGTTTTTAATTATGACATTTCCAAGCAATAATGAAAATTAGACTCAGTTCTTTCACTTACTCCTCTCACACTTTGCCTCCTCCTTGTCTTAGACTTGATTTTCTTAGAATGTGGAGGAGTAGGGAAGGCCTAATTAATTCACAGGGGTAAGCACCATAAAACTCAGCCTAGTAGGCATTAATAGGAGCAGACGCTTTTGAGCTGTCTTCTAACTCCTTCCTTACTATAAGAGCAGTGTAAAATCCTGTCCTCCTACACCCTGATATTTCTCATCATTGCTTAAGAAAAAGCAAGAATCTGATAGTCCTACAGCAGCAACAACCACTCTTCTTTGTGAGGCAAGGTAACAGAGAAGATAAATAATCATTGTTGTTTTCTGGGGCATAGTGGAGGCACATATTGGACCTTTTGAAATTAGCAGGCTACATTTAGCCCCATGAGAGCTGGCAGAGCTGAGCCCAGTGACATCTCAGCTTGCTTTAGTGTTTTCACTAGGACAGTCCTTTCTAAAAATGAAGTTTTGAAGGGATGGAAATGGCTGATCAGGGACTAATTTGCTGCAGCTGATGTTAATCAGAAACATATTATACAAATATTTGCTCAGTATGTGGTAGTATTATAGAATGGCTTGCATTGGAAGCAACCTTAAAAATCATCTTGTTTTAACCACCCTGCCATAAGCAGGGACACCTTCTACTAGACCAGCTTGCTCCAAGCCCCATCCAACCTGTCCCTGAACACTTCTAGGGATGAGGCAACCACAGCTTCTCTGGGCAATCTCTTCCAGTGCCTCACAACCCTCACAGTAAAGAATTTCTTCCAGATTGCCAGCTCACATCGAGCTTTTCATCCACTAACACTCCCACATCTTTTTTCTCAGTGCTGTTCTCAATGCCTTCTCTGCACAGCCTGCAGTTGTGCTGTATATATCAAACTGAAGGGTTTGGTGCAGAAATGACTGGGTGAGGTTCTTTGGCCTGAGACATGCAGGAGGCCAGATTGGACAATAATAATTACATCACAGTCCTCTTCCTGGCCTTGAAGCCAATGAATCAGATGACTGCACACCAAGATTATTTTGTAATTCTCTCTACTGAAGAGGTAGAAATAAATTTGTTTCTTGTTGTACCTGTTCATTCCTCATTCTAACACTTCCCCTTCCTCCTGGGAGATTTTCTGTGCCTTCCTTCCTGCCACAAGGAGGGACTGAGACAGTGACTCTGGTCCACTGTTTATACTTGCAGCCTTCATCAAAGAGCAAGATTGTCAGTCTATATGGCAAAAGCTATTTCGGCTTCACCTGGGTCCAGCTTGCACAACCAAGCTGCAGGCTTCCCCACTGCAAAACAAGGATGAGCACTGAAGGCTGCAGAGGTCATCAGGATACTGTGGCCAGGAAGCCTTGAAGACGAGCTAGTTCCCAGTACACAGGTCTATCTTGGGATCACATCACTTCTGCTGTGAATTATCTAGACCTAGCTTCCCAGATCTGTACCACTAATTCATTACTCTTCAAGAAGCTAAAAATGCCTGAGAAAAAGCAGGGATGACAACTAGGATGTAAAACTCCTGAACTGCTAGTTGACATGAAAAATAAAACCCCCTGCCTCTGGTGCTGAATCAAGCCCTTACAGGTTGGAGTTGTTTAAGAGTATATTTTAGGTGCTATTTGTTCATGGTACTCTGGAGTCCCCTCCTCCTTGAAGCAAGGGCTGGGTGTTCCCCTCAGCAGTCTCTCCAGCTGGCTTTGGCAGGCTCCCATGTACAAGTTTTTCATGTGTCTGGAACTGGGACACCAGCACAAGCTGGTTAATAGTTACACAGCATAACTGAAATGCATTTCTGGATGGAAGGTGGTAATCATCAGCATATATTATTTTCCCCCTTGCCATGGTAATTAACATGGAATAACTTCAGAGGTTGTAACCTGTTCATGGCATTCAGTGCAACCACATTGCACAGCCATATAATCTGTTCAAAGCTGCTTGTTTGAAACTCACCCGGTAAGACAGGTAAAGATAGTGTGGGGAAACAAAGAGAGTTGGTACTAAAGGTAGTCTTGTGGCCAGTGTATTGCAGCTGTGTCAATTAGCCCAGAGTGGGAGCAGCCTTGCTCTCCCAGCTATGGGTGTGATAAAGACTGAGCTGGCTAGGAGGGGCTTGGTTGCAGCTCAGTTGGAGTTGCAGTTGCAGTCTGCTGCTGTGTTGCGGGGACCCAGGGACAGGAAGTCGTGTGAAGGACAGATGAGGTAAGACTTTGTACCAGGGACAGGCTGGAGTGAGCTGGTGCTGTGAGAAGAGAGAAGAACTGACAGACTGAGTGTTGGCATAAATGGACAGACCCTGAGAGCTGCTTGGAGACGCCTTTGGGAAATAAGATAGAGACTGTTAAATAATGAGGTGTTGGGGTGTGAAGCCTTCTGATAAGCATGAAAGACTGATAGATAATAAAGTCCTGATACTTGAGCTTCCTGAAAGTTTTTAATGAAACACTTTGTGTGTCTTGACCATCTCGACTACCACACTCACAGAAGACCAATTTTGCAGTCATCATTGGGATTCAGTATCTAGCTGGCTACAGGTATAGAAGAAATGTAACAGAACTACTGCAGAAAAGCATTAGGAAAAGGTTTGAAAAATTATTACTTGCCCTCTATTACCTTCAAGAGATAGAGCTGAGCTTGTCAGAATTGCCATTTCCAAGTTTTGGAACAGAAGCACCAGAACCCCTTTAAATGATGTGTATTACTTGAAAATAACAACATTCTCGGAATTAATTCCTTGGGCTATTTATGAACTGTCTGGATTTTGAGAAGTTAGGGATCACAAATGCAGCCTTCTATCTCCAAACATACAGATGTTCTCAGAAAATAATAGCACAGCAATTTCCTCAGAATCCCAGCAGTCCCAGAGATACAAGAAAGTGCCAAAGAGAACAACTGGTCAGCAAATTGAACCATTAACATCAAACATGGCATAGCTGCAGCTTTGCTAAGACACAAATCACAACAGAAACAGCACAACTAGCAACAATGCACTAATGCTACAAGGAATCTTATACCTACACACATATTCACACATAGATGTATTATGTAATACAGAGAGATTGTATTATATGTTCCATTAAGTTTATAATAAAATGTAGTTTATGAGCTATGAAAAAAAATTATATACATACTGACTATGTATGATTATTTATATTTGTATGCAATATAATTTTAATTTATGTAAATAAAATTATTTTAAAGGAGAATGGTGAAATGCAGAAATCTAAATCAAGCTGTGAGGTATTTGGGCACAACCTGAGGAACAGATCCATAACCACGGTTACAAGAAGGCCTTTCCCTTGCTCCTCAGTCTCGCAGATATTTGGCCTTTTTTGAAAGCTGAGACAGGCATCTGCTACAGAAGGAACAAATACTTGTATTGTATCAGTAACAGAGATGTCCTGTGTTACTTATCTTTCAGAGCACAGCACAAAGGCCAAAAGTTCCCACTTCTTTTCAAGCTCATTGATCCAAGCTGAGCAATGTGGTGAGGCATGGTAGGAACTCTGAGGCAAGGGGTGCTTCACACACACTGTGAAACCCCAGCTGTAGCAAATTGCTTGCTGGTATAGCCACATAAACATTAAATGGAGTCTGCTATCACCTGACCCACACTTATTGGCTAGTTGCTGCAGGCTAAAGAGTCCCTTGTGCTGACAAGATGAGGATAATATGAAAGGCTTCTTGGTGCCAGAGTTCAAGCAAGCATAGGCAATGAAGCGAAGCATCTTTTAGCTGCACTTTGATAGAAAAGCCAATCTTTTTCAGGTCTGCTCATGCAACATTTGCCTTCACCACTGTGACCATTGCTGCCTTTACAGGACATCAGTCTGCTTATCCCAACTCCATCAGCTGGGAGGTTTTTCTGCAGTCCCCTGTAGCAAGGCTAAACTTCCAGGTTGCATCATTCAGGTTTCTCTCATCTTCCTAGGCCATATCTTGCATAAACACATGCATTATGTAAGCTCAAGCCCATAGGTTTTACACTCAAATATTGTGTCAGTTGTGAGATGGTTAATTCCCAGCCAATTTTACTTGCTTAGAGCCTACCAGCACTGGACACCAAGACACACATTTTCATGGCTGGGACTTGTCTTAGTGTATGCCTGCAGTCAGACCTACCTCAGGCTTTAATCTTCTCCCACACAAAACCCTGTGCCCTGAACTAACACAGGCAGTTGGTGTTTAACCATTTTGCAAGCAGGAGAAATTCAAGACAGGTGGTGAAATTATGGAACAGAGTATCCTTTTATCCTGTTCAGGCAATAAAAATTCATTTTCATGCTAAAATAGTTATTTTACTTAGCATCTGACCACAGAGCTCCCCTCATCACTAGGTTTTTCAAACAATATTAAACCCAGACTGTTTTATAGGCCTGATTCTTTACCATCACTAAGTAGATCAAACATTGACTTCTTATTTTCATAGGGCTTTTAGCAATGAAATTAGTCTGACTTCTTTTTCCCTCCAGCAAGCTTGACCTTGGAGTCAACATCCTGGCTAGCAGTCAATGTGACTTCATTATCACACAGAGCATGTCAATTCCTCTCTTTGCCTTCATGGCAAAGTACATGCCATTTCATTGTCTTGATGGAGCCTTCAAACTTCCCTGCAGACTGAGGCAGCCAGGCCTTTGAGGAGAGAAATGCAAATCAAATGCTTGAATCAAGTCAGGTTTAAAGAAGGGCAGAGAGGGTGGAGGGAAGAAAATGTTCATATATTTTTTGTCCATTTATGCACTGTTATGTTGGGATGATGGTGGACTGAACAACAGCAAAGCAGCCAGAACTTTACAGCAATTCCACGGCCACTAGGTCCTCAGCTTCCTCACTTCCACAGACCTTCCTGATGCCAGCAGCCACCCTGGGGAGTGGACTGTGAGGCATCCCAGGAACAGGACACTTTGTTTGTGCTGCCCTTTTGCAAACTCTACACTTTGTGACAGGAAGACTCCGTGTATTTCACACTTCGAGTTCCAGTATCACTGAGGTACTGGAAATGTATGTTATGTTTTATGTCTCTTATCTTTATGATTAGTGTATCTTATGCTTTAACTAATAACACAGCCTTGCTTATATTGCCTCCTTTTTTACTTGTAAAAATTTTTAGGTGACTGGAGTGAGTTTTTGTACTCATCTCGCTAATAAATATGAAATTTGTGACTGACTGA
Organism: Alaudala cheleensis; assembly: GCA_013398995.1. NCBI lineage: Eukaryota > Metazoa > Chordata > Aves > Passeriformes > Alaudidae > Alaudala > Alaudala cheleensis. Next base: position 363,087 of record VWYE01022975.1, on the reverse strand, counting down.
GAAAGACATAGTAAGGAAGCTGCACACAAAACTTTTACTGAAGAATCAGCTTCACTTTGGGCCATATATAGGATATAATTCCTTATGTGTGACAGACACATACGGCAGTCCTTTGGTCTTTGACTTGCCTATATGATGTGAAGTTATATATGGTCTGGGCACCCCTCATTCCCTGTGCCCAGATGGAGACAGCCTCAGTAACAGCAGCCTATATCAAATCAACAAAATAGTAATATCTAGCACATACTTCAGCTTGCCTATTCTACCTTTCTACCAAAAAGTGGTTTCCAAACTCAGAGGTACAGAAAAGCAGAGTTTTCCAAAATAAAAATGGTCAGACATATTTGTGGTAACTTCATTATTTGAAAAACGAAACAGCTCTACCTATCCAAAGTAACTATTACTTCTCCACAAATCCTTTGTCTAAAGTACTGAGCCAGCACCTACCATGCTGCTGTTTATAAACTTGCCTAGAAGTCTAAAGCAGCTTCACTGAACCACCAAATAATACTCTTTGCAGATGTACGCATATGTTTCTTATGGAAGGGCCATATGACCTCAGTGAGGCTTAGGAAGCCTGTTCTCACAAAACAGATCTCATTCCCACATTTACATTCACCACCTGAGAGAAAACACATTAAATATCTCCCAGGTCTGAGCTATCACTACACCAGGGAATCAATTTTCATCACCAAACTGACCTTCCTTAGCTTGAGTTGAACAGCTTCCAACATAGTGCAGGTGCTTCCTCCTGGAGCTGTATATTTTTTCTATGTCCTGACATGTCAGCTTTTTTATGGACTGTGAAGGTCAGCTTTGTCATTCAGGAGTTCCCATTCTCCATGACATGACTGGCACCACTCTGCTTTATTTCTCCTGCTTCAGATTACCCAGAGTACAACTGAGGAGCAAAGAGCTATAATGCCATGCAGCACATTTTTCCACAATCAGGATGGTGTTTGAATAGAGCCCTACAAGGTCAGATAAAAGATCCTTACATGGTTAAAATCTGCTACTGAACCATCTTATGTTATGTCTTACACTCTCTGCCTTTACTGTTCAGTAACAGTGCAAAGCACTATGCAAAGAATGCCTCCAGCAAACTGGATCTGTGTCTTGGCATTTACTGAAACTGAGAGAGGAGCAAGCAGAACTGGGCCTGCCTCAGCTGAATACACTGTTGAGAAAATTTCTGCACGGAAATTCAGGAAAGGCATCCAGCCTCTCCCACAACATACTAGTTCCTAGATCAGCTTAAGCTGATGTGGCATGTGAAAACCAGAAATGCTCCAAGTCTATCAACAGGTACATAGTTGCATTTGACTTTAACTTCAGGAGCCTGCACATGCCAGTGCTGTGTAAAATCCAAGTATGATTTTTTTGGAATTAGAGTAGAACAAAACATTAGTCTGCCTAATCCTTGAGTTTTTTCTGCTTTAGATCCATTCCCTGTGGCTCATTTCTGAACAGTGAGCTTGAGAAGCATCAGGAAGACTGAGATGGAAGCTTGAAGACTTCCCTCTTACCAGCTGAATCTGCTGCAGATGTTCTACCACTGGTCAAGTCCTCGGTGTTAAGTGACTGCAGATCTGTGTAGGAGGGAGCAATGCTTGGGCTGCTGGTGTCCTCTGAGTTGGTGGTCCAGCTGCTCTCTGAGGCATGGGTTTGCCTCTCAGAAGAGTTGGAAGAGGGGGAAGTCCAGTTGGGTGCTTTTGATGCAGACACTGGTTGCAGAAAACAGGTATTGGTTAAAGACACACAGGGCAATGTACTCGAATATCACAACTATTCCAAAGACATTCTAGATCAGTGTACTGGTGCTCTGTAAATACAAATTCCAACATCCACAGCAACACAGTTATTTTATAACAAGTACAGTGGTAGTGCCTGGCACTGTTACCCTCTAGCACTACTCAGCTGTCTGCCTTAGATTCTGTGCTGCAGGCAGCCATATGCTTTCCTGCTGCTCAAGTATTGGAGAAGCTGTGACTTTTCAGAACAAGATTTCACATTTCTGACACTGTTGACAAGACCTGAATATGTTTGTTGTGCAACACAGTGGAGTTTTTTACAGCACCACAGATTTTTTAAAGTGGTTTTATTGTATTTAATTAAGCATTCCCTATCTGTGACACCCACTCAAATGGAGTCATCATCTCAGGAATGCTCTGCATGGAGGGGGAGTATAAAAATAACCTGAAATGGACCTATTGATGTGCACTAGGAATGGCTTTTGTTTCTGAACGTGCAGAATGTAGAGTCTCAATCTGAATATACTACATAACATTTCTGCTCAGTGTAGACCAAAAATATCATTTGCCAGACTTGAATGTCAAACAATTCAGTCTAACCATCACCCAGAGTTTAGAACACAATCACACACATCCATTGCTATGAGTTTGTATTGTGTACTCTTTGTATTGCATATTCTTTGCCCACAACATCACTTGAATGTTAGGAATAATGGGTGACTATAGTGAGGAAATAATACTAATAAAAAAGAAAGTTATGGTTAAAAAGTTTTCCTGAACTAAGGAAAAGTGTATGGGTAGAGACTAGTTCTAATTTAATATCAGCTTAATGACTGTTTTCTAAATTAGTGCATCTATATTTAGCTGTTAAACCAACAAAAGTCTTGATGCTCCTCAAATCTCACAGTTCCTGAACAATTACTGACGCAGAGATTCTCCTCTCAGGATGTAATAAATAAACAACCCTTACTAGGTTGACAGCTACTTAGGAAAAAAATGAAAAATTAATGTAAAGAAGATTTATCTCTCTCCAACCAAGTGATGTGATGGGACACTTCCTCATTATGGAAACCTTGTTGTGTGCACAGACAGAATATCTGAACAATGCTCTCTGCCTTGCCTCTTGAGAAGTGTGAATTTATTTTGTGTATCTGCACTGGTAGCCTCAGGTAAGCAGGCAGTGGTATTTTTATATGTGTACAGCTGTGAGCCTACTGACACTGAGTGGCTTCTGAGTAGAGCCATCCCTGAGGATGAGGAGCTGCAAGTCAGATCTGTCTCCTTATTGCACAGGTTGAGAGCTGCTGTGTCAGACACAAACCAAAGCCCACCCCTCCTCCCTCCAGTAACCACACACTGTGTTGTGCTCATGCCTGTAGAGAAAGGGGGATGAATGGATGATTATAATCTGTCAGTCCCTCTCTCAGCCCTTTTGTTAAACATGGCATGAGGCACCTCAAAAGCCATCCTTAAAACTTCAGCTGAAATTGCTTTGACAGACAGAACACTTTATTTGGACACACAGAACAATCTGAAAAGCTGAGCTCTATATATGGATCACTAACAGGAGCCTTTTTTTTTTTTTAAGCGTGCTTTATATCCTAGAAATTTGTGGAATTATTTTATAGAAAAAACATCTTGGATTTCCAGTATTTTTTTGTTTTAAGTCAGTCACGGAAATATGAAAAAACAGGCTAATTTAGAAACATGTAAGATATAAGAACTCAAATATTGGCAACTAATTTTGTGCTTTCCAACCAAATTTTTATCTAAAAAGGCAACTGACTGGACTATTGTTGCCAAATACTTCTATATAAGGGCAAATTAATTTTATTCCAGGTAAGTAGGGCCATCTTGAAATAACAGAATTATTTGCTTTTTCCCTAAAAAAGAGCCTTGTACTTTGGACAATCAAAACCACAGGCAGCTTTTTCTGCAACAGAATTCTTTAAATTCTTATTATAGTCAACTTCTACCTATGACTGTTCTAGGTTCCCCAATACTAATTATTAAAACTAACAAAAGTGCATTTTCCCCTATGCTGAGCCAAAAGACCATCTAGCAATCTCAAAAAGCAAGACAAGAAAAGTAAACATCTACACATGTTTAAGATCTCTCTGCAGATACTTCTTAAGATTCCTGGAAGTGTTGCAGCCAAATTCCTAAATGAGGCAGGGCTCTTCTGTAGAAATTTTGAATTCAGTCTCTAATGTCAACAGCTGGAGAGTCACAGTCTTTCTGCTGTAGGAATTTCTCAGAAATCTGTTAATGTTGAAAGACCAGTACCAGAACTATCCCTAAAATGCAAATTCTGTAGCATGCATTGGATACTGAAAATCAACTCATTGTTTCCCAAAATGTTTCTTCAACATGCTTTTCTTGACATGTTTATTATTAAAATAATGAATTGGCTTTTAATATGCAGATTTACCTTGGAGCATTAATTTCTCTTTGGTGTTTTGAGGACCTGTTCCTTGATTCTTATACTTTATTACAATAAACCACATTAGCATAATTTCCCTTCTTATTACATAGAACTTCAGATTTTTCTAATTTTAGCATAGCATCACAGTTTCTAGTGACAGGTGTAGTGGCAGTAGATCCAGATGCTGATCTTGTGTTGCAAATATTGCCTGCTTTCAGAGAGAACAGCACAAAGTAGTTAAGCCTAGATATGCTGTTGGATAGCCTCTCAAGGGACATGGTAAGAGTCCAAGTAATTTGAGCCATTTTAAACCAGACAAAAGCCCTTGGGAAGAAGTGGGCATGGCTTAGTAGGACGGATGATGTAATAGATCTTGCCTTAGTCTAATTATGGTGACTAAGAATACCTCATTGAATTGAAGAGTGCAGCTAACACTGATAGAATATGAGACAGTGAGCTGCAGGCCCATTGTGTAACAAATGCAAATGTTTTGTCACCTGCTGGCTGTGATCATTTACAGATTCTGTAGCACTTGTGACAGCAACATTTAGGTCAGCCTAAAAATCTCATTTTTCACTTTGGCAGTAACAGTTTGACTAAGTTGATAAAAATCATAACAAAAATCAAATTTCCTCCTTTCCCAGCAAAAGGAAAACAGAGAAGGGGACACCACAATACATAATTTCTGTGACTAAGTATTTCTATAGCCTCACTCAAGAGTTTTTGCTTCTTTAGGAGAAATCTACATGATTTGGCAGCTGCCAGTTAACTATACATAAACCCCAAATGCACAAATATTTTGAAACAAACATTCTGCCTAGCATTTACACTGCCTGAACCTGTTAGAAGGAAGGGTTTACAGGAACATCCTAAATAAAGACAGTTTTCACTGTGAGGCTTACCATGGGTGCTTTTCATTGCTGTACCTCAGATTTTGACCTTTCTTTTCATCTTCCAGATTCTTTGCCTTTTTGTTCAGCCCTGTTTCTTGCTATGAATCCCCCAACCTCTGCTCCCCCAATAATGTCTTCACTTTTTCCAGAACAACAAAGGTCCAGCATAAACCCTGGTTTTCTTTAAAATGTACTTCCTATAGCATAACCACTACATTCTAGCTGTCTTTAAATTGCTATTTTTTTAGACTCTGAGCACTTTGGGACAAGTATTTGCTTTTGAGGGAATCTGCGCCAAAATACTGCAGCCTTAATGTCAGAGCAAGCCAGCATCCCTCTCTCCTGGGCCCCATCCTCTTTGCTCTCATGGCACTCTGGAAATCCCACTTTGCAAGCCCTTTTCAAACTGTGTTTCCAGGCAGCCTGGCCATCAGCCTGGGTAATTATCTAGTCAGCTGAGCAGCTGCTCAAGTAGGCAGACAGACAGACAGACGATTTCCTAAGAGTGCTGGAGCCCTGACAGGACCCCGGCTGGGGGCGCTGAGCCTCCAGGACGTTGCTCTTCACAGCTGCCTGCACAGGAAACAGATTTCCAATGTGTCCATCCTTCTCACACCAATCCTGTTTGTACTTGGCCTTTATACTCTTCCCTCCCCCCGGTCTGGGTATTTGCTATTGTTCTTGTGCAGAGTGTTTGCTACTGGAAATGAATAATTGCTGTCACCACGGGCTTTCCACTGAGGCTGTCAGCGTACACTGCGTCTCCAGCTTTGCTGTCATGCATAGAAAATATTGTCATCTGCACAATAATGGAGAACAACTAGGCTGAAGTTTATCCTACCTTTTGCTGTCAAATGCCCCTCAAAGTAAAGGGCCAGAAACAGAACTGTCATTTTTGCTTCCCTTTAGAGGCTGTCAGCTGCACTGGCCTGGCCATTTATCAACACAGGGTCCAGAAAAGGAGTGGGACCAGCTCATAAGGAAGGATTTAAAAACATCCTTAGGAACTCACCTCCTTAGGGTTCCTATATTGTTCATAGAATGGTGGCTTCCCATGCAAGAATTACATGGAGAACCACCCTCCTCCATGAATCTCAGTCAGATGCCAAAGTTAGTGTGTAAATATCCTCCCTCAGTGACATGGATCACACAGGACAAGCCTCTACAGAGGCACAAATGACTGTCTTCTTCAAAACTGCAATGCTTTCAGAAAATCTACTCTGCTCTCCTAATCTGGATATCCTAGACCTCTGCCTACAGACTAGTGTCCCCTGTGAATGAAAACACACACTAGCAGGCAGTGCTTTGGCTAAAGCACACACCTTAAGACTGGGTCACATCCCTCAAAAGGGTAGGACATCAAGTAATATATCCTAGAATTTGTTTTGTGGAAGTATTTTTCTTATGATTAGCTTTATTAATTTTTATTTTTCATTTAACAAGGTGCATATATGAGTTTTTCAGTTAACAAGGATATAACAACATTAGGAAGGAAATACCAAGTCAGAGCAACCAAGAGCCCCATTTGAAAAAGTACATGGCTGTATGAGTAAGCATAAGTATCACATAGCCATGAAACTAGAGAGAGAGGTAGAGCACCTCAGTTTTACATATTAACACTTCATGGGTGCTCTTCCTTCTCACCACATCACAAGGATAAACAAGCATTTACAACTAAGAACCAATTGAGACAATCTCAATTTAAACATGAAGAAGTTAACTATTGTTTTCTTGGGCAATTACTCCACAACCTCCTGCAAGGAAGGACAGAAGTCTGTTCATGCAGAAAAGCTGGAAGCTCATACAGCCACATCAGTTACCATAAGCTGATGAGGCAAGCCAGAGGATTTGCATGCATGTTTAAAGTATGTCAGAAAGAACTTCTATATGTGAAGAGAAGTGCTTGCAGTGCTGGAATTCAAGTAAACTTCTGTTCTTTTTGTGGTTCTCTGGGTGTTAAATCATAGCACCAAAAGACAGCAGAAAATACTGATGAGCACTACTTGTTGGTATCAATGAACTGCTGGCAAAAAACACACGGGAACTATGATCAGGTAAAGGCTATGATCACAGAGGTGATCACTATTCTTTCAGCTCCAGACTACAGAGGAAATATGGCTCAGACTTTTTCAATGGTTGTTCATACCTCTATGTGAGAAATATCACTACTGAAAACACCTCAATGCTCTTTCCCCATGAATGCATTTTGGCAATCTCCAAGACTTAGTCAAGACGCAGGTGGAGTGAATCACAAAAGGTTTTCATTTTCTTCACAAAAAGAAAATATTTCTCGCTCAATCCAGAAAAATAGTGTGAGCCCTTTTTGAAACTCTGGTAACGTTAACTGTGTTAAAATACAGTACAAACTGCTCAAAGTTAAATTTCTGAGAAGCCAAAGAGCAAGGCAAAAATCCTGTATGCTCTCATTGTAGTTTTTTATCTTCCTGGAACAGACTTTTCCACTGGTTTTGCCTCACCTGTTTGTGGGTGGGTTGATGAAGCACTGGCCCATGGTGCATCTTCAAACTGAACCCAAGCACTGATGGATGATGACAGATCATGGTTGCCATGGACAGCAGAATCCACCTTGGGCTGCTCAGCTGCCTCTTCCAGCTCTGTGCAGAAAAGGTCTTGAAATTCTCCATTTGCATTGTGGTTCTCTTCTGAGGATGTGTCTGAGGAATTAAAACATTTCACTGGAGGAGCCTCAGTGCTACCTAAAATAGAGAAAATATAGAAAGATTTACAGCATTGACCATGATTTCATTGGTTTTTTATTGAAATGTCTAAAATTTGTCATTAAATGTAGGAAATTTTCCTTCACCTAATGCAGTTTTTGGATAAATGCTGGGCAGTCTTGCACTTGATTATAATAGATGAGATTTCCTCCTTGGCTGGTTGGATACTGTCTTGAATCTTGAAGGACAGATCCAAAACCTGTAGTAGATCTACGTTACATCACATGAGGAGAGTAATCTGCTCTTTTTGGCCCAAATTCTCCAATTACATAGGGGTAGCAGGAGATAATTCAATCTCTGCACAAACTGCTTCCATGTAGAAGGCAAGGTCTCCCATGCTAGATATATGACAAGTAGTTGGCAAGGTCTCCCATGTTAGATATATCACAGTAGTTGGTCTAAATCAAGCAAAGGAATTCTCACCAATTTTTAAAAAATCAGAGAGCTTACCTGATGGATGAATGGGCAGGAGCAGCTCATCAGTGAAGGACACCCACTCAGACTGGTGGGAGGCAATGACACTTGTCAGAGATGCCATATTTGCAGCAGGTCACTCATCTTCACTTGGGGATCATGAGGAGGAGGAAGCAGAATGGGAGAGGTACAGTGATGATGAGCCAATAGAGGGAAACACCTCCTTTGCACTTTTTTTCAACTGCTGTTAAGAAAGAAGTAGATTATGTCTTTTAGAAAATTAAATAGGAGAAACTAGCACTACCATTTTTTCTAATGTGGAATGTTAAAGCGATTTATGTACCACAGTCACAGTACTGTCAAAGCACTACCACCTTTGAGACAGGAATATCACCTGTCTGGAGGAGGGTTACACTTGAGCAACTCCTTCATATAAAGCAACTGAGGGTCTTGAAATGTCTTCATGTTAAAACAGTCCATCACCAAAACCAATATTTTAGTCCCTACTCAAGGAGCCATGCCTCTCATAATCCCAGCAAGAGCAGATGAGAAGATTCTCCCAGGTTTAGCAAAATTTGATTATGAGGTAACTTAATCCCCACTCCAAGCTGTCAACATATCTTTGCCCACCTTGCTGCTTACAATGTCTAATCCCTCTTCAGAGCAAGCAATAAATTACATGTTTCATTATCAGTAACATTTATGTAGCTGATTCTGGAATGAGGATGAGTGGCCAATGACTCCTATCATGGTCTGGGTATAGAGAGCTGTCCTCTCATGTAGCTGCACTTTCCACTCTGCTGCTTGACTGGAATTTCACATTTTAATTTTAAAAACCACCTTAGACCTTGTCCAGAGTTAAGCATGATTTTGCTGTAGCTTAGCAAATGTTTTCACAGATATGGAAACTGAATTTAGTAGGCCCTCCAATGGCATGCACCCCACACAGATCTGTGAACCTGCTAGATGGAATGGAGCACTGGAAAGTGCTCTGGTTGTTAGCTGGTAACTGGGACAGTCAGGTCCAGACAGTGAAATTCTCTCTGACAAGCATTCATGACCACCTCAGTTTTGCAAACCACTTCAGAGCTCTCAGAAGACTCTTCCGAGGGAAATATGCTAATTTTGTCCCCAATTATCTCAAGCATTGAAGCTCTTGTTGCCATGGTACTGAAGTACTTGAAAATACTGAAACTCAGACCTGACTATTTGAAAGAGCCGTAAGCAGCATTTCTTGGCCTCCTGTCTCTCACCTAACTAAAGGGTTTTTCAGAGTGAAACTTCATGTCAGTGAACAAGAACAGATACTTCACCAAGACTTCTCTTCACCCTATATTAAAAAAAATTTGGGCCTAAAAAGCAGACATATTTAAATGCATTCAATCTTTAAGCATTTCTGAAGGAGATAGATCATCAAATAACTTTTAATATTATTATTCTCCTCAGGGCCACAAAGTCTTTTGTCTGGTGAAGGCAGACCAGCAATCAAGAAAGAGCTGAAAACTTCAAAAGTTTGGAAGTCACAAACCTGCCTGACAACTAGAGAGAATTCATGTTCAGTGTCTGAAGATGAATCTTTTTGAACAGAATAGAATGCAAAATGTACAATTTCCTGCAAACACATAAAAGGATTCCTAGAGATAATCCTGATGTTTAAGTGCAATCTGCCATAAGACTGAACCCCTTGCCACACTCTCCATAGCCTATGGCCCCCTGACCAGTCACCCTGAATATTTTTCCCTTGTTACACAACCAATTCCCTGCTGCAGGAGGAACAGCAGCGCTGGAGCCCCTTTTCTTCCACTGCTGTGGCAGGACCCTGTGTCCATGCAGTGTGGGCAGATACACTGCCTGCCTTGAACAACATCTATTTTGGGTGCTGTTAATAGAAACTACAAAGCTAAACATAGAAGCAAGCTAAGAGGGAAAAAAAAAAATCAAATGTTTAGGGTCATTTGGATGCCATATGAGGGAAGGAGAGGATGACCTTGGCATCTTGTTTTCCTCATGTGACCAATTAAGCTGTTTGTTTAAATATCTGTAACTAAGTTTTCTTTTCCCAGACAACTGGATACTGACCTGCCCTTTCTCCTGGAAAAGTTCTGACAGAAGCATGAAGTGGCAGGAAATGAAAAAAGAAAACAGTTTAGCCTGCCCTTGATGCACAGAGACTGCAGCAAAGCTCATTTTTTAATTTTTTCCCTTTTAATTTCAAGAAGAAGAAAGATATGAGAGGAGGCAAGAAAATGGACTGTTTCAGCAGTACACATACATGGGAGAAGTATACCATTATTTTAAGATGGATTTCCTCTGGTACTCTACTGACCTGTGACAAACATAATTCTTAAATTCCACTTAATACCAGACAGTAAAACTGGCTCTTTAAAATGGCTAGTGAGCACTATAAGTCCAGAAAAGCATCACAATACTGTGCATTGAGGGTTATAAAACTTCCCATGACTGGAATTTTCAAGAGACTTCCCACTCTGGTAAATAAAAGAGATTGTGTTGACTTATTAGGGTTATCACACCCTTTAGACAAGCAGCCTGAAAGAGAGGAAAGGCAGTCTGAATAGCTAATAACTTCAAAGATACTCAGAACAGAGGCATTTTGAGGATGCACATGTTAGGTTAAAAAAAAAAAAAAAAGAAAAATATAAAATTCTGCATTCTTTTAACATTCCCAAAAAAGCCTCAATCCCTTGACCTAAATGCCTGTGCAGAATTATGAATCATGTATAGCTAACACCTGTGCAGACTGTGTGGAAAAAAATACTTCATCCAGAAATTATTTTTCACCCCTCATTCACTCTCCAAAATCCTCCTTCATGAAAGACCTTAGTCAACCCCACTGTGAACCCACAAGCCTCAGCCAGCACCACAGCAGTGCCAATGTGCATTCAGTTAACACAACAACAGAACTGCTACAGAGCTAAATCTCTCCAGAAGAACCATTTGAATTTTGGGTAAACCTGAATCCTCTGTCACAAAGCAGTCAGCACCACTATTTAAACACTGCAGAGAGTACTCTGCAAGTGAATTTCAGTGTTCCTTCCTGTTCTTCAGAATTCTCAAACATCTCTGGCTATTTGTAGAGGAATGAATTTTGGAGTCTACTAGGACTAAGAACAAATGGGTCCTTTAAACTCCAACTGAGTTACAGTTAAAGCAAAAGTTTGTGCTGCACAGCCCAAACAAGAGCAGATGGAAACACATTTCTTGGAACAAGATATTACCAGGCCAGACCAGCATTATTTCTCTCTACATGAAGATTGTTTTAGATCATTAGTTCTGGATTTGTGTTATTATGAGCATTAAGCTTTTGGTGCTGAAAAGTAATCTTTTGATTAAGAAAAAAGGTAAGCTAATTTACCAGATTTTTGGTAAAAAGTTGTGAATCAGAAGTTTTTTTATTTTCTACTATTACACAGTAAATACAAGGTAAAGAAGATGTTATACCTACTCACCCCAAAGATCCTTACCATCAATTTCCAGGCAGTGACTTGACCATGAGGCAAAAAAACCCTCTAAGAAGCTAAAATTTCTGCTTCTGATGTCCCTTTTTCATACTACAGTTTCACAGTGGTGCATGTAAATCTGAGTGACGAGTAGGTGACAATTATTCCCAGTTCTCTACCAGAAAGTAGAGATCATAGAGCTGGAACAAAACTCCTTGTCTCTTTAGTCCTCCCAGTGTTTTGATAAAACACATCATACAAACCCTTTTTAAAAGTGGTGAAGGTTCACTCTAAAATGACAGAAATGCTCTGATAACTAGAAACCTCTCATTTCAAAACTATATAAATTCACAGTCTACAGCCATTCCTTCTTGTGACATGATTACCCATCTGTCCTTCTGTACAACTCCACTCTAGCAACAGATGTAAAATAGTATCATTGTCCTTGTCCCTTTATCTTGATCAACCAAAAACATGTATTTGAGAAAGACACACATAATTATCCTGTGCCAGAAGTCTAACACTCAGCACCTTGTACAATGAGCCCTCACTTTAGGTGGGACCTTTACACACTATGTGGGTACAAACACCAACAGTAGTAATGTTGATATGTAGAAATGTTTGTGGCACTATTGAGGTTTAGAAGTATCAGAAGTATCTGCAATGGATTTCAGAAGTATCTGTAATTGCATGGTATTTTTGTAAACATACCATTCAAATTATTTAATTACTCGTGTTTGACAGCAAACTCAAACAATTTCTCAGTAGATTCCAACTCTGCTTAGAGGAAACAGATGAGCACAGTTACACATTCATATGGTGCAGGCTGCAGTCAGCTTTCTGGTCACTACCCAGAGTTAATAGGTTACAATTATATGGGAAGACAGGAGAAAAAAAATCAGAATAAAAAAACTGAGAATAAAATTCAGTTGTTTGCTTTCCTGTTTTCCAAATACAATATCAATGGCAAGCTTGTGCTAAGTGCATAGACTCTATTGCCTTACATGGCAACACTATTGAAAAAACCCTGTAATCCATACAGTGATTCTGTTTTACTTGCTTATATATTCCCTTACAGTCCCAGGAACTGAAACATTAACTGGTTACAGTGGTTTGCATTTGATTTTGTAGGAGACCATTGTGGGAAATCAACCAGACAAACTCTTAAATTCCACACAGAAGAGAAAAGAAACTAAGCCAAAGGGTCAGTAAGCAAAGGAAAATCTCTGACCAGGGCTTTTCTTGTAACAAACAAGCTTCACTCCCACCAGGAAAGCCTCAAGGAAAAATAAGTAATTTTATCTTGACTATGTGTTTGGCAAACCTGTACAGATGAAACTATTCTAGTAGCATGAACTGAGGAATGATTGCTGCCTTGGGCAAATGTCCAAGTGAGAGAGAGCTCATGGCTCATGGCTCTTCCTCTCGACTTGGCCTGTAAATAAACACTGACCATCAGCACATCATGATCTGAATAATAAACAAACTCCAAATTGGAACTCTGTTCTCCAGCATCAAAACCAAGTCCCAAGTACTTCAAGGTGCAACAGCATAAACAAAACACAGTGCCAAACAACAAGAAAAAAACAAAACAATGAACCTGAGAAACCAAATGAAATAAAGGAAGTGGATATGGATATCATTCTTACTGAAAAAAAAAATTACTAACCTCTGCCTAAATGCCTGAAGCAAGATTACCTTATGAATGACCTAGATGATGACAAGAATAAAGTTATATTTGGTTGATTATTGTATTTGTAATATTGACAATATTTTCTCCATGTATACAGCTCTGCCAGCTTGTAAATTGCCCTGAGAAAGTCTCTGGTAAAACTCTATTTTAGATCTTAGACCAGTTTTACTTATTCTGATAAGATTCTTTTACATGAGCTCCATGACTTCAGATGTAGCTTAAGAAGCTCAGTCACTACCAGGTGCATGTAACACAAAAGTTCTCAATATGAAAGGAAGAATTAGGGCCCAAAGGGAGACAAACGGACATGCCTTATGAAACTCCTGCAGCCTCTTTGGGAAAAAAGGATGGCTTTTCCCATTATGGATTACACCTAAGTGAATGGTAACAAGAGTCTTGACAGGGCAGAGCCAGAGCAAATCCACCTTGTGCCATTACAAGGTAGGTTATTAGTGCTGTCTTCGGGTGATTTTACCAGAGATGCAGTGAGGTGGAGTGAGGTACTGAAGGTGACTAGAGCCATCTGGCACACTGAATGACAGAAAAGCACCCTGGGGGTCTGCCTGAGCCCAGGACCCAGTGCAACCACACTAACAACCAGTCCCAACTCCTCCAACAGATACAAAGTGATCTGCCTAAATCAACCATGCACGTCCATGGCAGAAGCAGTGTTAAAGCTGAGGTGACCTGGAATGACCTTATTTGCTCCAGCACAACCAGCACACATAAAACCATATGCCACAAACCCACATCCCAGTTTTCTTGGAAGCTCACAATTCCCTAACAGTAAGAGAGGAGAGTCTGTACAGGATACACTGGTAAGAAAGTCATAAGCATCTCCCTCAGGAATATTTGCGTCAAGGCTAATATCTGGAAGGTCAACAGCTACTGTTTTCTCTGCACCAAAATTTATCTGCCACAGAAGCTGCTCTGTTTTCCACAGAGAGAGAGAAGATACCTAAAATACTCTCCTGCAGGCAATACTAACATATTTAGGCAGTTCAGAAGGCAATAATGTCTCTCCTGTCAAGGCCATGCCTCAGAAATAGTTCATGGATTCTGGATGCCTCAAAATGAGAGACAGAAATTCAAAGTCTGATGCTGGAGAAAAATTATACAACCTCCTCCATTACTTGTACTCCTAGAAACTTCAGAAATGTAGAAAGACACTGCAGAAGACCAGCACTGCAAAACAAAATAGGATTTTTAATTTATTTTTATTTATTTTTGCTATTAGAAGTAATATACAGCAGGCAAAAACCAAGGGAGGATGTGAGACAAAATGTTTGACAGTGGTAGTTCACATAACCAGTCACATTAGGAAAACAGAACTTCTGCATCTCAAGACTTTCAGTATAGCTCACTCTGGGTACATGATTCATTCACAGTGTAACTGAAGCCATGTAATTGCATGGGAACTTGAAGGACAACTTCCCAAACTGCCAACCTTTCAACTCAAACTAGAATCTGAGGCAACAGTCAGTCAAATGCTTCTCTTACCATACAGAGCAACAGTGAAATAAAATTAGACTGGGACAAGATCACAGGAAAGAGGCAATATGTCAATTTGTTTAGCAGAACATTTGCATCTCTAAAATCTGGCACTTTTTTTCCCCCAGTCAGTTATTGTACAAACAGGAGAAAAAACACTCTTTTAGAAAACACACAACCTGGCTTGTATGAAATGCCATTCTGTTCTGACAGATATCAACTTTCCAATAAATTGCTGCATATCAGGTATTCACTGTACAACTCAAAAACTGATCCTGCTTCCATCAGTAAAAGGAGAGCCACCAGAATTCTTCCTGTGCCTCAAGTTTCACCTGCACAAATGAAATCAGGGCTTTATTTTCTGATTACAAATAAGTTAAATGCTAGAAGATGGGCAAAAACACCTTCAGTGGTGTTTCCACGTGATGGTGGGTACAATTATTTGCCATCAATCAGTGTCAGTTAAACTCTCATTTTGACTAAGACAGCTGGGGGAAGAGGAAAAAAGAAACTACAAACAAGAAAAAAAAATCCAAGAAAGAACTCAAGCCCTCAAACACTAGCCACATTCAAGACAAGGGAGGAACTGATTTCTGTAGAGAGATGCTTCACTGGAGGCTGTATGCTTACAGAGAGGATGGGCATTGATCTGTCTGGGCTGTGGGTATGCACAGAACAGGAGAACAGATTCAGAGTGAGAGAAAAACACAGAATCCAACTGTGAAAGCATCAGGAAGACAAGGACTATTGAGGAAATGATGCAGCCCTGAATGAAAGCAAAGAAGTTTTCTTGTGCTGAATGTTGGCTCAAAAGGGTCATTAGGAACACTGAGTGAGAAAGTCATCTTCTGTTCAAGCCTTCTCTGTATTTCCATATAGCTAACAACTATTTACATATAAATAAATTCTCTATAATTGTATTTCTATGTGACATCTATTATAACTTCTAATCTGTATCAGCAGCACCCTTCCAATTAAAAGAGTTTAAAAAGGGATTTTTGTTATAAAGGAGATCCTTCTCAGTTATTGTAGATTAAGGCAACATTATAATGTGAAGTTGTCTCCCAGTTTAGGGAAACCCTGCTTGATTATTTAAAGCCAGACAAAAACCAATACTCTGGAAGAGATATCACAGGGAACAAGCTTCCCCTAGCAGAAAATTCTTTCGATGATCCAACCGGTCTGTCCTCATTTCCAGTGTCTGAAGAGTCAAATGTGATGCCAGGGCACTGCAGTCCTTCAGGGCAACCCACAAATATCATGTTTGTTGTCACTCTCTATTTTAGACAGCCTAAATATAGGCCCATTAAACATGATGGTTCTATCCCTTTAGCATGGCTATTCCTGTTTCAAGAGAGTGAAAAAACAGCTCTAGGGAAAAAAAAATTACAGATTGAATTTAAAGGTACCCAGTATTTTATGTATTACCAAAAACATATCTGAAGTAGAAACAAAGTTCCTGACCAGTCAAATTCATACACAAAAGAGTATGTTTGCAACAGTACTAATGCACTTGTGTCTAATTGTACTTGCTTAGTTGTCAAAACATAAGGATGCATAGTAGATTAGCATGATATAGAACAGATGGTACGAGAAAATCTTCCATCATCTTTTAATCTGACACAAATGCCCAGTCACAAAGCATACAGGGGGTCAAAAAATGTGTAGTATTATACACCAAAATTCATATTTACCAGCTCCCACAGAGTGGGACAATGGTAGGGGCATTACTGTCAAAGTACTGTCAAAACTGGAATGGCAGGGAGCACTTCATTCCTACTGTGTGCAGGACAGAGCTGTGCACAACACGACACCCTGGGGAAGGTCCCTGGAGGCCAAACCATGTGCTGGGGAAGCTTCTGCAGCACCCTCCTGTATGCCCGGCTTGAGCCAGGGGGACACAAGTGTTGTAGCTGTGTGTACATGCACAGGCTACACAGAAACAAAACTAAACAAACCACTATTTATTGGTGCATGGAAAAAAAAATCCAGTTTTCACACAAGCATAGGAATGTAATTCAGTCCTTCAAAATTCCATGTTTTGAGGATATATAATAATTTTGTTGGATACAACAAATCAATACTCAGAAAAAAAGAAGAGAGGAAAAGAGAGAGAGGAAAAAGCAGATAAATGTATAGCAAGACATTTCCCTATTCTCAAAAAACTAATGCTTTAGTTTCAAATAGCTGAGATTTATTTTATAATTTAATAATAGAATTATAAACTGTTAAAGCTTGAAAGGGACCTTCAAGATCAAGTTCCAACCCCCTGTCATGGGCAGGGACAACTTATTCAGCCAGGCCCTGAACACTGGCAGGGTTAGGGCATCCACAACTTCCCTGGGCAACCTGTTCCAGCGTCTCAGCATTCTCCCAATAAAGAATTTCTGCCCAATGTGTAACCCAAATTTCCCCTATTTCAGTTTGTACCCACTACTCCTTGTCTTACCAGTACAGTTCCTAATGAAGAGGAAATCATGTAAAGTTTAACTGCAGCAGGTGACCAGCCATTCTGTGTAGCTAGAACTGTGCTCTCCTTCTGCATTATGCATGTTTAAACTTACACAGTAAGATGAGTCACATGGTAAGAGAAGTGAAGTCATGAACATATTCTAGATCTCAGATGGGCTTGGGCATCCCAAATTTTTAGACAAGAATTTAATTCATGTTATATTTCTGAGTGCTGTCAGATACTGCATAACTTTCTTCTTTCTGGTTAATGCATGAGCTCTTCTGTGTTATGCAAGTGCTTCAATAGAGCAACTGTGTAAAAAAACCCACAAAAACATGAGATCAAAAACCACCCAAGAAACCCCAAGGCTCCCTTTCCATCCAAGCGAACACAGTTTTAAGACAGGTTTATTGTTGCCTTGAAAACTCTAGAGTGTAGTCAGGAAAACAAAGAAAAAAGAACTTCATGAAGACTTCACTCACTTCATTGAACAAAACAACATAAAGCACTGGAGATGGATGCTGGGCACTCAGGTCATACCAGCAAGGCCTTTCTTCATTCAAAGGTTTGGAATCTGAATATCCTGCCTATGCAACTCCTCCTAGGTAACAGTCCCAGCAGAGCAGTGTGTTTGGCAGCATGGCTGCTTCCTGAAGCTGCTCTGGAAATGGAAGCAATGCAGTCAGGTCACTTCAGCTCCCACCCAAAAGTGACCATGGCTATTCTGTTCCTCAGCCCATGGTAATTCTCAGTAGCATAGCGTTCTCAAACGTGGAAATACCAGTTCATGGCAATCCTGATGTAGTGTTACTGCTCTCTTGGCAGCTCTGGGGAGGCTGGATCCAGCTAACCTTTGGCAAAGGCTGCCATAGCCAGTGGACAAGTTTTGGCAGTGGGATACAGACAAGTAGATTTTAAAATATTTGAGGTATTTGCTTCCTCTCTCATAAAGGCACAGGCCCACAAAGGGACAGGGACACTCAGTTATCAAGAGCCACTGTGTCAGAGTTGTAAATTTGACACATAATTCACACAGACACAAAAGCATGTTAGAAATTACTGAAAATTAGCAGAATTAGAAGATTTTTTTTTTTTTGTGTCTACCACAAACTTCCTCTCTTAAAAGGATTCTCTCTTAAAAGTTAGTGCCTGTTTCACTGCCACTAAAGAGCTAATGTAGCTATTTGGAGCTCCCAAAGGCCTGTGGCTACCCTCGATTAGCCTCAGCTCCAAGCACATTCATATCAATAGCCTGGATTGGATACAGGGACAATCTGCAAACTTTTCTGGGGAAAAAAAACCTGAATGCTGGTGTCAAGCTCTGAGCCCACAGGTAGTGGAGTAAATTAATAAAGCTGCCTTCATTCAGAGAAACTGGACAATTAAATTGCAGAGGTCAGGGACATGTTATTTAGGAGAGGAAAACCCAGATCTGCCCAATCTATTCTCAGTTTTATCCTCTTCAGTGACACTCGAGATTCTGGCTGTGAATGTCCTCAAAGTAATCCATGCACCTATCAACTGAGATCTCATTCCTCATGTTAAACTCATGTACTGGATAACTTAGGATAAATTTGGGAGCATGCACCTGATGTTTCCACCATGTATAATTTGTGTATATAGAATACAAGCTTTAGACAGGTAACTACTTGAACTGTGGTGAACTTGAGACAACCTAGCAAGGGTCAGAGAGAAAGGAGCATTTCTGTTGGCAAGTTTCTGTCATTAGGAGCAGCTGGCAACTGAACAGCAACTAATCATTAAACTTCATAGGCCAAATTCTTCCTTACAGCTATTCAATTGAAACCTCTCTATTAGAAAATAAACAAGCCTTGTGCTGCAGAGCTTGACCAGCTCTAGTTTCAGTTTTGCAGCTACTTTTTCTCTTCAAAAATGCTTAGTAGAGGTTTTTTTCATGCATTTCCATCACCCACACAACCACAAAACCACCATAAAGTTCTGCAAAATAGTACCTTCTGCTCACCAGAGGCCCCTGATTCAGATAGCAAAATTACTGTATTGTACAGTCACCCCCTATTTCAAAAGTAAATTGAAGATAATTCTTTAATTTCATTTCACAGCTGGCAAACCCAAGAACCCATAGAATCAACTGGTTTCTATAAATATTCATGTCTGTAAATGCCAACTGAAACTTGGCCTAAAAGAACAAAATGAATTAAGAAACAGCTCAGCAAAAAGACATCCTTTCTCTCCAGCTCACCAGGCAGGTCTGCTGCCCTTGGACCAGGAGCTCCACTCTGAACCTCACCTCTGCAGCACGCTGTCTGCTCTTTGAATATCAGCTTTGAACTACTAGAGCACCTCTGTAGGATCCTGAAGCAGAACTGGTCTGTTCTGCTCTCTGTTTCAAGGTGAAGGAGTTGTGCTGAGACATTTAGTTCAGTTACCTTAATAAAGCAAGATGAATCACACCTCCTTTAACTCCAGACACCCAGTCAGACATCTGAGATAGTCACCTGATGCTCTGCTTATAGTCAACAGAAGGAACACAACACCTCCAGAGGGTCCTTTGCCTGATCTATTTTCAAATGAAGTGAATCCCCCTCCAAGAAGAGTATGGTAAGGAACTTAGACTTGCATGTCTTTTTCACACCTAAGGGTGTAAACTTCAAGGAAGTCTTACACACATTTCTAGATATTTCACTGCAGCTGACTGACAAACCTTAATATATCACTGCTGTGAAATATTTTCAGTATTATGGGAAATATTTCCTGTCAAAAAAAGTACCTATTGAAGAATTTTTGGGATTGATGAGAGCAAAAACTCTTTAATTTTATGGTTTCCCTTCAGAAACTGTATCTCCATAGAAATAATGTATTAGAAAGCTATGCATTCCAGTAAGCTACTTCTTTTAGGATTATTTCCTATTTAAAAAGCACTATTTGTTTCTATGTTTATCAAAGGGACACATTGTCCTAGCATTGTCTGCTATTAACTCTTTTAGCTCATTGTTCTATGATGTTTATTTTCTTGTAATTTTTTTCTGTCAATATACAATAATGATTATGCTAAATTTAAAAATGGGTTGTCAAGTTGGTCAAGAGACTATATCCTAAGTTTACACTAGTAAACAGCATAAAACCTTACCAGTAGGAGCAAAGTGGTAGAGTGAAATACTTAGCATTAAGGGCACAACTTTCACACTACCTTTTTTGTGGTTTTTACTTACAATTATCTCCAAAATGATCCTGTAGACTGAATTTGCATTAGCACTTGGAGTACATTAAATGAGCTCCTCCTTCTGCTCAGTTTTATCCCAAACAGAAGCAGTTCATGTGCTCTGAGATGCAAACTGAACTGCAGAAATGCAGGCGATCAGGACATTAATTTTAAAAGTGCATTCCCGCTCTAAATAATGCGCTCATGTATTTGCTTCCATAGGTTTTTCAGAAAAGAAAATAAATCTGGAACACTGATGTGTGTTCCCTGGTCTTGCCACAAGACTGCTTCATTTCAATTTTTTTCTATCAATTTCTGTCAGTTTTGAAAAAAACATAGGACATTCCTCACCATTCACCTTATCTGAACACTTAGAAGACAGTGAAAATTGATGGCAGAAGTCAATAGGGGATACATAACCCTCTCCTGGGAAGCATTCTTACCCACATAGACACACCTGTACATGGATTTCTGGCCCTGTTTAAGGTTCTAGTAAACCTTTCACCACCTGCAAGTAGCAAATATTTAATCCTTGAAGTTTCCAGATGTACAAGCTGAGCTGCAAGGCTTCTAATTTCCTAGGACTCAAATTCTTGTGGTCATAATTACAGCTATAGTCTTGAAGACAACACATGCTCATGCCCAACACGTACAAAGACAGGCATTCCTTCCTTGAGGTTAGCCACTTGTGAAGCTTTTACATCCATTAGCAGAATTCACAATCCCATAAGAAAACATCCATCATGAGTGACTCCAAAGAAACGTACTAAGACATCTGAGGACAAAATAATCTAGTTATGCAGCTGAGTACTTTATATATATATATATATATATATATATTTAATGCAACTAATGGCCAAGAATTGTCTTTTGAAGGTTGTCCTTTCCAAGCTGACCAGCAGAGTGAGCTTAAGTGATTGCCTTAGATAAACACAACTTTTAGATAGCAAAGATTATGTTAGAAGTCTGCCACCACCACATGAATCCTTATCAGTCTATAGCTAAGTTCCTAAGGACCTTTTTGGTTTTCCACCTTCCAAAGAGAAAGCTGATGGTGTTGCAAAGACAGCCTTTAACAGGACTTCAACAATTCAAAATTGATTCTGTTAGCTTACTGCACAAAGCCTCAGTGCAGTACCTGAGTTAAAAGCTGCATGAAGAAAGGGTACTACCAGGAGCCAAGTGTCAGAGCAGGAGAATCCACAAGCCATGACCTTATAGCTGATGCCACCTTGGAAACTGTCTCACTGACTGGAAAAGTCACTGCTTCAGGGGCAACAGAAGCCTTGCAGAGCAAAACATCTTGAGAGGTTTGTAACACACTTAGATAGCACTTCTCATCTCCACTTGCTGATGCCAGACTTGAGGGAGCTGAAAATTATGGACTCTATAAACATGATGTATTTAGCCCACTCACAATATGGTTTTATCCCACACACAGTCTGGGTTTCTCAACCAGGGAACTGTACCAGCTGCTAGTTCTTAACAAGACAGCTGGCAAGCAGCACAAACAAGGACTTGACATGGGGAGATGGCCACTACTGAGATGTAGCTGTTACCTTTTTCACATTTCATCCCTTGGACTGTAATCTAAATCAACCACACAGGGTATTAATTATGCCACTGATGTAGCGAGGGATACAAGGAACTCGAGTTAAGGAAAGCTCTGCAGTTAAAGACCAAGGCATGTTCTGTTCTCAGTGATAATGAAGGACACAAATTATCTAGTCAGAACTGAGATACACTGTATCATATGTGAGAAAAAAAAATCTGACCCTTTTCTCTAACTGGAAAGTTTAATGGTTATGCTCCTGATGACACTAATATTTCAAAAATAATTTAAAAGCCAAAACTATAAAAGAGCAGAGATCATTAAAGTTGCCTACATATAAGGAAACCTGTATGTTAGATCTGTGAGGGAGTTACTGCTACTCACTTTGTACTTTAAAGCATCATAGGAATATAATGAAAATCCATTAATGACATATAGAAAAGGTCAAAGATTTACCTGAAAAAAAAGAATGACATAACAAAGTAATTCATAGCAAACACTGCTCTAAATTATAATCAATCAAATCTGAACACTCCTGGAGAAGAGACAACTTAGCCATTAGGAAACTCAGTATTTAGGAAACTCCAATGTGCATAATCCTGCATAAGACATCTCATAAAGAGACAGGAAACTGCTCCTTAAGCTTTTTGGTGACAACATAAACTTTATTAAAATAAACCTGTTTATCTGGACAATATTAAGGCAAAGTCCAGATCTCACTTGTCTCTGCAATACAAGGTACATTTCCATCACCTTGGCAGAGAAAAGAAAAAACAAAATCAGAATCACGTGCCAGAATTAGAAAACACATTTTCCAAGCAACATGTAGTTTAAAATTTACTTGCCCAGACTAGTAAGTTTGCAAAATACACATTTCACAGAAGACAAGAGTGATTCATATCTGATTCACAAGCAAAGAAATGCCAATGTTTGCCAAATTTTTGCCTAGACAATACTAAAAGTGCCCTCAAACCAATATTGAAATATTAGCCTAAGGCTATTTCCCAGCAAAAGGTACAACTAAAGTATGAGAAGACATGAGCTGAAAAGCATCACCCAATCTAGTTAAGAGTCGAGCATTTTTTGAACTTCTGTGTCTCTGGGAAACGTAAAGTCTCAAAAAGATTAAGCCATGGGAGAGGAAAAATCAGAAAAGTTGAGGCTGATTACAACCAATTAATCCACAAAGCATGTGGATGCAGTACAGAAAGAATATTTAACACATGAACAAAACAAATGGACAGAAAAAAAGGCTGTCTGATCGTGTATCAACACAAAAATCCACTTTGCATGGAAATATGTAATTTGAGCATTTTAAACCTGCAATTTACACAGCGCATTCAAACGAGAGAACAGAAAGATGAGCGAGCGATTTTTGTTTGCCTTGCAATATCCGAACCGCAGAAAAACTTTTCAAAAGCAGCACAATTCAGCGGACCAAAGCAAGAAAAGAAAATCCAAACCATGAGTAATTACATGGAGCAGCTGAGGGGTAGGTGGATACGAGCAGCTTCCCCGTGCTGCTACTAATGAGCGTTAACCCCTCCGCAGCCGGCGAGCTCCGACCCGCTCGCACGGGCGCAGGGCACATCCGAGGGGTGCTGGGCTGCCCGGCACCAACACTCTCCAGGAGAACGGCCCTGAGGGAAGCTGCGAACACCGAGGGGAACGAGTCCACACTCGGCTGGGAGCGGTGCCACGACCCCGGCCGGGGAAAGGGCTGGAGCGCGGAGTCGGACCTCGGCTCCTCAGGGCGCGCAGCCGAGGGCGGCCCCGCTCCGCAGGCACCGAGGGGCAGGCGGCAACGCCGGCTCCGCCAGCAGGGCCACCTGCTTCGCTTTACGGTTCCTCGGCTCCAGTTCCTGATGTCCCCCGCCCGCGCCAGCGCTGCCCGCCAGCCCCGAGCCGCGGCCCCGTTCCCCGGCGCTCGGACGGAAGAGCACGGGGCGCGGCCCCTGCTACCCTCAGCCGCCCGGCTCCGCGCACCTACCGGCGGGCGCGCTGCTCCGCGGGCGCTGCGGCCGNCCCGGCCCCCTCCCTCACGGAGCCCGTGCCTGTCCCCGCTGCTCCCCAGGACCCGTCCCCGCTCACAGGTGCCGGCGGGAGGGCGGCTAATCCCGCCCGCACACCCGGCCTTGATCCTTTCGAAGTTTCTTAGGGTCCGCCTCTAAATACGATTCAGAAGCAAAGAACGTGGCCGTCTCCACTCACCCACCGGCAAAATTAAATAGCAACGTGCAAATAAGAATCGATAATGCAAACAAAATATTATTCTGCTCGGGGTTATTCAGCGGGCATGCTTAAAGACAACGCTATATCTTTGTAACTGGTGAGGTCGTGTACGCACATTTAACACCACTTAATAGGCACCGCACTTCTTTTGTTGGACCCTGATGAATTCTGCGGATTATGGATTAGGCAGGTATAAAGAAGTTAATACAATGTCTACGGCCCAAAGTGTGTTTAAGCTGTTAAACTGTAAGGGCATTACAAACCTAATAATATAAATTGTATGGTAATATTAATCTTATTTCTGCATTTAAATAGTTCAGAGAGCAGTTAGCATATGGAAATGTCTTTATGGAGAAATTAACTTCTAACCTCAGTACAATTCCGAGACTCCAGCTGAAAGGAAGCTTATGCAAAATGAACATGTGCATCATTAGCCCAAACGTGAGCACAGATGTGTACATTTACATCCACTAGAAGATTCAGAGAATGACTCTGGAGAGCTGACTCTGGGGAGTAGCAAGTCACCAAAGAGCTTCCTAGAAAATTGAACCTTGCAAGCTGAGAAATGTTAGTGACCTTAACATTTGCATTAAACACTATAATAACAGCCTTAATTAGTAATGGGGACTGTCTGCCCTGAAAGAAAAAAAAAAGGAAAAAAAAAAGGAAGTTGCAGTTTTATTCTTCTCCGGGTGAACTAAGAGTTTTAAAAGGTGCAAAAACACTGAGAAATCTCAAATGCAAAGTGCAAGATAACCATGTAATTATATCTGATGTTACACTCAGTAGTTAAGTGGTTCACCTGATTCTTTCGAAGGGGTGCTGGCGCAGAGCGGTGTGGGGACATACATTACAGAGAACACTGAAACCGAAGCCCAAAGCCCCGTGGCACAAGCGGGGGACATCGCGAGTCCCAAAGCACCGACACGAGTGCCAGCTAGAGGTGGCTGGGAGAAAACAGCACACAATGCGCACATTCCCAAACAGAACTTGCAAATCCTGTCTTATGCAGAAGCAGAAGATGTTGATTGCCCAGACAAAGCAAATCACCTGGAAGATGTTTACTTGAATAATCTGCCCATGGGCCCAAATGGGTTTAGGTTGGGTGTCAGACTCATTTACATGTGAACAGGGTAAATTCAGCAAGGACATGG
Source organism: Alaudala cheleensis (assembly GCA_013398995.1). Lineage (NCBI taxonomy): Eukaryota > Metazoa > Chordata > Aves > Passeriformes > Alaudidae > Alaudala > Alaudala cheleensis. Next base: position 337,653 of record VWYE01022975.1, on the reverse strand, counting down.
ATAGTTCTATTCAGGAAATACTTTTTGTCAGCCCTGCAGTGGTCATTATAGGTCATTTCTACTAAAATATTCTATTGCATCAGAGAGTCAACCCCCAAATGATTATATTTAAATAAGTATATTCAATTTCTGGTTAAATATTGCTGTTCCTACAATAGCAAGAGAAGTCAGAATATATTTGAGCGTTTGTCTTCACCAAAGTAAAGACATAGGGGGAGGGAAAAAAAATCAAATATACTCCTGAAAGTCTGATTTGCCTACTTCAAATAGTTTGGGTTTGAAGACCAAAGATTTTATTCTTCATTTTCTAGAATATGACAATATTAACCATAAAAGTACAGCATTGATATTCTGACTGATGTTGAAGATGTATTTATGATATCACTATACAGGGTTAAAGCACGTGAAATCATAACTATAAACACATACAGTGAGTAACTAATGACTAGAATGACCCCAATTTTAATTTATTTGGAATATACATATCACCTGACTTTTTGTTCTTTCAACTTGACAGCTAACTAGGGTTTTTAATGTTAATATTTCATTATAAATATATTAATAATTCATTATATCCTGGAAAATGCTGTTTTACTCCAATAAAAACCCATGANTTCTTTCGAAGGGGTGCTGGCGCAGAGCGGTGTGGGGACATACATTACAGAGAACACTGAAACCGAAGCCCAGAGCCCCGTGGCACAAGCGGGGGACATCGCGAGTCCCAAAGCACCGACACGAGTGCCAGCTAGAGGTGGCTGGGAGAAAACAGCACACAACGCGCACATTCCCAAACAGAACTTGCAAATCCTGTCTTATGCAGAAGCAGAAGATGTTGATTGCCCAGACAAAGCAAATCCTTTTTTTTTTTGATGTTTACTTGAATAATCTGCCCATGGGCCCAAATGGGTTTAGGTTGGGTGTCAGACTCATTTATTTACATGTGAACAGGGTAAATTCAGCAAGGACATGGATAGTTCTACTCAGGTAAAACTGGTATCTTTGTTTCTTCTCAGGATTGTTTTATGAACCAAAAGAACTACAGATTAGTTTCCCCATTGTTTCCCTTTATCTTCTCCATCTTTAATACATTCAGCATCCAGAATACCATTATTGACCTCTGATGTACTGTACTGTGAAAGATCCTGGCTAGAAAGATACTTGAAGGCTATCAATCTTTCCTTGGTTTGGTCGAGTCCTGAACCCCATTTCTTCTTTTGCTTTTTCCTCTGTTTTCTGAATAAAAGTAAAAGCTGTTACAGAGTAACTTTTCGCAACAGTATTTGAACTTACAGTCACAAAGGCAGCTACAAATGCTGTCACAAACATTCCTACAGTGCCAGTGCTTGCTGCATCTTGCATTGCTAAAGCACAAAGCATGAAATGTCATCAATCAGACTGTAAATAAGACTTAGCACCAGAAATTTATTTTCCATAAATAAATGCTTTCTTTTCACTCCAGAGAATGTTTACTGATAGCCTATAGATGGCTTAAGGGCTGAGGAAAGGGATGTTTGCTCATTTAAGAAATCATTAAAGGAAAAAAGGCTTGCATATAATATATTACACTTTTTAGCACTTTTTCCTCTTTTATACAGATTACCAGGCTTAAATTTGCCCTAGCACCAATTGCTTTTTCTGACATTAGGTAAATTGAAGTTCCTGTATTAAGCATCCTTTTAAAAAGGAGGAAGGGGAAAGAGGTGGGGGTAGAGCAAAAACATGTTTTACAAGATTTGATTCTCTTGTAATATTTATTCCATTCAAGTTATGACATCATTACCACATCACACAACTCTGTTAAGTACTATTACGCTGATTGGACTTGCAGGAAATTTGTGCTTTATTTTTCTGAAGTTCTTTTACTAGTAAGATGTGGAATGGAAGGAGTAGTAGGTGACATATCTGATACAGGTTTTTATATTTTGAGTCTTCTCAGAATCAAAACCACAGAAAATACTTTTGGTCAGCCCTGCAGTGGTCAGGCAGCTGAACTTAATGTTCATTATCGGTCATTTCTACTAAAACATTCTATTGCATCAGAGAGTCAACCCCCAAATGATTATATTTAAATAAGTATATTCAATTTCTGGTTAAATATTGCTGTTCCTACAATAGCAAGAGAAGTCAGAATATATTTGAGCGTTTGTCTTCACCAAAGTAAAGACATAGGGGGAGGGAAAAAAAATCAAATATACTCCTGAAAGTCTGATTTGCCTACTTCAAATAGTTTGGGTTTGAAGACCAAAGATTTTATTCTTCATTTTCTAGAATATGACAATATTAACCATAAAAGTACAGCATTGATATTCTGACTGATGTTGAAGATGTATTTATGATATCACTATACAGGGTTAAAGCACGTGAAATCATAACTATAAACACATACAGTGAGTAACTAATGACTAGAATGACCCCAATTTTAATTTATTGGAATATACATATCACCTGACTTTTTGTTCTTTCAACTTGACAGCTAACTAGGGTTTTTAATGTTAATATTTCATTATAAATATATTAATAATTCATTATATCCTGGAAAATGCTGGTTTACTCCAATAAAAACCCATGATTCTCATGCAAGCTTCACTGCAAGTTAATTTGTCAGTTAACAGAATCCAATACATTTCATTACATTAAATGAGGTGGTGTGACTTAACCCTTAGTGGTGTGCCAACAGAGGCTCAATTCACAACTGTATGGAAGCACTTGGATATTTTCTTTACCTATCTGGACGTGCTTCCACAATTAAGTTTGTACTTCACATATTTCTTTATACTGTATCACAAAGTAGTCTCACAGGAGTGCTGCTTCTCAGCCAGTGAGCTGATACTGGCACACAGGGCAGTAGGGGAAAACAAAGAGATTGTTTGCTTAGCTCCCTTATCTCAGACCATGTGCACACCCCTGAGTGGGCTTTGCTCCAGCTGCCACAGCCCAGCCTGGAAGATCACACACTTCAGGAGAGATTTGTTTAACTGCACATCTCAGTAAGGGCAAGAATAGTTTAAAACTAATATTGCTGGGACAAACGCACTATTTCCAGCATGGCAGCCCATCACCTTCACTTCCCTTCACAGATGCTATTTTCCCCACAGAAGGACATTTCTCAGTGACCAGACACCTTTGTTTTACCATCTAACAGCACAGCAAATTACCAGTATCTGCAGAGCTTGTTCTTCCTGCAATCTGAGCAACTGAAGAGTTTGTAGAATAGCAGTGCCAGGAGTGTAATGGCTAGTGTTGGAATTTGGAAGCATCAAGTTCTTAGTATAACCTAGAGAGAGCTAAAGGCTTATCAAACATACTAATTTTATGTAATTCGAAAGTTTCCTTTCTGTAACTGCAAGAAAGTCTTATGATTTGGCATTTAGAAATCCCAAGGAGACAGTAGAAATGAATATTTTATTTGCTGTGCTTAAATAAGGAATAGTATTTTAAAATGACAGAGAATATAGTTTCACAGTGCCAAATGGGAATAATGAGGCACTAGATCTGCATCTTAAAGGGGATTTATTTTTAGTTTACTTTTCTATTAATATTCAGTATTTATCATAGAATTTTTCAATTTTCAGCCAAAGGATTATTTGCAAACTGTTGAAACATGAGAGCTGTGTTTTATGATGCTGAACTAGTATCACCGGAAACATTTACGAGTATTTCATATCAATCTATCTTTTGGAACTGAACTAAGAATGACAAATATAGTGAAGCATAAACTCTTTGGGGCTGGTAAACCCAAACATAATAATGACACCAATTTTTTGCAATTACACGTGCAAAAAACCTGAAGTATTTTTTGTGTCTCTACGGAGCTTTTCACTGAATATGCAAGATAGAGTAGGCAAACAGTTAATATACAACATTCAGTTTATTAGCTGAGAGAAGAAATCAATGAAGAAATCCTTCTTTCTTGCTGTTTTGAGAAGCTCCTACCTACTTGTACCCTTTGCCTTCCGAAAAGTCGGACTCTGAGTAGGGAACTCAGTAAGGCCTTAAGTTTAGCAAAGAGGCAGGAAAAGCCAACACAGCTGTGTGCAGTGAGATCACCACATTTATCTCACTGGGTCTGAATTCTCTTACTAGAGTCACCTCCCTTCTGTGCAATGCTTCCCAGATTTCAACAACCAAGTCAAACACAATTATTTGTAAAAAATATGAAATCCTTTACACTTCCCCAATCACAGCTGAACATTAATATAACACTGGATTTCACAAGAAAATGAATACATATTTTGGTGTTAGTATTCTTCCTAATAGACTGTCCAGTCCTATAATCAATGTGATGAAAACTAGAGATGAAACTTAATACAACCTGAAAAGAATTAACTCAGGTCCTCCTGATCTCACAGCCCCAATAATGAAGGTAACAACATCACTTTGGAAAACTAGTATGTAGATTGTCAGACCTTCAGCCGTTGAATTCAAAGTTGGATGATTGTTCAAGGAGTATCTTTTTTATAATGCAAAGTTATAACCCTTAAACTGGAACATCCCACATATTTCTTCAGTAATTTTAACATCACCTATAATAATGATTTTAAAGTCTATGAAGTGTTTTTGACTTTATCACATATCCCTTTTTCATACTAGCAATGCAAATTGGCTTTTCCTTTAAAATTGCTGTTGACTAGATCTGGGAAACTTTCCAAATAGTGATAGTAATAACAACAATAATAAATTATTTAGAAGTGCCTAAAATGTCATTAATTAACAGAATTTCAGTATATAGCAAAGTCTGGAGCCTAACAAACATTAAAATAAGATTGGACAGAAACAAATGATGTAAATCTTTTAAGTTACAGTTTTCAAGCTATTTGAATACCTCAAATATTGCACCAGATTATCTCAGTGAAAAATGATTTAAAAAATTTCTTCATCACCTGTTGCTAAATATTTTCACTTATTTTTGTGGTAAAGATTTTGTATTCTAAGAAAATATGGATTTAACTTTGCAAAAGAGGCCACTCTCCTGGAAGCTGTGCACATAAAGCTTCCAACAATCAACACTGGAAGACAGTCTGGCACATTTTAGAATGATTTACATACTACAAAAGTTTTAATAGTCATGGGAAGGTAATTATTTACCAGGTCTTGCCAGAAGCTACAGTGATTTTTAATTTTGAAGTTTTGCTCCACAAACATGAGAGAAATAAGAATACTGAATTTTTAATTTTGATTAGTTCCTGAAGCTCCCACAACAAAGCACTTCTAATATCTCTGTGTATGTACATATATATACACAGACTCACAGACATACACACCCTCCCAAAATATGAGAGTGACTCAAGTGTAGAAGTTACTCCCTTCCCCATCTTTGAGACCTCAAGTATTTACCAAGTCCAAGTTGCCATTATTGTCTAACACCCCCTTGTGGGTACAAACACACCCCAGGTACAACATTTCCTCCCCCAATCAAAAAGCAGTTAATTAGAAGCAGTAAAAAAAGTTGGTATGATTCTTGTACAGAAATTGAGCCACATTTGCCACAGATGGGAACTGGAACAACTAATTTTTACAGAACAGCCTGTGTTTAGGAGGAAGAATGAAGAAAAACAAGCATATGAAAAAATAAGGAAATACAAAAAATGATTGACAGCAGAATTGAAGAGCTGTGATTCCAGAAATTTGCAACACAAAAAACTGATATTTTCCAAAGTTATTTTCAAAAATCTGGAATTGCAACCCATGTTACATAGAAAGCTCAAAAAGTTGCATACCAAAGGAAAAAATGTGAGCAACCTCTCTGTGGAGGCTAAATGACATCTCTCTCTCTTACTATCTGAAGTGCAACTACAATGGTACTCCATCTCCACTTACTTCTCTTTCTGAAAATAAAATTTAAGACTATATGTTACAGCTTTCATTATCTGGATAGATGGTACACTGCCCTCCCTCACCCTTGGCTTTAGAAGAAGTTGATTACAGTTGTCTGAAGATTTTTTACATTAAGTAGGCTAGGGTGACATGGTTCAGAAAATCCATTAAGATAATTATAATTTAGAGAAGAGGAAGAACATTTTGTCATTATATCAAATAACACATTCTAATCAAACAGGTCTCGTAGGTTTAGAAACTATACTCTGTAATAATATTTTAATTAGTTTTAGTGTCAAGACTAAAATATAGAGAATACAGCAATACAAAACCCAAACAAAATATACTAGTTTTCAATGGACATTATCCTGGAGCTTTTTCAAATAAACAAGCAACAGAAATCCCCAGCACTCCCCCATACCTCATCATGTATTTACCTGGTGCTCAATTCCCTCCACAGAGCACAGCTCCACATTGATTACAAGCTACAAATTAAGTATCCGTACTTGACCCTACCTCAACTGGGTATGCCAGCAACCCCATCTCAAACAATGGACTTTTTTGGAAGGTGAGGGATGACCTCACTAAGCTTGAGCTTTGTTAGTTGAAATCAAGCTGGTTTTAATACCTTCAGTTCTGCTTTTACCTGCAATAAGTGCTATTGGCAGGAGCAGACAACATAGAAAGCCTCCAAACACTTCAGAAAACTACGTTAATTTGGGCTGATGCTCAAGATCACTTACCCACTGAAGCCCTTCCTAGCCATTATTGGTCCTCCCACTGTCCTTCCTTTCCTTCTCCCCAATGAACAAGCACACTGGAAAGCCCATCAACTTAATGAATTTAACAAGGGAGGAATTGATCTCAACAGGTGGAGCATGAAGGGATGAATGGTTCAAAAATGGCCTGAAAAGCAAACAAATTTGTTAGCCTGGAGTAGTCCCTCCCCAGTATCTGTTCCAGCTGGCTGAATTGTCCCTGAATCAGTATGTAAAATGCAGCAGTAACTCTGAAGTTACTTGAATCACACAGCAGTTCTGTGTCTGCCAGGCATGGTACAAATGCTATATGCACTGTCAGACACATACACACACAGAGGGCAAGTTTATAGCATAACTGAAGACAAATGCGTAATGATCCATTCCTCCTTTCTTGGCCCTTCCTAAGAAATGGAAGTGAAAAGATGAGAATCCTTCTAGGAAGGGATGCATTGAACAGTGGCACATACCAGTGCATATGACTAGCAACTCACATCTTGTTATCATAACCACTGTGAACACTGAGGGTAACCACACAGGTGGTATCTTTATTTCACAAGATTAAAGATACAGTACAAAATGAATCTGTACATCTTTCTATTAACAGAATTTGTTTACACAATTATATTACATTTGACCAGCCTTTATACCGATTTTAAATACAAAATAAATTTACAAAACTCCTACAAGACCCTTTAAAGAACTGTAGCTGATAAAAACAAAGGGTTCCCCCCAATAGTCCCTATTTGCCATATGCATTTGCAGTAGTTCAAATCAAACTAAATCTTTTCAGTTTAATATTCTCTGAAACAAAAATAGAATTTCAGTTCATTGTTGCCTATCTAAAAGGAAAGCAACTTGCAAAGGTGAGTGTAATCCCCTTTTATAGGCCAAAATTAGCATATAATAGGTGAAAATTAGATAATGCATAGTCTTAAAAAGTCCTTTCACAAGTCATATCCTAATGTTCTTCCCCCAAATTAAAACATTTGATAGTTTTTGTTTTGTTTTAATAAGAGTAGCTGACTTATGGAAGATGACTAAAAAGTGAGCAAAACTATCTCAAGAGTCTCACGGGGATGTTTGCATCAAAGGCCTTGCCTTCTATTACACTGTCCCACCATGGGCAATATAAAGCAAGAAAATTATTTCAACAGATATTTCTGGGACAAGTTTCACCAGAGATTAACTAAAATCTTTTTTTCTCAACAGTTCAGTGTTTCTTTGAACTAGCAAGAACATCTAATGTATATGATTAATAATTTGAGATGCAGAATAAAGTGTTTCTCCGTATTTTCCCAGTTTTCCTACATATAAAAACCCCACCAATAACACTTACTGCTCTGTAGTTCCATTTTCTGTGCAGGGAAAGAAGAGCATGTGTCTATGAAGGTCAAATAGGCAGGCTCTGGCCTAGGAACTCCACACAAAGAATACAACTTTTCTATTCAAACCATGCTGAACACACCCAGAAAGGCTTCTCTTAAATCAAGTTTCCCTTCTAAAATACTCCTGCATATAAACTATAAGATAAGCTGAGTGCTACCAAAAGGGAAAAGTACTTCACTGCAGTAAATGGAGTAATTTAGCTTCTTTAGAAAAAAGATGCCTGATTAATTGAGTGCACAACAAGGAACATATTGCTAGTAAGAGTTAAATATGCTTTCTTCAAAATGCAAGTTTCAGAACAGAGTAGTAAGGGATTGTCACAAAAACTTAAGTCCTGTTCTAGATAACTCATTTAAAAACTTATTCATTTCTTTAATCCCTGAGTTAACTTGCCATTATTTATGGTAAGTACCTTTTTTCTTCTACCACCACATTCAAATGAATGTCATTTGCAAAGTTAGTGGTAGTAATTTGGTGGAAGGGAAAAAAGCAGGAGAAAGACTTTCTTATTGCTCCTTCAGAAAGCATTTTTTTAATTGACTTGCTCATCTTCAACTGTTTTCTTCTGCTGATTTCTTGGATGTAAAAATGCATCAGATTCACTAAAAGTCATCTGTAAGACTGTCATATAGCAGCAGTGATGAGAGATTCTCATGCAAGTAGAATAGAGCTTTTAGAATTTAGTTCTAACAGATAAACAACCAAAACATTTTAATAATGCAGTAACAAAATTAAATTGCCTAAGAGAGCAATANATTAAACTGCCTAAGAGAGCAATACCAATGAACCAATGGTATTTAACTGAAAAACCTTTTCCATATACTCTTTAATTTACTCATGCCAAGCTAAAAAGAGTTATTAAATGAAAGTGGCAAAGTATTTCAGAGGGAGTGTTCAGAAGTCACAGATATCTTAGAAATGCAGCTGGGGAATGCTGTACATATTATAAGACACTACATTTTAGTTCAATACTGTTTCATCTGCTAATGATGATTAAGACCAAACAAGACATTCCTGTACCACATGCTGCAACCCTCTCCACACTAAAATTCATATGACCAGCATAAGCATTGTGAAGTACTGAGTTCTACCTATAATACTAGTACCTTTAATACTAGTAATCTGGGACATTTCCATTTACAAAAGAAGGGATTGCTCATCTTCTATCCCAAACTAGAGATCTATTGTGCAATGATCTCCTTGCAAATGTACCAAGTATGAAACCATACCAAAATCTCAATTCTAAATAAAGTGTATTGATATGTTGTTGCCAATACACCGGAAAAACATTTGCACAAAAAGAAGCCCTTAACCCTTTAAACACAACAGCTTTTGTCAGAAAGCAGCTAAAGCCTCCTCATTTGCATTCATTCAGCTTTATGATAGTATATTCAGAGGGCTTAATGCTAGTACAGAAACCAATATTTAACTACCACTGGTAAATAAGAACAGACACTTCCGCATTTCATGTTAAATTATTCCCCCCCTGCTTCCCACCCCCAGCCCCAGAAATGATAGTTCAATGAAAATCGTCTCTAAGTGAAGATTCCTCTTGCAGTCTTAAATCATCAGTCCACAGGTCACATTCTTCACACTCATTAAAAGGCCTTGACACTGACCTGGTGGCATCAAGAAGCCACCAGTCTTCTTTCTCTTTGGATTTTCTTGTCACAAGGGGTCCTCAAGGTGGCACAGCCAGAGATATTACTGTGATTTCCCCTATGCCAGGTACAAGAGAAGTTGGCTACAGCCAGAGCACCCCTGTAGCTCTGAAGTAGCATCACTGACATAGGCCCATGCCCTTTCATAGAGAGTATGCATTTTTGTGGCTCTTTTTTTGTAGATGCATTAAGCAGATGCATGCATGAGATACACACCTTTCTTGCAGTGGAAATCACTAACAGGATTGTTGAAAATTAAGTACAGAACTTCCAACTCTAAAAGGAAGTCAGCTAACTCACTGAGATTTCTGGCTTTCTTCAATGTGTGCAGTAATACTGGTGCTTTCTGCAATCTAGACTCTTACTCAAGTCAAATTTAAATTTCGGAACACTACCAATATGGTTTCATGTCATGAAGGATTGCAAACCACACAGGGTCCTGAAAAGTTTTAGAAGTATGTGGGATCTGGTTGCTGTGTGGACAGTTTTCAGCTGATGAGTTTTACAGACCCAATCTGTCCCACTCCACCTCACGGGCTGCAAACTGACTGCTGAGAACTGTCTAAGGGGAATGGAGGAAGATACCCAAAACAAAAAAGCACAAATGGAGAGTAGCATGTTTGCTGCTTAGTTTTACAGGGTTTATCAATAATCTATGTTAAACCATCCAAGACAGCCTAAAAGATCAAAGTATAAGAAATACTAAAAAAAAGTGAAATAAGGACTATAGAAATACTTGGGATGCAGGTCAGAATTTAAGTTCCTAACAGCCCATATCTTTTCAGAATTTGAATATAGTTCAGCTTTTTGGACTTAAATTGGCCATAAATTTATTATTACTTTTGTAAAGGGCAACTGCTATCAAGCAGGCAAAAACCTTCCACTACTAGACTTCTGTCTCTGGGAGATGAAAAGGACTCTGAATAAAGAGGAACTAGATACAGCAGGCAACATTTTTGTAGTAGCACTCTTGTGTTTCCATGAAAAAAAGCCATAGTGTTATTCCATTGGCACTGAAATAACATTCAAATCAGTTTCAAAATAATTTTCTTATCCCTGAAAAAAGGCATCATTCTAAGCAGCTTTCAAACTTTTTTTTTTAACTTCTTTGTGCCTCTTTTGGGGGAGGGACTGTTGATCCAAAGTCCTAATTCACAATGAAAATTGTTCCTTTAGGAAAAATCCAGTTCTTTGTTGGAGGTTCCTGTTGCTATTGTGGTGGTTGATGCTCTGGGGGCGGTTCCTGTTGAGGCACAGCCGGCCGCAGTCCTGCTGCTCTGGGGATTGCTTGGTGCTGCCTTTGTCTGTAAGCTATAATTGTTCCCAGGAGCAAGGCAATGATAGTCATAAGGTAGAGGTCCCACTCAGGCCCCAGCAGCTGGTCCATATCAATATGTGAGAATACCTCTCTTATCTAAGAAAGAAAAAGTCCACATCACATCAAAGAACACAAAGGGGAAATTACTTTGATTTTACATTTGACTTGTAACACTTTTCATGTACCAGCATCAGTTTTAAAACTTAGTGGCTCTTTTTCTCTCTGAAGAAATAGTAACACATCAGTGACATTCTTAGTTGCCAGGAACTAAAATACCACTAAGAGCCATGCTATATTGAATGAGGTACTCTATTTTCTATTTTAGAGATGAAAGTTCTCACTATGGAGTTTTGTGGCTTTCCCACAAACGGCAGAGCATTAAGCCTCAGGACACTTGTGGTACAATGATGAGATTTGTACAGGTAACAGACAGGAAAATTAAAGCAACTTACTGTTAGTTTTGATTGAAGTGTCTTTTTGTAAGACTCCATTTGCATAAGGATTGGCCAACATACCTCTACGCTTCACTACTGTTATCTGATGATACTACACAGTCACTGCCAATTTAAATCTGCAGCAGCAGACTTAAAACTAGGAAAAGCTGTGTCCTGCACACTAGCTTCTGTGAGTGCAAAGTGGGTATTTGCCCAATTGACTTGGAGTATTTTGACTGTCCTCAGCCTCAAGACTACTATAATTTGTCAAACCCTGCTGAATTGCCTGAAACTGCATTTGCTCTAAGCGGTAATAACTCTCATAGCATTTTAATTTGTTAACTAATCCAAAAAGGTGGTAAGATGTCAGAACACTGAAAATATTGGTATGACTCCACTTTAATTCCAGACAAATTTTTTTTCCAGGGCCATCACCCAGTAGAAACACTACAAAATACCTAAACTATCTAATACAAATAGAGATCAAACACAACTCTAATGGGGTTGTTACAGCTGAATATAAAATAGCATGAGAATTAGAAATAAATTTTTTCCCCTGAACAATTAAGCCAGTTAAATCTGCTTCATTTTGATAGCAGATGGTCATGGATTAGAACAGCCAAATGGTTTTGAGAAATTCTCTTCAAGGGAAGAACAGAACAGAAGAGTACTGCGTGTGCACATTCTAGTCTCACAGAGTTGCACACATAGGAAATAGGAATGAAAGCTTCAGTGACTTTCTTGATATGCAACAGTAGAAAACAAATTTATCTTAAGTCTGCAGAAGGCTTGAGCAATACTTCTACTTAAGTAAGATTACAAATTGAAATCTTAAGACTACAAATTTCCTTTTAAAAATGGAAAACACATTTGCTGTTTTCCTTTAATTTTGCATTACTTACATTGATTTCCCGTATGTACTGCAAGGAATAAATCACTCCAAGCTTGCAAAGTGCTAGGAAGACTGGAACCTGAGCATCTGGGCTTGCTTCAGCTGCCATGTCATAGAATCGCTTTGCAAGATGAATATCCTAAAGTTAACAAAATTCAAAGCTCAGTTTTGAAGAACTTGAAAAATTACCCATAGGTTTCTTTTCCTGAGATATGTTCACCTTTGAATGTACAAGTAAATGGAAGCTTCAATTTGAGGATGAACCTATTTTAACTGATGCTAGAATTGAAGTTCACAATCAGGTTAGTAATAACATATTCAACCGATTCGCTGTAAAGCAAGGCAAATATTTCAGTATTTCTAACATCTTCAACATCACAAGAAACATAAAAGGCTAAGAAAACCCAAGTTTCAGAGGAATATGCAGCATCATTTCCTCTCAGTTACACTATAGTATGCCCGCTGCATAGTGCAGCTTCTAACCATTTCTGCACATATACACAAATTAGATTTTACTACTTGTCCAAAATGCACATAACTGGCATTAGTGAGAGCAGCCTGGCAAAAGTACAAGCACAAACAGAAAGCAATTTAAAGAAGAGTTTAAATTAGTGCTCTTTGGTGGCAATTGAAATAAGGTGGTGACTGTAAGAACTGAGGGTACATATTCTGAATAGTTTAACATTCCTTGTTTGTTCAGTGTGTTTCTGGCTCTGCTTCAGATACACACTGTGCAATGTCAGGATATTTGGATACAAACTGGCTATGTTCAACCAATGATGTGAAGAACACGCTCATGTAAGACTTGCCTCTGAAAGTGTTCCAAATTAGACACTGAAAATAAGAGAAGTCTCTAGGACTTCATGCCACAACTTAACATTTGATAATTTCCTGATGGTGAAATACCATAAAGGTTTTCTGCTGATTGATACAGTGGAAATAACAGTATGAAAATCGACATATTAAATGAGATGAAGTAGCTCATATTTTAGCATTTTAATTTAACAGAACAACTCTTATACTCATTGAGGCTGGAAAGTTTATCTTTTGTATAACTATTTAAAAGAGCTTTCTTACCTCCTTTGCACTGTGCTAGTGTTGGTACAAAAGGAGATCCTAAATAATGGCTTATTTTCATTTCTAATTAGCAAGCACTTCATTCTGCTTATGCACACTTTACTCTTACTTGACAGAAAAGTGCAAACTGTGGGAGTCTGAGCTATAACACACAAACAGCAGTGAAATACCACACCAGATCTTAAGATAATACTGTAATAAAATTAACTCATTCTCAATTTTGAGCAGTTTATGGAAACAGTCTTCATTCTGACATGTAGCTTCAGGGATTGACAGCATTAAATCTATGAAGAGTGTCTAAGTGCACATGTGTGAGATTTCTGGAAGGGCATTTCAATTTGGCATTGACCTGGTGTGAGTTTGAAAACCTTCTTGGTACAGGAAGTGTAGCATAAAATTCTATATCTAAGAAAAAAACTATTTATTCAATAATTGAGGTGAGAATAAGGCAAAAGCTCTTTGGTGAAAAAAAAAAAAAAGTCCCCACATTAAGAAATACCCCATTTATCCTGAATGAACAGTGACCCGAATTGAAGTTCTGCAGGCCACCTTATTGGAACATTCTCCCTAGCTCTGGAGTGTTTGCAGTCTTAATGACATGCATCTAGGTGAGAAGAGATTTAACATGCACATCCCTTTCTTCAGAACACTAACCCCCCAATTTGGTTAAGTATTACAGTGCTACTACAGTATATATGTCCCATCCAGAAGCCTCTAGTGGAAAAACACACTTCCGTGGTAGACATCCTACTACGTCAGGAAATATTACTTTTACTGTCAGTCATTTTCAGAGGTGCTCAGAATTCAGCAATTTCCATTCTGTGAAAGGAAAGCCAAATATTCTACTCCATGCAAAACTCAGTCTTAGCCTTTTTTAGAATATCCTGGCCCAACCCCCATCCTTATCCAACCAGTCCCAAATCTCCATCTTCTCATCTTACAGTTGTAAAGTTTTAGAATACAGAAAGCAAAGACATTACATATTCAGAATTACTAAGACTGGTTTTATATATGCACTTTCCTTGCTTAGACATTCTCAGTGCACCTTTCCTATTATATCTATACTAACTATCTCTATTTCTCTTGCAATTCAGCATTTCCTTCCATGATGGATCTAAAGGAGGGAAAGTATTATTCCTCTGCATAAGCAAGGCCACACATGCTCATCATGAGCCTCTGTGCACTCATTTTGGCTCTCTGTGGGCAGCCATCTCTGCTTCAGGCTGGAGAATACTCGGTGTGAATTATGGCATTAGGAATCATTTTCCTCATCATGCTGAACATGACGCAAGAATCTTTTTCAAACCTTTTATGATTTGATCTAAATTGTGTTGTATTCAAGATAGAAGCAAAATAAAAAGGCCCATGCCTGAAAGAATTTTTTTTTAAAGAAAACCTTCAACTTTAGCTGCAGACTTATTTTCTGAAGTTAACTACTTTTGTAGTTACAAAGGGAAAATCATCTTAAAGTAACATTTGAAAATAAACTTTAGAAAAAAGTGCAGTAATGTATTGTCACTTTTACATCTAGGTCATTAAGCATTTTTCAAATGTTGATTACCTGATGCTGATAAAGTAACAATACTGACCTATTAATTGCTCTACATTGTTCTAGTATTTTGTCAAGAAGCAAAAATTGGTCTTTGAATAGACCAATAGAATAATTATAGAGACATTAAAAAAATGCATACAGAGAAAAAAAAAGTTGAAGATCATTGAAAATAGAGAAAATGAAGCCATTTCTTCAGGTCAAGCCATTATTAAATTAATATATTATGCTAAGGTAGGATGCTTAAAATTAGTATACAATTACCAGTTGCACTATTTTGACACATACAGAAATATGTTGCTCTGGATTCCATAAGAATTAACTCATTGACAGCAACACACCACAGGCTTCCTAGGAGAACCAGATATACTGTCTTCTTCAGGTGATGTAGCTTGCCTAACTTGAAAAACCACGGCTGATTTGGTCGTGGTTATGCTTTGTTACCTTGTTTTTAAAATATCACGATACAGGAAACAATTTAACCAGTGTTTCAGAGAACCAGAATAATCCTGTACTAAAATACCAGGAGCCAGGAATTCATTTGCACTCATTTCACTACACTTCAAAGTCTTGAAAGCATTACTGAAACATAAGGCACTCTTTTTGCCAATATCCACCGTTTTGGGCAAATGTTTCTCTCCTGTCTATGCATCATTACCTCACAAAGTTAAGTGAATTTCAGTCAATATACTTCTACATTGCCTATAGGTGAATGTATCAGGAGACATGCTAATTCCAATTAAGTGGTTATATAGTGGCCAAAGCCCAGCAGTAATTATGGACTTAACTGAATATTAGCAAATGCACTCTAACAAAGCAGACAGTCTACAGCTTACTCACCTGCTTGATGCCCAATCCCTTCTCATGCATGTAGCCCAGGTTAAACATTGCTTGAGCACTGTGCTGCTGTTCTGATGCCAGTCGATAGTGAATAAATGCAGTTTCATAATCAACATCAGTCCCAAACCCATAAAAATGGTAATCTCCAAGTTTAATTCTTGCAACAGTATATCCTAGAAATAAAGAGACAACAAAATAAGGATAAAATAACTAAGCAAAGAAACCCTTTTGGCTTCCTATGAAGATGCAGTAGGAGTATTAGCATTACTTTTCACAGTTTGTTTAAACTGTTTATCTTTCACCGCCCCCTGACATAAACAGCTTTTAGTTTTTAAATTTAGTTAAGCTAAACAAAACACAACCAATTTCTATTTGCAGGTAAGACCTTTTCCTAGTAATCTTACCAACATTTTATTACTATGAAGTGGTATCAGCTAAAAACCCATAACATGTTCATAATCAGTCATTTATTACAGAAAAACTTTTCGTTTGCTATATGGCCTTTAAAAGATTCAACTTCTTTTTAAAAGCAGTGACCCTGGAAACTTGGAAAATAGTGTCTCATCATCCACATCATCATCTCCATTTCTTAACTTTCAACTAAAAGCCTTGAAAGTCTGAATTTGCATGGTATTCTTGCTGTACAGTCAAAAGCTAGTAGACAGATCAAAAACTAGTAGATATATTAGTGCAGATGCATCCATTTGTAAGTAAGATACCTCAAGACATTTCATCATTAAGTTGACTTTTTGCATATTTCAGGGTAGGATCATAAGCACCAGTTTTTGTTGTGTGGACATCAAGGCTGCATTCTTTTTTACTGGATCCTGCTTACTTTGAATAGGAAATTGTATTTTTTATAAATGATGAAAAGTAACAAATTACTCTTATGGATTTTGGATCTATTTTTCCAAGCAGATATGTTTTTAGAAAAGTCACTGTAAACATTACTAATTTGTTTAGCACTGCTCTACAACTCTATATGGAACAGCAAAATAAACACAGTGCATTTGTACTTTAGTCCTTTCAGTCTTCAGAATCCCAGAAAGGCTCAGACCTGCAAGGATATTTTAATGACACCATAGCTAACAGTAGAACAGAGAACGCCAACTACCCTACCTGGGATACAACTTCTGTTGAACAGGAGGAGGTAAACTTTCCCTCTTTACATGTTTCATAGCAAAACATATGCAATTGCACATTAATGGCTCTACAAAATGTTAAGGAGATCTTCCTGTCTGACTATTTGGGAGGCACTCTGGCCATCACACTCGCACCACTACAGACTGTTACTGCAGGGACTGAACCTCCTTCCCCTGTCGCAGTGGGGGGCTGTAAGGGCTGATGGGCACTTGACTCCCTACTTGTGCCACTCTCACACAGTCAGACAAGCTTTCCTCACTGGTTTGACCCTGGCTTTCCAAAGCAGAGTCTCAGATGCCTCAATCTTTCAAACAATTTAATAATGGCACAGTAACACAAAGCACAGCTTGAGCTTGTATTTCCGAGGAGGAATCCCAGGGCTTTTATACCCTCACAGTCTGTTCATACTTTAGTCTGAGGTCCTTGGCTGCTACTGTGTCTCTTACCTGGCTGGGCCATGGGTCTCCATGCCCTTTGTTATGCAAAGGGTCAGCAGTTCATGGCGCCTTGCCTCAGGCTCCTCCCACCCACAGCTCAACCTGCAGCTCACACTGCAGCTGCAAACCTACACTGAATGTATTCCTCAATATAAAAATAAACTGATTGGAATTGTGATGTACAGACATACCTTGAGAAGCTGCTCTATTCCAGTGAAGCAAAGCTCGAGGATAGGTTTCATTTTCTCCTACTATGCTAGCTTCTTCTAAAGAAGAAAATAATCCAGTTAAATAGAACCATGGTATATGCACACAAATCCACAAGAAAACCCCTCCTTATCTTCAGTCTGCTGAAATAAGTTAAAAACTTGAAGCAATCTGTGTTATAAAACAAACAAGATTCAACCCATCTGAAACTTATAAAAACCCCTTTCATGGTCTTTCCATTTATCTGCCCACATAAGAGAGCTAGGAACAAACTATATAATTTCACCCTGAACTATGGCTTACCAAGCATCTCTCCCATTCCAGCTGCAGGAGATTCTAATGCATACTTGAGGAATGACAGAAAATGGAGCTTTAAGATCAAGAGCACATAATTTGGACTTTTACAAATACAAGGTTGAAATATATCCTGCTACAGTTTGGTTATCTGAAACCCAGGACTAGTCAGGTAAAACAAAGGTTTAAACTCCTTAACCCCAGAGACTACAGTCTCTCTTCTTCACAGCAGTGCTTCAGCTACTTCCATCTGAAGGTTCATGAACTATCAGAGTTCAGACAACTCAAAGGATTTATCACTTGAACTTCTAATGTAATTATGTATTCATCTGACACATAGATTTTCTGTATAAAACATAAAAGGTAATTTTAAATCAATCTCTAGTTGAGATGCAGATACATCTGAGTAAAGACAATTAGACTTAACTCAAGAAAAAAATGCTATTTCTTTGCAAGCATGCACTTCCAGCCAAGACTGTCATTAATGTACCTCATCTAAAGATGATTTTCACTTAGACACCTTTGAAAAACATTAACTGGAAATGAAGATGTTAGATTAGCCCATCAGCCACCAATAGGTGCTTTCAATACTAAGATAAAAAGCTGGCAATGAGACTTAGATTTGGTATAGAGACAGTTTAAAATACTGGGTTTTGCAGTTCCTAGAAAGATTTGCCATTGTACTTCCATTGTGGCACAGTGATTTCAAACTCTAATAAATCCAAGTTCTAGCCATCTTGTTCCGTAAGACACGTGGGACAAGTTTTTTTTTTCAATCTACAACTGCCCAGCTCCTTACCCCTGCTTCAAGAGTAGTATCAGGAAAGTCACACAAAGAAGAAGGTGCTGAGAAAATGCATTACAAGAGAAAGAACAAAGGACACTGAGACTTCCATGCATAGTACAGGTCAAAGGTAAACCTAATGCAATTCCTACTTTTACAATTGTGCTTAGAAAATCCAGGGAAGAGAATTTTTTGCACTGTGTAAGTTTCTAAAGACTCTCTGCCTATGCCATTTTAAAATCCCTAAGTCAGAAATTGAATGTATTTTAACTTTTAGTCTACAAAGTCATCCTTAAAAGTAAAAATGAAAACTGATTACTTTTCAGTGTGAAGAGCAGAAAAGAGGACAAGAGCTTCAGCTAAGTTCTAACATGCCACCTCCAGAAAAACCCTTTTCAGTACATATTCAGATTCTTACTCTGATCAAGTATGAAAGCAGCATTGCTTTGTGCGACTTCATAGCCTTGTTCTGCCAGAAGAAGATACTGAACCACAGCAGAATTGGAATCACCATCTTTATAGCTGTTGTAGGCAGTCATCAGTCTTTCAGACCAACGCCCCCGTTCACACACATTCTTAAACAACTGCAGAGGAAAAAGGAAGGGGGAGGACACTGGTTGTCAGGAACTTGAAAAATTTGGGTTTTGCAAGAAGTAACACTTGAACATTCTGATGCCTGTTCAAAATATTTATATTTCACATGAAAAACATGACAAGCAAACTCCACTGTTTAAGACAGGCTTACTTTAAGATACAAGTTGCTAAGCAGATAAGATGTTTAGCAACCTTTAAGATTCTTACTAAGCAAAGGCAGTAACTTGTAAGATTCAGATGCTTACTCAGAATTATTTAGTATCTTAGTATTGTTACACTTTTCAAGGTATAAAAGAAGAATTTGATACTTATAAGTTACTGTTGCTTGCTTTGTATTACATTCTTTTGATTTTCTTCGAAGTTAATAAAGGAAAGACAAACCTGACATAACATAAAAGCCAAATATATTCCTCATGAAATAGAAACAAGTTTGTTAATATATCACTTACCCTTTTGACAGCCTTGACTTGGCAGTCACTGCTGGACATGTCCTATACAGGCTGACATGGTAACAGCCAATCTCTTCCAAGTCAGTATTACTGATCTTTACAAATGGGTGACCTTACCTCAACAGCAGTGTGACAGGACCTCATCACTCCAGTGCCAGTAGCATGCATCTGAGCCAGATTATAAAAAGCGAGGATGTGGCCACCCTGGGAGGCCAGGTTAAAATATTTCAAAGCTTGTTTATAGTCTTTCTTGACTCCAATGCCATCTAAAAGAAAGATTAAATAATTGTTATTCATTCCTCTTCAAAACCAGCATTGTATGAAATACAGTACTTACTCTTTAAAATTACTCTAGAAAAGCATTCTGAAAATGTTGGGAAAACCCATAATGAAATACAAGTTCAATGTAGTAAGCCCATTCCACGTGCAGTGTGTGCACACTTCTAATGCCACCTAGTGAACAGTGACTGAAAGGGCAGGTGCTCAGACCTGCAAATGGTGGTTTTGATGCCACTTACTGTAATACATGGAACCGAGTTGAAGCTGTCCATCAACCCATCCCTGTTCTGCAGCCTTCTGGAAATACTTCAGTGCTAGCTCATAGTTCTGCAGGAAGATTTGGTCCAGTCATTAGAGCCTTGCAGTACACCAAAGTTTGAGAGAAAATATGCATGTGCGCATGTGTGAAAGGACAGATCTGTTTCACAGAATTTTTACAGAAAAATTACAGCAAGATTTTCCAGTGGAAATATTCCCCTGTTCAAACTCTGGAAGCAAAAAATGAAACAGACTACAATGATATTTAGCCTGTTGTAATTCTGCAGCTATCTCAAAGCTGGTATCCGCACACCATCCCTATCAACAGTTATGCTGAACAGAATGGAAGCTGTTCTGTTTCTAGAACACTTACTATTTCCTCAACTTTGGGCTAATTCAACTTTTGAGCATCTGTTAGCATAGCTAAATATAAAACATTTGACAAGAAACCTTCCTGTGGGAAAAGCAATAAAGCAAACAAACTAATTAAAAGTTTCAAAGTGTTCCTCTACTCCCACAAGGGACACAAAATTGGGACAGTCAGGATTTGTTTTATTTCACAAGAAAATGATAGACAAGCTCAAATCTCCTGCTAAAATGCACACTTCTATGCATTTCTAATAGCTTAAGCAATATTTTCAAACTTTTAAGAGGAAGATCAGGATGTTTCTTCCACAACTGCTAATTCCATAGTGCATTTTTTTTTACATTACAGATTTCCTCAAGGAATTTTCAGTGTAATAAAAATCTTAACAATTAAGCCTTCTATAGTACTTCCCTCTGGAGAAATAAATCTGTTGACAACAAAAAGTCACACAGTGATTAGAAAGAGGACTGTCAAAAGCTTACCACTGGAACACCTCTTCCATAGAGGTAAGCCATTCCTAAGCCACTCTGTCCAACTGGATTACCCTGAAAACACAGAAAAACACTTCTGCAAAGAAAGGCAAAAACTTCACCTACATCTTTCAAATCTGTATGTCTTCAACATCATTAAATCATATAGTATTCAAGAGATATTAATTTTTTGTTCCTAGTAATAGTTATTTATAGAGGAAACAGCATTTACAGTAATTTTTATTCAGTAACTACAGACTGATGAGCAGGGGAAACACTTCAATATTAGCTATGAAAGTGTACTGTGAACTTTTACGGTGTCATAAAAGATGTAGAACCATAATCCTAGAAAGATGGGGCATTAATAGCTTACTTATCTTTAGCTTTTTGCAACTTCAAAACATTTTGTGTCCTACAGAAGCTCCCAAAACAAACTACAAGAACTCTAAGAACCTGTGTGAAGGGTAGAATGGTGGCTGTCCTGTGGGCTACATTACTAATCACTGCCTCTGCAAAAGCAGGCACTATGGCACTCCTTCAGTGCCAGGACAGGCATTGGGACACATCAGAAAGCTTTGGTGAATGCAGGGAGTGAGCACATTGAGAGATCCTCACTTTAGCACAGAGATGTGGAACAGCATTCTGATTGTGGAATAGAAGAACCATGGAGGCAGTTATCTTACAACAGTCCCTTCAGAACTTAATCTACTATGCTTCATATGCTAAACACCCTTCCTGAAGGACTACTCATGCTTTAACTGTACAAACACTACCATAAGGCATAGGTCAATAGACAGGTATGAGGGAATAACATGATGAAAAAACACCATCCCAAAAAGCAAACAGTCCAATGAGATGAGAGGTACAATTATTATATATTCACAAAATGGAAGCACTGTAAATTCCTGTGACAAGACAACTTCAAATTAATAAACACTAGCACTTCACAGAATTGCTGACTATTCAGGTGGACAGCATATTGAGCAAATAGAGTTAGACTACTTATGCTGAACACAGCTTGATGAAGCATCATGGCCAGAACTGTTTTTGACATTTTAGGCAAGCAAGATTATGGGCTAATTAATCTGGGACAGAAGCTGGGAGTAGGTGTGTGCACATGGAAGAGCACATGAAGTATTTGCAGCATTTCAGTGCTAATCAACTTCTTAGTGCACATGCTGTAGTTCCACCTTACAGATAATCATACCATATCAGCAGCTTTCTTGAAATACTGAAGGGCTGTTTCATTGCTCTGAGGTACAACATCACTTCCTTCTGAGTACATCTGAAAGAGAAAGCCATTATTGAAAAACAGCCAAAGTAGTCAGTTTAGCATGGAGACCATGAAGCATCTTCACTTTATATACTGAGAGGGAGTCTATTGTACTTAGATTATTCTGACTGTTGCATTACTGAATAATCATTAAAACTTGTCCAGAAGCAAATAATACATCTATCTGCTCCAAAATTTATAGGGTTTAACTTTCTAATGGAAAATGAACTGCCCATAAAATTAAAAAGTTTTCATGACAATACCCTTCATTTTTAATTTCTACCAATGTGCAGTGAAAAACATGCAATCAGGTAAAAATCTGAGACCAGTGGAAGTCAAACTGTATTGGCAGTCAAAACACTTTGCGAAAACAAAGCAAAAATTGCTTACTAAATACAGATCACTTCAACAATAATTAGCAATGAAACACTCAACCAATAGAGAAAGCAGGAACTACAATTTCTTCTGTCTGCGCCTTGAACAGCACATTATGTTATTTTTTCAGGCTTTAAGGACATTAATTTTGCATCCTTTACTACAATGACAGCCTGAAAAAGAAGAGCTAGAGCTGGTGCTTATTGTAGCCCAACATCAGAAGGCACTCAAATGGAGCATAAGGATTTAGCTCCTCACAGGCTTTACATAGTCAGCGACCCAGATCTCAGACAAGTGACCTAAATACCTTTCTAAGCAGAAGTGCATTATCATTACTGCCAGCAGCCTGCCAATCATGTTTCAAATGAAAAATCACGCAAAAGATCTAGATCCAACTACCATGCCATGGGCAGGGATGCAAGCCACTACACCAGGTTGCTCAGGGCCCAAGCCAGCCTGGCCTTGAACAGTTCCAGGGATGGGACACCCACAACTTCTCTGGACAATGTGTTCCACGGCCTCACCACCCTCTGAATAAAGAAATTTGGCGTAACATTTTACCTAAATCTCTCCTCATTTAGTTTAAAACTATTCTCCCTTGTCCTATCACTATCTGTTGTGCAAAATGTTGTTCTCCCTCTTTTTTGTAAGACCCCTTTAGGTATTGGAAGGCTGCAATGAATGAGGTCTCCCTGGAGCCTTCTCTTCTCCAGGCTGAAGAAACCCAGCTGTCTCAGCCTGTCTGCATTGGAAAAGTGCTCCATCCCTCTGGTCACCTCGATGGCCCTCCTCTGTATTAGCTCCATGTCTTTCCAGTGCTGAGGACTGCACACCTGGACACAGTACTCCAGGTGGGGGTCTCATGAGGGCAGAGTAGAGGGGGAGAATCACCTTCCTCAAACTGTTGGCCTCCTCTTTTGATGCAGGCCAGGATGCTGTTTGCCTTTTGAGCTGCAAGTGCACACTGCTGGGTCCTGTCCAGCTTGTCACCCATGAGATCCCCCAAGTCCTTCGCAAGGCTCTCAATGAGTTCATCTCCCAGTCTGCACTCACATTCGTACAGGTGCAGTCCCCCCATTTGCATTTGTTGAACTGCATGAGGTTCTCAGGGTCCATATCTCAGTTTTGTCCAGGTCCCTTTGGATGGCATCCCATATACTTTTGTTGTGTCACTGCACTGCTCAGCTTGGTGCCATCTGCAAACTTGCTAAGGTTGTGCCCGATCTCACTGTCTGAGCCACCGGTACAGATACTAGAGAGCACCAGTCCCAAGAGAGACCCTGAGGGACTCCAGCCAATAATCACAACTCTCTTGCTATTTCCACCCAGCCAATTCCTAATCCCCCATTTATTCCATCCTTCAAATCCACGTCTCTCCAATTTGAAGACAAGGACATTGTGTGGGACCATGCTGAAGGCCTCACAGAAGTCTAGATAGCTGACATCAGACATTCTTCCCTTGTAGACCATTGATTTCATCCATCATAGAAGGCAACCAGCTTGGTCAGGTAACATTTGCCCCTAGACAAAAAGGCCTTAAATCTGAGGTAACTGAAACAAAGGCCCACCCTGCAGATAGATTCAGGCTTTAGTGCAAAGTACGTACAGGCCTATTGGACTCAGATGCCTCAATGCTCTACACAGAATGAAACTGGAAGAATTTCCTTCCCATTTCCTTTCCCAACTTAGTATTTTATGCTGGGCAAAGTTTTGAGAAGCCTAGCTTTTCCCCATACATTGTGTGGAAAAGCATAGTTGCCTAATTAGTTTTGAATTCCATCACAAAAAAAGGACATTTAGAAACTTAATTAATTATTTGATTTTTAAAAAACCCCTCTAGTTCAAGCACTATTGAAAAAAACCCCAACAATTCCTAAAGCAAAGGAAAACTTAGACAAGACATAGCAGACCACAACACTCAAATTTTGCAGAAAAATTCAAAACAGGAGCTAAACGGCAATACTTACATTCCAGAATTCAAGTTTTAGATTGCCTGATATCAAAAAGTAGGAATCATTTGCTATTTTTCATTTCAGGGCAGTTTTCTTACTTCAGAAAGTGTTTATGTCTTACCTTTCCTAGAAAAGCCATAGCATGGGAATTGCCAGCATTAGCTGCTTGATTGAAGTATTCAAATGCTCGCTGTAGAGAAGAAGTGTTTTAACCACCATCACTATGATTTGATTAACTTTTCTTGCAAATGGAGTAGATTTATTTGCCAAATTACCAGGTTCTGGGAATAAAAGTTACCAATCCCACCTAATTTAATATACGTGACAGGGTTCTTCACTTACATATTTGCAGTATTAAGTAGCAATCCCTCTAATCAGTTTATTCCAAAAACCAGAAGGGGAAAAACCAACAAATTACAACTGTTACTAAACACTAGCTACAGAGGTGAATCTTATTTTCTTAGTATACAATCAAACACTGTTTTGAATGGGTGAGATTTGCCAATTCTATTCTACTTTTACACAGAATTTGGTTATACTCCTTCTGACCACTCAATGTCATCTCTCAACCCTCCTGAATCAGTCATTTTGAGGTATTTTAAATATGATGACCAATAAATAATTTCTGTTAAGCAATTACTTTATTGGATGAAATAATCCTCAGGACTGCACATCCTTACCTCTCCATTTTTTCAATACATATTTCAAGATGAGGTTAGCTATTTTAACTTCTATAAGCAAAGCAGCCAGCTTGGCTTACATCAGCAGAAGTTCTATCTTCTATGCACTCTTAATATCTTTAGCATTTAGAGTTGCAGTGTTTTGTCTGCAAAAGCAAAATATTCTTGCAAGCCACAAACTACACTATCACCACTAATGCATGTCCAGTGCATCATGAAGATTATACCAAATTTATAAAAGCTCAGCCAGCTCCAGTACTACTTGATAAAGCAATTTTTATTTTTGACATTCTCATTTCTAAGATGGTTAGTCTTAAACTCATTATGTAAAAAAATCAGTTCCATCTTCTAGTCACATAAAGGTTAAGTTTTATTGAACGAGGCTATTGAAATTGTTACATACCATCCAGTGGTACTTATACACTTTTGCATCACTGTTTTCTCAGTTATACTCTCTCCCCCTCTACCTACTGTAATAGGCATAAGAGATACAGAGAAAAGGTACCTGATGATTTTGCTCTACTCCTCTTCCCCCATGCAAGTGCAACTGTCCAAGGCCAACCTAAAAATAAATTTTACATTGCAAGTAAGTCACTTTTCCCTTGGGATTTCCTTTTTCTAGCAATACAGAAACGAGTGAGCTAATTACATGCATAAAGATAGATAATACCAGAGTTAAAGATGTCACAAAGTTTGAAGGCATAGATTTGCTTCAATAACTACAGTATTATCCTACTTTTTCACACTAGCCTAAATGGAAATTAATCCTAGATAGAAGCAACATACTGTCCTAGCTGTAAAGTAACAACAGTTCATTTGAATCCTGCATACCTAGGTCTTAAGTCATACATGACCAAGTTGGCTTGGGACAATTTGCCTCTATTAGCATCCTCCCCTCCTGCACTGTGTGTGGAAGAGGTCCAGCCTGCAGCATGCAGAAGTCACTCAAGAGCAGGCACAGTGAGAAGCTGAAATCCCTTGTCAAGGCCATTTTTTAATCTGTTCTTCCTCCACAACAACTAAAGCTATCCTTGAAATAGTCTGCCTGGTTTCTAGTGAAAGCCAAATTTCATTCCTAAGATACTAAACTTGGAACATTTTGGACTTATTTAAAAAAAAAAATTGCATTTTTTGCATTTAAGTTCTACCTTAAACACACCAAAATATAAGCCTCTTCACATAAAAACTAATGGGGAAATGGCAGACAGATTGATTCTGGATGAAGAGAACACTAAAGCTCCAATGTCTTTCCACATTTTATAAAGCTGTTCTGTAATTCATGAAAATGTCTGAATGCCATCAGATGAATTGAATTTTACCTGTGCTTGTACATCTCCCTTCTCTGCTAAAAACTGGTAATACTGGATCAAGTCTTCTTCTAGCATCCCACTTGCCATTCCTGGATTTTCCACTTCATCTGCTAAGCGAATTCGCTGAACCACTGTGCCACCAGTCAAGGAAATGTCACTAGCAACTGGAAAACAGATGAGAAATTCAGACAGGTTTTTTTCAATGCAGAAGTTACACCATAACTTCGTAAAACCAGATGTCTACAGGGCTTCAAGCTGTAACTCAAGAGAATTAATTACTTTGATACCCTCTAAGCTATTTCAATAGAGATAAAAATAGCATACCATAATGCAGACCCAAATGGATAACTTGATTAATAGCAGGAATTCTCTATTTATCCTATTAGTGCTGGGAGTACTTTAGTACCTTCTAGTTGAATGATACAGAAGTACACAAAGTCAAGAAGTACCCCAGTAAAATGCTTTTACCGTGGTTAGCTACAAGCCGGTAGTGGGTGAGCGCAGATTCACAGCTCTGAAGGACTCCTATCCCAGCCCAGTACCGGTAACCCTAGAAAGGAAACAATGTAAATATGGCACTGTCAGTTACTTGGGAACACTGCTTGCCATGTTACAAACTTTCTTTATATCACTTGATCAAGATTTGACAAGACAATGGGTTGGAAAAGGCCATGAGTCCACGGTGGCTACATAGAAAATGAATGACTGACACTATGAAAGGTTAAGCATGGCCAGTAGAGTTCAGATATTACTCAAGAAAAAGCAAATAAGCAGAATGATGCTTAAAGGTGAAAATGTAAAGCCTTTTATTTACGTATTTCACTTTATCTTAAATCTCACAATACTTCTTAAAACAGCATTTTCTGTAAAGATCTTTCATAGTTCTCATTAGATGACAGAAATTTTAAGTCTGACAATTCTGATTTAAGTCAAGAGATGTAAACATGGTCCATCTAAATTCATAGCAGCACATAGCTTAAAATAAGCAGGCTCATCCTTGAATTAAAAATTAATACTGGGGAAGATACTACTGCCCATCCAATGCATGCAAAATGATCTAGTATTTGGACAGGGTATTCATATGAAAGGAAATCTTAACACTGAAAATGTCGGAGTAAAAAAAACACTCTTGCATGTATAAAGTTATTAACCATCTTACTTACCAAGATCATATGAGCAATCAGATTTCCTCCTAAAGCTCCAAAAGTGTAATACACCAGGGCCTTAAAACAAAATAATCGGTTATTTAACATCGGCCCCCAAGAGAAAACACAAGACCACACAATGAAAATTTCTGAATTACCTTAGCTTGGCTAGAATTGACTCCTAGGCCAGATGCATATAGAAATCCAAGAGCCTAGAAATAAAATAAAGTTTATCAGCACACCTTTTAAAAAACCAAGGACCAGTTTTTCCTAGAATACATAGGTATAGATTCAAAGCTGCAAAGACTACACCAAGCTCTTCCTTCAGTTTGGTGCTGCCTATGTCTATGCTCTTCCCTGCCCTAAACCTTCCCTGGTCCTAAACAGTGAAAGTATCTCAGTTTGAAGACCCTCAAGTGAAGCTGAGCAGTATCTGTCAGGTTATTCACCTACCCAGTGTGCTTCAGACACCAGTGTAAACATCTGTGAACCACAGCCTTGCACAGAAGACTCGTGCTGTTTGATTCACAGACCCTATGACTTTACAGTTTTGCATCTGTTCTGTCACTGGTTACTTGCAACTGTGACTATAAATGTAAACAATCAGAATGCACTGAGCTATTTGGCTGAGGTTCTTTCAGAAGTTATTTTTGTTCTTAAGATTTACATAGTTATTACTCTACCTATCACACCTGTTACAGCTGGCAGCTCAGAACAGAAACCAGTAGCACAGAAGATAGCGTATATGCAAAGATGTCTGTATTTCACAGTGTTCTAAGACTATTCTAGGCAATCTGAAAGCACACAAAAAATTCTCATGCAGACAGTATTGAATTCTAGATCAATAAAAGTCAAGGTCATCACAGAGTTAAGGCTCTAGAGAAAACATGTTCCTACTTTTTATGGTAAATCAGTACTCCATCATTAAACAGGGAACAGCTGGAGATTTGGTAGCCAAAGAGAACAAAGTTAATAGCTCCTTAAGAAGCTGACACATCCAAAACAAGCAAGAACAATAGGTATATGCAGATACTGAGGCATTAAAATCAGCAACACCCATATTTTATGACATTTTGTAATAGTAAGTATGAATAATTCTGTTTTCAAAGGCACAGAGACAAAGCAAGACTCAGTCTACTAAATACATGTCAAGTTTCCTAGGAGTTTTTATTTCCTAGATTATAAATTGGTGTCATCTCAGATAAAATTGCAAATGAAAATCCACAACACTGCACAAAAAGCACATAAAAAGTACACCGTTTCAGAAGGTTTGTTGGCTGGAGTCACCCCATATCTACCTGTTTTTTTGACTTATACATCCAGTGTGGTCAGTCATATAACAGAAAAAAATGTAATTAGAACCCTACCACCATCCCATATTACTAGTAGTTAAACATTTTTTAAAACTAAAAAAGAAGATATGTTTGTGTTTACTCTGAGGGTGTAGGTGCCATCTATAAAAGCAGCCTAGAGGAAGTACAATCTATAGAAAGAAATAATTTATAAACTTACACAAGCATCTGTACAATCTAAGGATATACATACCATTTGTCCTTTAGGAGAACCTTCCTCTGTTAGTTTTTCAAATAGTTCTTTTGATGACTGGATGTTCTGCTTCAGGTAATCCCCAAACAACAAAGCGTAAGACACTTTCTCCATGGCCTTGGTATGATTCATGTCAGCTGCTTTCAGAAGATACTGATATGCTCTTAAGAGAAAACAAGTTCTTTGTCAACTTGAAGAAAAGCAGCAAAATCCATTCATAAAGCTGAAGAATCAGGAGAGCAGTTTTGTTTTTCTGATTTAGCCTTTATTTTCTAAAAATGCAACAGCCTACAGTCATTTGTTCCAGCTACAAATCATCAACATAAGCAACAACTCAAAATTTAGATAATGGACAAGCTGAATTTTAATGTTTGCTCTGCTCCATAAGCAAAGCAGTATGCATTTCCTCTCCTCTAAGATATACAAGAAATTTAAGGTCAAATGTTTTGATGACACCCACTCTTCAGAAATGAATCTTACACAATTCTTACTGCATTTAAAGGACTGCAGGCATAAATTTGTTTTTCTAAACCCCTGAATTTACTATCTGTCTTTTATGACTGCACAGTTTGATGCTGAGTCCAATGAAGCTCGAAATCTCAGGGCAGCTCATTCAAGTTCTTTTTGAGTTAAGCTAAAGTGACCAGCCATATCATCTGTCTCCTGTGGGGGTGGATGAGGTATACTTACACTTTCTTTTGAGCCTTTTTACTGCTTTCATTAAGAATTTTCATTCCAATCTGATAAACATCCTCAGCTTCTTGCATCTGCCTTCTCTTATTAGACTGCTCTTCAGCTAAAAAAAAAAATAAAAAATCAAAGTGTACATAAAGAGCTCCAATCACACACTCAAGACTATCCTCTCAAAATTCCTATTGGTTCTAAAGGGTAAGAACAACCAGAAGCATGTTTTTGAAAACCAATAAATAAAGTGATTACCAAAAGCTGTCTAATGGATGTGTTTGATATATTAATAGATGATTTCCTCTTGTGTGCTGTCTCTCATGTACAAGTTTGCTGACAAAATGTTCTTTTCAGTCATTGCTCAAAAGCAAGCTGTGCAAGTTCCTCCTTCAGAGGGATGTTTCCTAGAGAAGGGTTGCCTCTGTGCAACAAATCAGTAAGTATAATGGGCAACACTGTCCAAACAGTTTTAGAGATGCCTTCACTGCCAGATTTCCAAATCAGGTCTGGGAACTGGCATTTTTTAAAACTTCTTCAATCATGGAAACTTTGCCTTTATAACTACTTATTTATTGTGGTAAGAAGTGGCCAGGGATTTCTACATCATGAAATAAAGACTGTTAAGAGGACTGAAAACACTACCCTAAAAAAAAGCATTCCATGAACAAGAACAAGACAAAAGGTTGCTTACATTCACAGAAGCCCCACTTTTGATCTTTCTTGTAATCATAGGTTGTTGCACACCAAAGCCTGCCATCTTCCCTCCCGTCAGCAGTGCACTCTGCATATTCCTTCTCCATAAACAAAAATGGAAAGTGGCAAGGTTCCCCATCTGCAGTGCCTCCAATAGCTGTCAACACTGAAAATACACACCCAGCAATTAGACTGCTCTCCTTGATTCCCACATTAAAATCATATATTATATATAGAAAAGTGCTCCTATGTTGGTTTTAATTTCTATGAACTACAATTAATCAAGTTTTCAGTCAAATTTCTAATTTACAGAAGCTTGAAAAAGCAGTTTTTCTAAACAGTACTTGAAAAATATAATTCTTAGTTTTAATTATGAATTGAAGCAGAAAGTATGTGGTTTCTTATGTTCTTAGTTCTAAGCAAAGAAAATGTCCTTTTCATTGGAGAAGGCAAATCTCAGTTACATTTTTATTGCCTACCAAAATAGTCTTTCCTTGCACTTTCTCTTCTCTGGAAAAAACCTTGTAATGCACACTTGAAGTGCATTCCAGAGCACATTCATTTTAGCCCCAGGGTTGGACACAACAGAACACCACACTTCACAAAATACTATACTGAAAGTACAGGAGTATCAGCAGGCAGTACAGTGGAAAATACAAGTATATGGAAAGACTGAAGTGAAATCACTACGATGCAGATGAAAGGATTCTCATCACTATGAGTTTGGTAATTTTCTACTCTTGAAAATACTTAATTCAAATAATTATTTCACTTTGCTAATATATTTAGTTGCATTCAAAATGGCTTTGAACAGCACAATTTATCACTTCTCATGCACTAAAACTTCAAAGGTTACTGACTCCAATATCACAACATTCTAAAACAGAATCAATCTTCTATGAAAACTACAAATTCTCTAGGTTGTGAAGATGGAATTATTTCAATAAGACTTTTATAAAAAAGTTTTCCTCTTTCACTAAGCTAAATCCAGCAGTTGGGTTCAGCTTCATTTGAAAACATTTTCAAAATCATGCAATTGACAATGTCAATTATAGAGTTTTTTCAAGGTAATGTCATAATTTTTGTAGTTACAGAGAAAATTAATTCTTTTTTTGAGGGTCTATAATTGAAAGGCCTAAAGACTATACTAATTTAAATATTTCATGTGGATTTTCTGAAGCAAAAGAAAGTCTTCAGGTATAACTGGACCTGTTCAAACTGCTCTTCATAACTGGATGCCTTGACACAGGTTCCATCACATCACTCCAACTTAGTTATATCACAAGAAAAAAACCTGTAATTTTCACTAACTGCACTCAAAAATAACGTGGTAGGATGCAATTAGCCTGGAATAATTTCAGGCATTTTTTAACTACAAAGTAATATACAAACTCCTGCTAAGGGTTCATGTAACTACAACTTATCACTGTCATTTGAATAGCTCCAAGTCCAGGATATCAGCACTACTTGAGAATTCATGGTTTTACTTGTATTCTTTTGTACCTTGTCTCCTCTGTGGAAAGCAGTTTTACACAGTGCTCTGCACCAGATGCAGCTGCATACTAAAGTTACAAAATTACTCTGCCCCAATGCTCCCCTTTGCATTTTTTTACTTCTAAATTCAACCATAATGCTGTGTTTGCTTCCAGATAATAACTGATTATTTAACCCAGATATTTAACTAATTATTTGCTCCCAGATAATAACTAATTAACTAAATAAAGACTAATCCCAAGAGCAACACAGCAATGCAATCACAGGTTCAAAATGCTCACAGTAATTCAAATACCAAGACATTGATAAATACTAAGTGAGGCAAATAATTTATGCAGAGGATAAATTAGTTTTTGCCAAACCAAATACTCCAGAAGCAATTTCCCTCTTTACTATCTCTGAATAAAACACATGGTATTTCATTATATTTGTCCTAATTTACTTATGTCTCATTTCATACTTTATGCTGCAGGAAACCCAAATATAGATTACTTGTAAGTATTGGCAATATTACTGTAAGATTCTTCCAAACAGGAAAAGAAATGCAACAGGAATTGCAGCTCTGTATAAACTTGTGAGCAATTTTCAGCAAAAACGGAACTTTAGTGTTATAAAACCTTAGAACACAAATTCCAATAAACAAAAAATATTTTCTTTACACACAATCTCTTCACTCATCAGAAGAGAAGAGGACAACTTTCTTAGAAAGTTAAAATCTTTACTAGCACTGATTCTAAATTACTGACATTTTGTTCCATATCCTACAAAATACATATGGAAATTTGCAAAATATACTTCTGTTCCAGAGAGTAGCTAAACTGTTTTTAGAAGAGCTTTGATGTCCCTTTGATGCAGTCCTGTCACCAGTAACTCATCTGGAGGTGTAACACCTGTACCTCAGATAGATGCTCACTGCAAGCTTTTATAAAGCTGTCCTTAAGCACTCTTTCCTCCTAAAAGAAAATGGGTTCTTTTCTTTTAGAATTGCTTTTTAAATTGAAAAATCCCTTCATTAACACTGCTTATTTAATTCATACGACGTTCCAAGAACTGTGCAAGACTGAAACTTATGGTTTTTGAAAGTAACTTGCAATATGTTGTTAGGTATAGTTAAAAACCTTAGCTACTGAGGAGCCAGTCAGATGGATATATTTCTGTACGAGATTAAAAGTATCTTAAAGTTTACTTTTGAAATAGACTGCACTTACTAAATATGGTGCTTAGCTCACTGCTTTGTGGCAGAAACATTTAGTGGGTTTTATATACTTTTTTCCTGTACAACGCATCATCAAAAGCATCAGCTAAGCCTATTACTGAGTTTTCACAAAGTGGTACTAGTTCTGCTCTAATAAGGAAACAGCTTACGAAACACTCAGCCGTTACATGATAGAGCTTTCTTTTGATTTCAATATGAGTTGAGAAGACAAATATCATTAGTACTACATAACTGTATTTTTCAGTAATATTGAAGATTAATTTTTCATGGACAAACAAAAAGGAAAAGTCTGCTGCATAGGTTAAGGTACTCAACTGTGCCATCTAGTTATCATTGACTACTAACTGCAAATCAAAAAATCATAAAATTATGTAGTAAAAAAGGCATATTATAATTTCCTGGGAATTCAAGCCCAAAACATAAGGTTTTACCTATATTAAAAAATTTCATGAAGTTTACATGGAATTTAGATGCTGCCCTGAGGCTCTCAATGCTGTTCTAAGAAGCCTTTTACATTATTTTTTGTTCCTTTTCTGTCAATTGACTCAGCAGGCACCAGAGACTGATGCAAATTTCTCTTTGTATTTGCTGGTGTACACAGAGCACAGGATCTGTAATTGACTTCTATTTGAAGAAATCAGGGCCTTCTCTATTTGA
This sequence comes from Alaudala cheleensis, assembly GCA_013398995.1. Taxonomy (NCBI): domain Eukaryota; kingdom Metazoa; phylum Chordata; class Aves; order Passeriformes; family Alaudidae; genus Alaudala; species Alaudala cheleensis. The sequence continues at coordinate 303,615 of VWYE01022975.1, read as the reverse complement.
TAGTTAAAGCTTTCCAGCAAGATGGAAACAATAAGAAAAATGGAAAATTCTTTCAAATGCATCTGAAAATTACTACTCAATTCAATTACAATACATTTCAAGACATTTTTTTGTTACTTTCTAATAAAAAAGGCAGCAATTACCGTTCCACTGCAGAAAAGTTAGGACACTAGTTATTTCATATGTTCAAAATTACTGTTTGTGTTTACCCACATGCTGGAGTTATTCAGATGCATCTGTGTTGCCACTTGTTCAAAAGACTGTGAGCAGTTACCTGGACTCTGTATTTCTGCTTCTTCCAAATCCTTATTTAATAGATTTGACATTTCTAGAGAGTTCAACTCTTCCAGTGAATTCTCTTTTTCCTCTTCTTGACTGTGAAAGTTCTCTTCATTCTCTGATTGAGAGTCTGATTTCCCAGATTCAAGGAAGATCTGACCTGCTACCACTCGAGTTCCTGTGGAATGATCCTTTACCTGGTCCTCTGCAGATAAAGTCTGAAAGAAAGCAGCCACATAATTTAGAAGATTAGAAACTGAGAAGCAGCAGCTGGCTTAAAGTCCTTTTAAAAACTTCTTAAAAGATATAGTTAATTAACTTAAATAGCAGAATCAAAAGTAAGCTGAGCTACCTCTATTCGGCTCTCATTGAACCCATCCCTTTCATTCTTTGAAAAGCAATGTTTCAAACTTGTAACAAAGTATTAATTTCTCTGATGCACAGAAAAAATTAATGAGACAGCAAGAGCTACAGAAAAGCTTAAAACCTAAAATCAAATTATTATTCTGAATTTCAGACCTTTGCTCTCACTCCACAGGTAAAACAAAGTGACTAGAAACTTATCTCCTCACCTTGGACTCCAGTGATTCATCTTGATTTCCTTCTTCATCTAGAAGAGACATTGTAAGTCAGTAAAATGCTTTTCCATTAGTAACTATCTCAAAAATAAAACCTTTAATTACAATATTGTACCACAGTTCTGAAATATTCTAATGTATTAAGTTAACTAATGCACTTCAGAAAAACCTTATTACTGTGACGAGGAGGAATCCAATGTTCCACAGGTGATCCTCTTCCTTAAATTATCCCAACACAACTGTTTATTCCATAGTGAAAAAAGTGTGCTTTTTCTAAACCCAAATCACAGTCTGAACAGTTTGAGTCCAGTTAAACTACTTAAAAAGATTTGCATCAAGTGAAAAAGACCTACAGAACATAATGTTTTTAGTCACCAAATCACCTTTAGTATGAACAGTGTCAGTAGTGATCAGAAAGTTGAATTCACACCCTCATGCTTGCAATTAAACATTGTCCTTTATAAAATGCCAATTCATTCTCCCTGACCCGTATATTCAAATCTTCATATAGAGATTTATCTTCAAACTGTGAGGAATTAGTTTGCCTTTAAGATAGATACTCTTCAAGAGATGCAAGTCTTGTTTAACTGCCATCTTTCTTGTCTAAAAGCTATAGGATATTTGATTAGAAAGACTGGAAGGAGAATAAAGGCTATTCGGCAGACACCTAAAGGAATACTGGTGAAAAAGTGAAGATAATCAAAAAACCTTATTTATGATAGCTGTAACAATGTTTTTCAGAATCATTTCTGCAACAATTGTTTTGTTCCTTAAGTAAAATGGGCTACTCATTGTGCTTCCAACAACTAGGTCTGTGCTATGATTTTGACAGGAAGCCTCTAAAATTAACATAACTGAGATGTGACTGTTCAGAGTCATCGGTATTTGATACCACTGCATTTCAGCAAACAAATCTCCCTACATTTGAAAGATGCTACAGGCCTCCCTCTCTCTGGTACAGAACTCACATTAAAATAAAAGCTCAAAACATAAACAGACCACGTAGCAAGGCTGCCACTAACCCCTCCTACATTTAGAAATCCTGCTTTCTGAGGCTCTGGGGTGCACAATGGCCCATAGGAGTGGCAAAGCAACGATGGGCTGGAGACCCGTATTGCGACTGGAAAAGGTGTCTAAACTGAGAGAAGTTAATGCCCTGTACATGAGCTACATTTAGTATGTTACAGTTAGCAATGAAAGGCTGCATGCACAAACACTTCCAACAGTTTATAGAACTCTGCTGACTCCTGTAAGCACTTAGCAAACAAAACTTGCACAATTTTCATTCTCATGCAAGTGAAGTGACTTCCCAGAGATAAACCATCTCGGAAGTGACAAATTCCAAACATGACATTTCATCGGGTCATGTTTTGAAGCCTACTGTTATAACACTTGCAATGAAAGCATTAATCTTGGAAATGGCTTTCTGGAATCTAGATTCCATATTGTTACTTGAAGTACAATCTTTGATTGGAACAAGTAAAAAGATGAGGGAGAACTCAACTTTAAGCTGTAACATTATAACAGAAAGTAAGAAAAAAAATGCGAAGATACAAAATTGTGGTGATGAGATGATTGAGAGTACAACTGAGACACATAAATAACAGCCTGTTGAGTGTGAAGAGGCTGTAAAGCTCAAAGAGTTTGACTGCCAGCAGACATGGACTTTAAAGGGATTGAGTTGATGCTGATAAGCAGCTGTACCCTATAGGTCTGAAAATTAAAATGTGTAGAGCACTTCAGAAAAACTTGTGGAGACAGCAAAGAGCACTCCAGATGAAACAGGCCCTGCAAGGAGCAACCAAGACAACATAAGAATAAACAACTATTTGGAAAAAAAAAACCATTGTGAGATATAATGAAAAACAAGGCTAGCTGCATTTTTGGCAGAGACCTCAGGGCTTAGCAGCTTGAGGAATCTAACACATAAGTGTGATGGTGATAAGTCATAAGAAGTTCTACCACTGAACTTTGACACTCCAGATCATGACATGACAACTGGCCTTTAAATTCAGTAAAAGTGCACATACCTTTAGGATAGTTGCTGGTGTTTCTACTTTGAAATTATGAAAGAAGTTGTCATTTACCATGTTTCCCACATATGACATTCTATTAATCTAAATAATTTTGACCTAAGACCAAATGCTACCTTCAAACTTCAGAGCTTGTCAAGACACCCAGACATGCTTCTGGAGAGCAAGAAAACTGAGAGAGGGTAACCTACCCAGGAGCTTGTATGCCCCTTCTAATATACACAAAGTACTTATAAAGTATCTGTTATTGCAGTAGGAAGCATCATGGTTTTTTTTATTTTTTTTCTTTAAACCAGCTACGCCAGCTAGAGTGATTGTTTTTGTCTGTACAAAACCAGCCTGTATGCCTGAGAGCACTACAGATTTCCAACATTTCAGAAAAGGCTTCATTAAGCAATTTCAATCTGTGGTGGTAGGTTCATTTTATGTCAAAAGATCACACAAGAGCAAATATAAATAGGTTATACTGTGTATGCACACATATGAAATTTTATTGTAACTTCATATGCAAAGCAAAAGACTTACCAAATTGGAAGGCAAGAGACACCTGAGCAACATAAGGTAGAGCTTAGGTAGAGAAGTGTTTGCACTTCTTCCTTGAAAGTAAATAAACTTATTTCCTTTCTATTGCATCATTTAAATTTTCTCTGAAGAAAACAAGTTTTTTTACTGACAAGTTGTACTTGAACGATTGTTTTCAAACGGTGGTTCCAAAAGGCACTAAAGCAAAACCAAAATATTAGTTTAACTTTTCTTGAGACTTCTTTCTAAGGGAGGCAGATGAGGTTGCAGAGATGAATTAATAGTATGACTAAAGGAGGGATCACTTACAGCCTTGTGTTGTTTCATGTAACTGCTGACTAATATGCACCCACTACTGACAGAAGTGTGCTTACTCCCACGAAACAGTTAAGGAAACTATTCTGAAAGTGTTAATGAAAGGTCCATGAAAGGTCACAGTTGCACTAAGAACAGTTTATCAGTCAAGGCTGAGCTATTGAACAAAGTCACAGATGTTATGTTTATGCACCTGCTCCAGAGATTAAAGCTGATTGTTTAGCTTGTTTTTCCACACTTCAATTAAACAAGTAACTAAGTTTTTTTTATTATTATTATTCAGATCTGTTACCAAGGCTGTCTAATTCTAGAAACTTTATCTAAAAAGGCCAAGTGGAAATTAATCTCACTATCTGTTAAACAAGTTAGGGAGTGCAATGATCTATTAAAAGGAAAAGGCAGGCAAAAATACCTGTGGTTCAAGTGGGCAGATGACAATATTGTACAGAATGCTTCACTTACAAACAGTCCTGAGCTGTGGACGTTGCTGGGTGCTCCCATGCCCAGCCAGGACTTTAAAGCACTTCACAGAACCATAATCTTTTTTCAACCATCCACCAGTTAATATATGATTAAAACCAGCTTTAAAAAGTACGCATTTTCCCTCAGTTAGAAAGGCCAGTGTTCAATGCTATGTGAATATAGCAAAAGTACTCTGGCAGCCTATGCTAGAGAAAAAGATCCTACCATATGCTGGATAAATATCCTACCATTTTGTGAGAATTGCTGTTTGCAAGAGAGCAGTAAGGAGAAAAGGGTAGAAACCAGGAGAGCTATGCAGTGTGATTCAGCAATAATGTCATTAGCCTGAGGGAGTTCAACAGTTCCAAAGTTTTGCTGTATTAGAAGAACAGATCCACTGACATCCCAAAAAGCTAAAGGGCTGCTACTACCAGACAAGAAATACTATTAGTTTCAGCGTTAAAAAGGTCACTCACATTCAGGAACTAGCCAAAAATTCAGGAAGTGAAGCTGTCTCCCAGAGCTCTGATGAATCCCTAACTGATTAATGGTGTCAGTTTCCTTCTAGTTTTTGCCAAGCTCTTCAAGCCTCGAACACCATGACAACAAAGCAACTAGTGGGATTCTGCTGAGAGCAGGGAGGGACCTCCCAAGTGGAGGGTGCACACCTCAGGGAGTATGCCAGCCAACCACCTGCAGGAATAACATACCTTTCAGACTCTTAATACATAGAACTTTCCTTAATATAGCAGTCATTCCACCTTTATTTCTGCTCTTTTCTTCATTTCTGCTTTTATCCACATTTTATGAGGTACATAATATGTTAAGAGTACATCAGTATTTAACTTACAAAAAATACATGCAAAATGTATGCTCAAAAATCTTTCCATGGAGAGGGGTGCATGAACAGAAATGATATGGCAGTGACTGCTTTAGAGCATCCATGAGAGATTTTCTGTAGGATTTTTGGCAATTTCTTTTAATGTTGTTTTTGTGCAAGTGACTAGATAGACATTGAAAGACACACAAACTCTTTATCCAGTTCTTGCAGGAAAAAAGGATATTGTAAGAAAAAAACTACCTCAGACTGATTCTCATCAATTTTTCAGCTGATACATATTTAGCACAGAAACTCAATAGCATAGATGCTATTCTCATTACATGAAGCTTTAAAACATGCAGTGAGTTAAGTAAAATCCTTAAGTGGCACCTATTCAGCAAGAATAGTTCCAAAGTATCCTTGGCAGAAAGTAAATTGTTCCCAGCTACAATCTGTGCAACATATTCATTTTAGTTCAACTAGAAGATTGAGATATAGGTCAACTCTCATCCTGAGTAAAAATCTTTTTTCCAGTGTCCTTGCAATTGCTGGCTAACTAGTTACAGAACTTACTCTGCAGCAGTTCCTCAGTAGGAACTGAGACTGCCAACCAGGCAACAAGGCAAACAGTTTAGGGAATATTTTTCTATTAGGTAAGTAAAACCAGAAAGGTCAGGAAAAACCACTGAGTTCTGTCTTATGGAAGAATAGGAACTGAAGTTCCCTATAGGTATATGAGTGTGCTCATTTGTCTCACCAATCAGTGGGACAGCATAAAAACATCTGCCTATCACTGACATTAGCCATGGAACACATAGGAGAGTTAGAGGAAGCATCACTTCCTCTCTTCAGGCAGAATGAGAACATTTTTACCTCTCAGTCTGCGAACAAGAGGAAACAATCCCAGGAATCAAATCAAAAGGATTTATTCAATGTTCTTAATGAGTGATCAGCAGGGGAAGGCCATCACTGCTGCAATGACCAGAAGACAACTAGTTTTGTCTAGAGAACACACACAGACGTAGCATTTTGTAGCTGCTTTTGCCAATGCTTCTTAATATCTTTCCCCAGTCCCAATTTTAAACGCCTTCATAATCTGCAGCAGTATCATATGTTTAAAAAAATATAGTGCTCCTTTCCTTAGGCCTGAAGTTTCTTGCATTCAATTGAAGTTTTCAATAAATTGATTTAAACAAAGTTTATGATTATAGAGTTATATTTAAAATACTCACAACTAAAGAAAAAGTCCTCGCTAAAAACTCTTCCTAAAGTTAGGAAATGTAATACTTGGACCATTTGTACTCAGTCTTCTTAAAACCCCTACCACTATACTCACACCCCAGATGACTCTTTCCAGATCAGACATTAGAAACAATTAAGTGTTCAAGAAAGCATTTAATACACAGTCCCAAGGCCTAATACACAGTCACAGTACCAGTCTCTACTACACAAAGTCATACTGCTACTGTGGGAAATCAAAGCATAAAGTGAGGAGAACTTTCAGAATGATTCTTGTCAAAAACTGGAGCAAGACATGTATTCCTCTCATAGCTTTCTGCCAAAAGATAGACTCTGAATACCCTCTCCTAATTAATTGTGGGTATCAATCAACAGTCTGATATCCCAGTAGCAACTGAAGTTTGTAAATAGTTCCTAAGCCTATGTTCATATACTGTGCTTTCTTTGGCTTATTAATTATATTAGGATGAATCTAAACATTTTGTTTATACAGGCTGAATTAAACTATCAGAACTTCTTGCTCACAAACAACTTTGTGATAGTGGACAAATAGTCAAGACAGAAGAGCTGCATGGCAGTAAAGCCACTTGACCAGCCCTTACCACTCAACTACCACATACTCAACAGATGGTTCATCAGACAGCATAGCCTCAGCTCACCTTAGCTTTTTTTCTTCATATACACTATAAATGAGAGCACATAGTTCAAAAGTTTGGCTACATGTCTCTGGTTTCACAGAACTTGTGTGTATCCCTTCCATAAGTGCCCTGCTGGCTTATAAAGTGACCTACAAAGCTCATATAATCCAAAGTACAGTAATATTACTTTAAATTTCAACTTCCTACTGCATACAGGAAAACGAACTCCAAACTACTGAACTTACCTCTAAAGAAAACGTTATTTTCCTGAAATAGTGTAAAAGCAAATCCCCAGTAGCACCACATATGGCTGTCTTTAAGGTAGTGGCTTTTAGCTTTCTAAATAAATGCACGGCACATCCCCCCACCAGCTCATGGTGGAAAGAAAGGTGTGGGAGGTAGAAAGGAAGTAGATGACAACACATAAGAATCAGACAAAACCCGAGCTACAGAACAACAAAATAGGGATGGGAGGAAAGTATTATGGGGACATAAAACAGGACGCATAAATGTTCTCTACGTATCGAGAAAACCATTCTGATAAGGTTGAAATCAGCCTAAAAATGCTTTCTAGGGAGAAAAACCGCCTCACATCGGTTTTAAGCAGTGCAAGCACTATAAAGAGAGCTCCTAACGAGCTGTTTAAAGGCAAGCACGGCACTGAGCAATGCGTCTACCCCTACCAGGCCTACGGAGCAGCGCCGGTGTGGCAAAGCTGAAGCCAGCCCGGTCCCAGCACCCGCGGCCACGCAGCTGACAGGAGCCCCGCTCCCCGCAGCTCCGCTCCGCCGCCTCAGCGCCCCGGCGAGGTCGGCGCTGCCCCCACGCACCCCTAAGCCCCAGCGAGAGCACCGGGTCGCCTCCCCCGCTGTCGCCGCCTCCGCGCCCCGGTGCAGGCGTCAGGACCCGCACAGATACCTCTGCGCTCCCCTTCTCCGCCGCAGGCCCCGGGGGGCAATGCCGCCGCATCGCTCGGGCCCAGGGGGGCGTAGGGAGGCGGAGCCGCGGTACTCACCGGCCGCGGGAAGCGCTCCGACCGCGGGCAGCACTCCGGCAGAGAGCGCGGCCAGGCACAGCACCAGGGCCACCCAGCGCGCCCACCGCCCCATCCCGCTGGGCACTGAGGGGCCGCGCCGAGCGCCCCCGACTCCGGCTCTCTCGCCCCGCCCACCGCGTCTCCGCCACCAATCAGCTGCCGCGCTGACGGCCGACTACGGGCCGCTGGCAGCTGCACACGCAACCCCGGGGAACGGCCGGCTCTACATGGCCCGCTCCGATTGGCTCGGCGGAGGCCCGGCTCGCCCGTCACGCCCTCCCGCTAGCAAATAGCGCCGCACGTGTCTCAGCGAGGGCCGCTGCGCGAGCGGTTCCTTCCGAAACGGCCCTTTCCATTGGCTCGTGAGCCGTTCCTACAGCACCCACAGTTCCTTGCGAGGGCCGCGGCGCCGTCTGGGAGCGTGCGCTCCCAGGGGCCCGCGGGGGGGCAGGGACTACGTCACCCACAACCCCCCGCGCCGAACGACGCAGGGCGAGAGCGCGGCATGGCCAACCACGGCCCCGCCCATTTCAGACCGCAGAATTCCGGGGATTGGGTACACTTCGTTGATTAGGAGTATGGAAGCAGCAGTAAATTAAGTGTATGCCTAAACCTGCAGAGATGGAGTGTGTGAAACATAAGGAGTTTAGTGCAACTTTATCTTCAGAAAAGCATCAGTTCTAGAAATGGAAATAGCGCTGTAGGACGCAACTCTTCGGGTCTCATAGGAATTGCATCTTTCTGTGGGTCAGTTAAAAAGCAAACGAGGAAGGGAACTAGCAACTCAGCCTTTAATGGACTGAAACATGGCTGGGTGGTAAATGCCACCGCGTCACTGTACTGTCACGCAGTGCTGTGCTGAATGATAAAGTGGGTTTTTCCCACATTGCCTCAGTCGTGTCAAGACACCTCAGCCCTACAGCGCTACACTTGGGATCTCTGCAGGGCGAGAGTGGCCGCCAGCGGCCGTTTCTCCCACGGGACACAGTAGCAAAGGCTATGGCAAGTGCAGACCCACCCAGGGCTGGCTGAGGGATTTTCTGCCTGTTAGGTCAGGGCCTGCAGGCAACGGAATGCCTGCACTGCTCCAGACAGGAGGTGTCCAAAGAGCATGTGAGCGCCTTGGATAGAACGAACGAGTGGTTCTGATTCTAAGTAGGAGAATACTGGAGTATCAGTCAATTTTTTTTTTTCTAGCTACAGCACAGCTACACAGCACACAGAGCTTAACATTTTGACAGACTAGAGCTGCACAGGTGTGGGAGTGCCATTTTGGAATGGGTCTGAAGGGGTTTCACCAGGGCGCTTCTCTGTGCTCGGATCAGCCCGAAGTTTAACCTATGTTTTGGTAAATAGAAAGCATAAATCCACCCGCCTGTGAATGTCACCCGTTGGAGCAGAGAAGGGGAGCCCACCCCGTCTGGGGAGTGGCGTGAGCCCCCTGCGTGTGGCAGAGCGGGAAGGACCAGCCCTGGGAGGCAGGACTGGGGCCAGGAGGTGACCCGAAGCCTCGGCAGTACTCAGGAGATGGCTCTGTCCTGCCCAGAGGGCATGAGGGCAGGGCTGGGCGGGACAGGTTTGGATAGCGTGTTTGTCCTGGAGGGTGGTGAAGATCATGGTGAGGCGGCTATGTCCCTGCAGCCCACGGAGGTCGATGGAGGAGCAGAGATCCCACACCGAGCAGGTGATGCCTGGAGTCATCTGTGACCCCGTGGGAAGTCCTTGCTGGAGCAGCCTTCTGGCAGGGCCTCTGGCCCTGTGGAGAGGAGCCCACATTGGAGCAGGTTTGCTGGCAGGACTTGTGACCCTGTGGAGGACCCCCACTGGAGCAGACTGTGCCTGAAGGACTGAGAGTACTCTTGGAAGGTACCCACACTGGGGCAGTTCGTGAAGAACTGCAGCTTATGGGAAGGAGTCACACTGAATAAGTTTGTGGAGGACTGTCTCCCATATGACAGAGCCCATGCTGTAACAGCAGCAGTGTGAAGAGTCCTTCCCGTGAGGAACAGCAGAAAGTGATGAACTCACTCTAATCCCCTTTCCCTTTTCTGCTGCACCACTAGGAGGGAGAGGTAGAGAATTTATGCATAAAGTCCAGGAAGGAGGATGGGGTGGGGGAAAATGTGTCTTTAAGATTTGGTTTTACTTCACATTACCCTACTCTGACTAGATTAATAATTAATTTTTCCCAAGTCAAGTCTGTTTTGCTCTGACAGTCTGACAGTAATTGGTGAGTGATCTTTCTATGTCCTCATCTTGACCCTCAGCCCTTTCCTTATGTTTTCTCTCCTCTTTCCAGGCTTTGGTGGTCACCTGGTGATGAGACAGGGTCAACTCATCACAGCTGCCCAGCGCCCTTATGGACTCCCTGCCCATGAGTTGTTCAAGACTTCATTGAACAAATCTCTCCTCAACTTGACTCAATCAGCCTTCCTGTGAGCAGGGGCTGAACTAGATGACCTCTGGAGGTCACTTCTAACCACATTTATTCTACATCTAAAGCTGCGTGTGGGGGGTTAAGTGAACTGGAGGAACAAGAGGAAAATGCAATGGGGGAAACAGATTTTTTTTTTCTGAATTAATAACCTTCCAAACAAACAAACAAACAAAAAGATAATATTGCAGACTAAGTTTGTTCTGATTAATTTAGTATATTTTGTACTCTAAGGGTGTGGTAAATTTATTGGTGCCTTTCCATTTATGTGTGCAGCAGCCATAAAATTCCCATGAATTTTCTTAATCCATTTTGCATTTTCTTTACTGGATCTTTGAATGGAATCTTAGGTAATTTTGCAGTTTTTTCTCTCTATTCTGTGCCAAAATGTTGTGGTCTTTTATAAAGCAGTCCAAGTAACCAGACAAATGGTAAGGGCTCAAATTTCATCCTTTGTGTTTTAGGTACTCTTAGGTATATTTTCTCAAACTATTCTCTGATGTAAATTTTCAAGAGATTTTTAAATTTGATCTGTTAAGTACTGCCTACTTATGATGTAATACTGATGTTCTCTTTTTAGGAGAATGGAAGTGTGGGAGTAAAGATAGGAATACTTTAGTGATATGTATTCTTTATGATTATTTCTTATAGTCTCTTTCTTGTATTCTGTCTCTGTAGTTTGAGTATACATCTGTGTTGTACCAACATTATTTTTTACTTTGATTGTAGAAACGTTCTTGTATTTTTTTTTAAATGGAAAACTGCACAAATGGGAGAGGTATGAAGCTTGGTAGATTTTGAAGAGCAATTTCCCAGGAGTTCTCCTTGCAGAATGTTCTCATGAAGTTTTTCAGCTTGCTTCAGAAAAATTTAAAGGAGAAAGCTTCAGACACCTCTTAGGGAAGATTTCTGTCCTAAAATACATCAGCTTTGTGACAGATTTTTCTAGCAAAAAGGTATGTAATTCTTTTATTTTCTTAAATTGGTGTACAAAATATGTAGTTTTAGGCAGACTAATTTTCATACCTTTTTAATGATTAAAATAAAAATATTTTAGTATTTTTTTAAAGCTTTTGCATGCTAATTTCAAAACAATTGCAAGGAGAATAACATTCCTATATCTCCAGTGTTCATGGCAGTTGGAGGGTTATGATTCTAGCAAGGCCTACATGCAAAGTAAGAGACACAATACAGGTGTTACTGAAGCAATCTAAGGGAGAAAAGGTGAAAATTGTCATGGTTAATATCACCTGGTCTGTAAAATCAACTGCCCAGTCACAGGGAATGAGGGAGAGAGAGGCAGTGATGAAGAGGGGAAAGAAGACTCTTCCAGTATGTGTTAGAAAAGAGGTTGTTGCGAAGGTTTTTGTGAAGACTCCAGTCAAGAGGAACAAGAAGGATGTAGCTTGAAGAGCTGTCACCCATTCTAGACCAGTAACAAATTACAGAGATTAGGCAACACTGTGAGCTACCAGCATTCCTGTAAATAGCAATGCCGATAGCCCAGGCCTGTTTCTCCTCTCTAAATGGTAAGGGTAGAAACTCTTTAGTGAAAACATCAGCCCTTGCTTTCTAGCTTCCCAAATATACCAGCATTCCCAGATCTCTGTAATATCAGTGTGGGCTCTAATATCCATGCCTAGACTCTGGCCCTCACTAATTATTTGGGGCTGCCCCTATTTACCAGGAGAGTCTGGCTTGATCTCCAGTACAGAACAGATGTACACACTCATGCACTGTTCTCACTAGCACGCTTGCTCAGATATTAGATCTCCCATTGGGTGGTGATCCAGTCATTTGTGTCCGTGCACACACACTGTGTCCCTCACATAGCTGCTGACTCAGAGCTGGGGTCTTTCCAGATATAGATCTTCTATTTTATGGCTACTCATGGCTACAGCTTAAGACTGGCTAGCAAAGTGTATGTATGTGTACACATGGATGTGTGTACACACAGGTGTGTGCAAAGTTAAATTCCCTAGGGAAACATAAACAGTCTGGTGTTTCCAGCTGCTGGCACTTAAACATATGGGCCCAGTAAGCCACAGTCCCTACTGCAGCTGCTGGCATTTAGACCCCACCAATACACACCCTATTCCCAGTGAGGAGTGATCCCTTCCTTTGTTGCTGGCACTCAGATCTCAAGTATTGTCGTCTTTCTGTTGTCACTTGGATCTACAACCTGGTGACCCATGGTGTGTTCTCCAGCTGCTGGCAATTGGACTTCATAGCACTCATGTAGGATGGAGTGAAATTACAAAGGCAAAGTCAGTAATAAAGTTTATTGAAAAGAAAGGATACACTGTGTTGATCATGTGTTGATCCCACGGTAATCATGTGTTGATCACATGTTAATCATGTGGCTCAGACAAGTATCCTATGTTTGTTCCTCTGCTATCCATACATATCTGTAACTTTCCTTACATTTTTTACTTCCCATAAAAATCTATAATTTTTACATAATCCCCACAAGTTCTTTTTACTTTTCCATGGTTTTGGTACACTCTCACAAAGACTTTCAGATATGCCATCATACTCATGAAGTCTTGATTTCTTCTCTGTTCCCTCCTCTGCTCGCCCCTCCCCCTTGTCCCTGCCTATGTCTAAGTAGTTCCTTCTAACAGCCCATCAATCAGCAACTGAAAAGTTCTGGTCATTGTCTACCTTATTACCTGCTCGTTAATGTTGTGTATTCATTTCCTTTATTGCTTTATTGTTTTCCTTGTTACTCATTTCTTCTATTACACTGAAGAGAGCTTAATGAACCAGATGCTCTTACAGTCAATGTACTCTTACAGCAGCATAGAGGAAAAAAACTCTTGTTTATTCAAGGTCCTGGAATCATGCTGCTTTTTTTATTGGTTCTGGTTTTACCTCTGTTATTGAATTACTGCTATCACTTGCTTTTTTTTTTCTGTTCATTTTCTCAAGGGAAGAGCTCCAGTTATCTTCAATGAGATTTCCTATAGGATTTAACAGAACCTGAGTATTACATGCTCACCACAATTGTAATTTAGAGTCCCAGAGGCATGACTGAATTGCTTATATAGATTTCTTCTGTGTACAAATTGTGCTGAGAGTTTCAGATTGGTGCCTAGTGTGGGAACCCCCCAGCAAGAACAGTGTGCTTGCACTAAAAATAATGTTATCCAGTTGTCTGTGTGCTCAAGGTCCTGTCTTGAGATGACAATGAGTAGCAAGCATGAATGAGTTTGCAGGTGTTACAGCAAAACAAATGCTAGCCTATACTGGAGATAAAGCATAGTGACATAGGTTGACCTGTGTACAAGTCTGGTGAAAACATAGTATTTATATTTAAAAAAACATATAAATTATTGTTTTAAGGCTATGTAAAATCTGTAGAATCGTATCCTGGCCCCTAATTTTCAGAAACTGGACAAAATGAAGAAAAGAAGAAACAGTCCATTAAGTGTCTATAATTGGAAATCACATTCTGCTTGTGTTCTGTTCCTTTTCTGTCCTACTGACTGGAATCACAGAATTGTTAGTGTTATGAGGGACCTGTGGAAATCATCTAGCCCAACCCACCTCCCAGGGCAGGGTCACCTAGAACAGGTGACACAGGAACTTGTCCAGGTGGGTTTTGGGTATCTCCAGGGAGGGAGACTTGGCAACCTTCCAGGGCAGCCTGTGCCATGCCACACTCATTGTAAAGTTCTTCCTCATGTTGAGGTGGAACTTCTTGTGTTTTAGTTTATGGCCATTGCTCCCTGTCCTGTCACTGGGCAGCACTGAGCAGTCTGGCACCATCCTCTTGACACCCATGTTTGAGATACTTTTTATGCATTACTGAGAACTCTCCTCTCCCTGTCCCTGTCCCTCTCCTCCCAGTAACCACAGTTTCTCCTCACAGGGTAGATGCTCCAGACTGCTCACCATCTTTGTGGCCCCTGCTGGACCCTCTCCAGTATTTCCTTGTCTTCCTTGTACTGAGGAGCCGAGAACTGCACATGGCATGCCAGATGTGGTCTCACTACAGCTGACTAGAGGGGCAGGATCAGCTCTTTTTCCCCTGCTGGCCACACTCTTCCCGATGCATTCCAGGATATCATTGGCCCTCCTGCCTGCAAGGGCGCTGTTAGCTCATGGTCAGCTTGTCATGGACCCGGGACTGCCAGGTCCTTCCCAGCAGAGCTGCTCTCCAGTATGACAGCCCCCAGGTTGTGCTGGTGTTTGGGATTCTTTCTCCCTAGGTGCAGGACCCTGCACTTCGCCTTGTTGAATGCCATTAGGTTTCTTTCCACCCAATTCTCCAGCCTTTTAGGGTCCTGCTGAATGGCAGCACAGCCTTCAGGTGGATCAGCCACTCCTCCCAGTTTTGAATCATCAGCAAACTTGCTGAGTGTACATTCTATCCCTTTTTCCAGTCTATTGATAAACAAGTTGAAACATGCACATACATGTGACTTTTATATGTTAGTTTGTTTTTCACATGATTTCCAGAGAAGTGTCTTATGAGTTTCAGTGCAGATGAAATTAAACCTTATGCTGCCTACAAACTAAAATTTTCATATATGTTGCACTTCAGTTGCAGTTATGGATTTAGCAGTGTCAGTTATTTTAGTGGCAATTTCTAGAGTAGCCTGAATTACTTAAAAGTAAGAAAACCTCAGCGGGGCTGAAAGCTTTCAAGGGAAAATAGGACAAGATAAGTACAGAATGAAAATGGTTCAAGGGTAAATGGGATTTAATGTTTTGGTTTTGGTTTTCCTTCCTAGCTTGTGAGCCCTTTTCTTGAAAGTATTTGTGCAGACTGCAGGCTCAATACCAAAGCCAGAGCTCTGCTGAGTGATCAGGCAAGGATAAGGATATTTATTACTGGGAAACATCTCCAGAGCTGTGATTCTGGGAGGTACACAATGCCAGATGAAGAAAAGTGCATCTCTGAAAACATCACATTTTGCTATATTAACTGTCCCCTAGCTTTCTGTGAACTCTCAGGTATCTTTTGTGTTTACGGTGTATGTCAATGTGTTTGTTTCTTGGGCTTTTTCAGAGCTAGCTCTTATATATGTGTAGTTAGTATTTGTAATGGTTTTTTTTTTAGAAAATTTGAGTCATTCAGGTGGAAAAAACTGAAAACAATCACAAGGTTGAAACTATCAATCATAAATAAATAATCTTGTCACTCATGCAGAGTGTAATTTATTCAGAAAAATGGTTCCACAAGCACTTGTAAATAATGAACATGCTTGGGTGAATTTTTTTAAGATTATTTGGGAACAGAGAATGATAAAAATTATTAATGGTATTTATTTGGAAACATGTATGTAGAAAAAACTTACTTGTAAAATAATCTAATACTTGATATTAGAATATTCAGAATAGATGGCAGCAAGATTCTTTGAAGCACATAATCAGAAAACTGACTTGGGGTATAAAAAATGGGACTAGTAGAAAGCCAGGACTGAAGTGTATGAGTTGGGCTCTGCTCCTCAGAAATGGAACAGTGCCTTGCCACCAAGTGATATTGTCACACTGATTCACACAAAGTTTCCACTGCTATCAGTTTCATTGTGTTTCTTATGTCTGGCCCCTGGTGCATTAACAATGGTCTAGTGATCAGATGTCTAGAGAGAAAATAATGGAAAAGTAACAGACCTATTTTATTTTGAAAATACTTGCTTTGGTGAAAAAGCTGCTTTCTCTAATGCTTTAGCTGCTTCTGTTTATGGTTTAACTGTAATTAAAAGTGTAAGCTACGAAGTGAAATGGTTGTAAGAATGTCTGTAAGAATGTAAGAAAATTCTGTAAGAATGGGTGGGAGTTAAATCAGAATTAATTTTTCTTATTGCTATGTGTCTCATAAATTTTGTACACACAGGTGACACAGATGACTTCCATTGGTTCACGCCATGGAAGGACAGATGATTCTCACATTGGGAAGGAGTACAAACTGCAGTTCAGATTTGTTTCCTCTGTTGTGATTGTGGGTTTTAAATATTTGGCATATCGGTATTTTTTGACTCTTTAATGTTTCCTCAGGACACCAGTGACCAGCTTAATTCTGTTGTGATCTTGGGTTTTGTCTGCTTGGCTGATCTGTAAACCACAGCATCCAAACAGTTCTGATGGAGCTCAGTGTTCATATTGCAAACTTCAGTATCCTTGGCTATAAACTGTCTAGATCAGAGATCCAACTATCTTTGTGCAGGAGGAGTTCAGGCTTAAGAATAATTTTGGCTTGAGCAGAAAGCTGTCTGTGCTGCTGCCATACATGTCACATTTGGTTTAGCAATTGGGCGTTGCTCCTCAGCAGTGCCTGTTCTAAACACTGAAGTAACAATTTAAACAAACGTGCTTGTGATATAGATTAGATTTGTCCTGAATTGTATGGGGAAAGTCTACTGTAGTTTCCTGCTGGGTACTAACCCAGATACCTCAAAGCTTCTGAAAGCTGTGACAGTTGGACGTTGTCAACAATATTTTAAAGTTATCATTATACCATATAGGTATATGAGACGTATGCATATCTGTATGTTCCATCGATACCTGCAATGAATGTTTATTAGGGTGTGTTTGTTTAGGCATGTTTATGTTTTTGTTTGGGTATGTTTGTTTGTTTGTGTGTGTACATTTGTTTGGGTGTGTTTGGGTGTGTACATTTGTTTAGGTGTGTTTGCATGCGTACATTTGTTTGGGCGTGTTTGCATGTGTATATTTGTTTGGGTGTGTTTGCATGTGTATATTTGTTTAGGTGCGTTTGCGTGTGTACATTTGTTTGGGTGTTTTTGGGTGTATACATTTGTTTGGGTGTGTTTGCGTGTGTATATTTGGGTGTGTTTGCGTGTGTACATTTGTTTGGGTGTGTTTGGGTGTGTTCGTGACCTCGGCCGGTAGCGCGGCCTCCCCGCCCGCCGCCCGCGCTGGCTGCGGGAGCCGCCAGGTGTCGCTGCGGCGCCAGGCTGAGGCCGGCTGAGGCTGCCCGGGCTCGGTGCGGGGTGCGCGGCATCGCGGAGTGCCGGGCAGAGAGCAAGGAAGGCTCTGCAGGTAATCTCAGGGCTTTCCCCCGCCACTTACACTTATCGAGTGGGCTCCTTTCGAGTGTCTGAAAACACCTCGAACACTGGTTCCAAGGGGCGGAGCGCTGTGCGCTGCGGCGGGGCCGCTGTCTGTCCCGAGGGTCGGGGTGCCCAGCGACAGAGCGAGGGCAACAAGCACCCACTGGAACACACAAGCTCCGTCCTACCATGAGGAGAAGGTCCTTTGATGGGTGGGAGTCTGAGCACTGGAACAGGCTGGCCAGGGCGGCTGGGGAACCTCCTGTTCAAAAGCCGCCTGGATGCAGTCCTGGCAGCCTGCTTTGGGTGAGCCTGCTTTAGCAACGGGTTGGATGATATGGTCTTCAAAGATCCCTTTCAACTCCATTCTGTCATTCTGTAAAAATAACAGGCAAATCTTTTCTGGTTCAGAGTCCACTTTTTGAGAAGTCTTGCCTTGATCTCTCAAGACTTACATAGCTCAACTGTGAAATGGCATTAGTAATGCATCCCTTCTCTACTGAACAAGAACTAGCTTGTGGAGTGATATTCTGGTATTTTTATAATAAAGCTACTTAAATCTGGGTTAACACCACAAAGAAAGCAAATGCAAGGCAAAATTGACTTCAGTACAGTAAATAGCGTGTGGCATCATTGTGCATAATCTGCCTCACCAAGTTGTAGAATAATAACTGATTTTTTCATCATGAAAACAAGCATTGAAAGACTAAGATATTTAAATCTCTAAACATGTTTGAAGTATATTTATCCAAAAACACGAGGAACAGTTTTTGTTTTTATCCTTTTTCTACTTTTACTTTGGTATTTTTAGTTGGTGAGGTTTTTATTAATTTATTTATTTATTTAAAGGTTGTATGTTTTTGTTTGTTTTATTTAATTTATTTTGTTTGTTTGTTTTGTTTGTTTAGCACACCTTTCTGATTTGAGATTGAAAGATGAATGGTGTAATTTTTATATAACACGTTCCAGATAACTATTGCTAATTCTTGCTGTCTGATTTAAAGTCCTTTCAGTATTGCTGGAAATATAGCTGAAGCTTGATATTACCAGTGCATACAGTTCCAGTTTTGTAATGATTAGTGTTCATTTTTATCGCAAATTTTATGTCTTTGTTTCTTTTACTTACTGACTGCTGAAGTGAACCAGCATATTCTGAGGGCAGAAATAGATCAACATTTAATATATACTGCACTTGCAGATGAAAACTTGCTAGTGGAGAGGCTTGGCAAAAGACACTGAGAATTTAAAGAGAATAAATAAAATTAATATCAAGATAACGCTGTTATATGTATTTTCTAGGACATTTTATTGAATGGAGCAATAAGGTAGAGATGCCAGTATCTTCTTAGTGACACAGGAGGAGGAGCAGTTCAAAGGTCAGAGTTTCTCTGTGCATGAATATTACAATCATTTATTTCAAATAAAGCAAAATGGGATTGGAGACAGCCCTAGATATTTAAGGCTGTATGGTTAAGTGGCTGCAACTGCTGCTTTGCAAACCTGTCCTACGCCTTTCTGGGTGTAATGGGCTAGAGCCATTTGAGTTTGTTTCCTCTACCATGCTGAAAGTTCATGAGTGAAAAGCAGTGTAGCCAGCAGATTCATTCCTTTAAACTCAAATTTCCCCAAAGCTCATGGAGAAACAATTAGGCTGCGGGATTTGTTAGTGAACTGAGCCTTGACTTCCCATTTGGACCGAGAGTGGTTTTTCTTCTGCGGTGTGGTTAACTACCCACATGCACAACAGCTATGTTCCAGGGCTCAGTATTATGAACTAATTGAGGAACTTCTTTAGATCAGAAGCCACTTGCCCTCCTTTCAGTTGGACCTGCAAACCACAAAGCTATTAGCTTTACATCAGACACTAGTCAAACTACTGAACAGATATCCATTTCTTCCAAATGATATCCATGGTCTCATCATATTGATCACAATTCCCAAAAATTAACTCTTGCAATTCTTAGTTTAGTCAATGTATAAGTTCCTAAAAAATTGTCTTGACTTTCAAAGATCCTGTATTCCTTCAGTTCTCAATGTGAACATAGTAATTTGAATATAGGAGACCTAATTTGAAAATGTCAGTTATGTCAATTACCCCATCAGTAAAATTAGAAATACTAATTAGATTAAGATTAGTATATTTGAAAGAGACTTGCAATCCTTGAGTAATCTCTTGGAAATATAATTATTCTAAAACCTCTCATGCCTGAAAAATCTCTTTATAGCTTCAGAAAAGTGGGTGTTGCAGTCAAATATTTTTCTCCCTTCTTGCTAATGTGCTTATTTGTACTTTTGAGTTAGAAAGAAAAAAAAACAAAACAAAAAACCCCAGATATTTTCACTTTGTTTATGTGAATTACAAGTAATTGCATAATTTTCTTTAAGATTGCTAAAAATCTTACTTCAAGATTAAATTAGTGAGACCGGTTTTCCAGGACAGAAAGCATCATTTTAGAAAGCACTGTGATGATTAGCACTGTGCCAGTTAAATCATGTTCCTTAGAGGTTTAGTAATGGGTTTAATCCTACAAGAACTTAATTATTTTGATGTTCTGAAGCAAACTTTGAACTCTGAATTCTTATGCGATGTGAATAGTGTCCTAGAAATGCATGGTATCACTTGTACCTAAAACCAAAGTGTGGTAACTGCTTTACTGGGTCAGACTTTATGAAAAGAAACTGATTATGAGGAAAAATTTATCAGACCAGAAGCAAGTACAGAGTACAGTGCTCTCTGATTTTTTTTTCCCAGGTCAGCAGATACATAGTGTCTAATGACTGATAACCTGCTAACTCTGGAATAGCACAATCCTTCTTGAACTCTTCCAGCTATCTTCTTTTAATCTTCTGCTACTTTATGTACCTTTTTTCTCATCTATTTTCCAGTGCAAAATTACAGCAAATATTTTTTTGTTTCAGCAGCTAGGATTTGAACAATGCTTAAACCTTGCTTTGTATTTTGTACTTTAGTTTTGAATGTCTTACACAAAGCAGAGAAGTATGATATTATGAAGCAGTAAGTCCAGTTTTATTAGGGAACATTGTGCCTAAACTGACTTTTAATATATGTAGAATTGTACTATCCCAAAGAATCACAGTCTTCATGGAAAATGGATGCATTTCCATTGATATTCATTGTGGGGAAAAACCCATTTCTTTTCCATCAGTTTCCTAAAATCCCAGAACATAGCCCCAAATAGTTTTATTTTTTGAAACAGAAGCACTTCAACAGCTGCAGATTATTATGAATAAAGATAGTATGCATGTGAACTACAGTGAACATATATAAAATTACTTGGTGATAGGTGATATCACCATCCCATATTTCTGGGAGCTGTATGAGATCTGTAATCAAGTTTCGTTTTGGAAAGTAGCTGTATGATTCTCTTGCACTTACACCTGCCTTCTGAAAAGATAAATCTCAGATTTACAGAAGAAATGTTTTATGTGTATTCTGGTTAAGCTTTTATGAGATGCTATATCAGCAAACAAGAAATTGAATTTCCAAGGATAGAGGAAAGGGACAGACCAGATATAACAAAAGGCCTAATTCTACCTGTCTTTCTCTCAGATTGTCTACTAAATTCTCTTTTTCTCTGTGTGCTTTAGAGCAGATCTGCAGAAATAAGTAAAAAAAATGACTAACCATGCAATAAAATCCTATGGTGACACGTTCTTCGCATCCATTGTGAAGTGTATAGCAAGAGCAGGGGTTTTTATGCTTAGTTTTGGGATAAATAACCCCAGTCATGTAGATGTTGAGATGGGACTTTCAGAAGTTTTAGTTCTGTGTAAAGGAATTTAGCATGTGCAGCTAAGCTGGAGCGATAGAAATGGCTGAGCAGTCACAGTGCTGTCATTGTGAGTGTTGAATCCTTAAACCAGGACTTGAATTGGTGTAGACTGGGAAGGAAATGCTTGTCTGGATAAGTACAAACAGCAAACATTTATAAAATAGCTTGGTCTTTGTGGACAGTTTGAATAGTAAAAGAGGTACATTTGGAGACTAAATTATTTATTGTGAGTTGCTCTCCCAGCTTCTCTAGTAAATGATCTCATGCATCAGTGTTCACTGCTTTCTCAAATACAACAAACCAGTCTGGTCCTGTGCCACTGCCTCACTTCCATTCACATGCTATTATGTTCACTACCAGCATGCATCTTTCTCTGCACAGAAAATATACAAATGGTCAGTGCTTGCCATTCTTTTGCTTTCCTTTTCCTTCTCTTCATTTGCATCAAGCTACCCCTGCACTACAGAGATCATACTTTTTCTTTCTAGTATACTTAAAAATGTCATTTGCCTTTCTGGAAGAGTTGCATCAAGAAAAACCCTTTTTCTACCTTCATTTTTTTCTTTAATAATCTTGGTCAAAGCAGTAGTTTATTTTGTTTTTGCT
Organism: Alaudala cheleensis; assembly: GCA_013398995.1. Classification (NCBI taxonomy): domain Eukaryota; kingdom Metazoa; phylum Chordata; class Aves; order Passeriformes; family Alaudidae; genus Alaudala; species Alaudala cheleensis. The sequence goes on along the minus strand of VWYE01022975.1, from coordinate 281,837 downwards.
TTTTATCTGAATAAACAATTTAAGAGGCTAATCATGAGACTGGGTAGAAATGTTTGAAGTAGCTTCTAATTTCTGAAAACATAAGTGGCATTGATGAGGTCACTTGAAGCAATCACTCTGCACTACCATTGTCAAATCATTGAATTATTACGGCTTTGCAGAGATGAAAAGCTGAACAGTTAGAAGACAAGACTGTTCATAGATTGTGATCATATAATAGATCTAATATCCAAGCAAAGAGTGTGATCATATAATGGATCCAATAGCCCCATAGTGCTCATGGGCTAAGGGGAGTAAGGGTTTATGTAGATAGAATGGCTACATGGACACTTACACGCCTCAATTTGAACAGGTGATGGCAATCATGTAAAACTTGTATTAATTCTTTGTGTAATCTGCTTAGTCAAGTCATCAGCAGATGTCTGAGTGGTTTGGGCAGATAGGTCAGGCTCATACTAGAAATAGTTCAGTTATGTGTAATACTCTTGTCTGTGTATTGGCTTGAATGGAAAACACGAAGCATGCTTTATTCCATTGGGACTTTGGGGCACACAGTTGGGGAAGAATGTGCTTGTAAGTGCTTTGCAAGGTAGGGGCCAATGAATGTTTTTAAGGATTAGCCAGCAATTGACAAAAAAGCTCTGAATATAAGCTTTTAATGCTGTTTCTCAAAAAGGTAACACACCAGTGAAAGTCTCAGAAATTAGGTGATTAACTTCTCAGAGAAGGATACAGGAAAATTTGATAAGGTTACGTAGACTGTAATTTGTCAGGAGAATTAGACACTTTTTTCTTAATCTGTTCAGAATTTGTGATCTGTGGAGTACTGACTGAGTCCCAAGTGGATGATGAAATGTATTAGGCTAGGGAATAGCCTCCCAAAGAGGGGAGGAGAAGTTTTTCCATTGGGGTATTCACAACTGCGTAGTGAAAACACTGGGGAGATAAGCTCATTATTGTTCTTAAAGGATGGATTAATATGTAATTTAGATACAAGGAATCCAACCCTTGGGGGTCACAGAAGGGGGTGGAGAAGAAATAACACAGATTTTTAAAATTTGATTGAAAATATACTATTTATTTTGTTGAGTAATTTATAACTTCCCAATCTTCTTTTTAATGCAGAACCTTGCTCACTGAAGAGTGGACTTAGTTGAGGCAATCTAATTTTATTTTTAGTCAAGGTATTTGACCACAATGATAAGGGCATCAAAAAAGAGGTCTCTTGTGTGAGTTGTTTGCGTGTTTTCAGAAAAATTATCCAGTAGAAGCCTGGCATATTCATATTACCAGCTAGGGAACAGGAAAGCTCCACCCCTGGCTGGGGGGAAGAGAATGCTCAATGTGGAACATCAGTTTCCAAGTTTGAGACACTTGAAGGGCTATTATTCTGGGTTCTCTTGGGTCTTATTTTGTAAAGTATTTTCATGAGGGATCACAAAGTGTGGCATACTCTTTCCCTTCTGATTTGTAAATGAGGATGTAGAAGTTTTAGGGTGATACAGGTGTTGAGCTCAACTAAAAGAGATCATGATACTTTGTGAAAGTGCCCAGCGTTTATAACAAGAACTAAAGTAAAAAAATAGAAATTAAGTCATTTTTGGGTATTTTTCTGCCTGGAGCTCACTGACTAGGAGCTAATTGCCTTTAATGCTTTGAATTTCTAGTTTTGTCATGTGATTTGGCATAGGGCATTGATACTGTGCAACTGCATTTTCTTCTCCAATCCAGCCATTTCTCCACTGTCTGGTGTGTCCTCTACAAAGGCAAAAAGGAATAATTTCTATCAGGATTATTTTGTCCATCTTCTTGATGGATGTGCCAAACACTGGAAACCCCATGGGGAAGGGATCGAAAAATGCACAAACCCAAAGTAGGAATTAATTGTCCATAAACCAATTCAGGCAGAGTTTGTAAACAGCCCACAGGATTAAATATTGTTCGCCATTTAAATTTTGTGAATCCTTACAATGCCAACATGCAAGATTAAAAGGATTTCCTTTTGAGAGCTACTTGCTCTCTTGCTCTTTTTGTGAGCTGTGTGAGCCTTCCTTTTTACCTGCTGGCATGGCTGGCCTGCACTAATTACAGGTTTGTTCATCCTTGGTTGCTTTGGAGTAATGCCACAAGGGGAAGAGTACTTGCCTTTGAAGATTGTTCTGATTCCTTGGTCCAAAATCCAAAGCAGCATAACTACTTTAGGAACATTTACGTCTTCCTATGGCACCTGGTAGGCAGTTTGGAGTCAATCTATCTGCTAAGTGCAGACTTAATTTGAGAGAGTAGTAAAATCTTATTTTCTAGTTGCTGGATATGAAAAGCTACACAACTTCTCTGAAGGGGCTTAGTAGGATTTCAGTTAAGGTGAATAACTCTCTGTCAACTAGAGGGAGAGAATTGTCTGATGAAAGGCAGTCATTCAGTCCCCCAAAAGATTTTTATGGCAGAATGTATTGCAGACATCTGCTAAACGGGACAGTGCCAGCCCCCGGGCCATATGCTTTGTGTCCCTGGCATATGCACAACTAAGCACAACAGCACCGAACATATTGGGAGAGGTATGGATGCCTCTCTGCCATCTCCTCCCACTCCTCAGAGAAACAGAATTGAATAAACTTCTGCTGCAAAAAAAATTGTTTTAGAAATTCACCAACCCTTAGACAATGATCTAATCAAAAGGAGACAGAACACCTCTGTGTCTGTCCTGATGGTCTGTCCTGTGGCTGTCTCTGATGGTCACTTTTTAACTACAGCTCAGACTCTACCTTTGTTTTCTGTTTGTGTTGGGAATGATTAGGTTTGTAGAGTTTTCTGTCTCTCAACTCGCTGTACACTGCTTCAAAACGATGAGATGGAGAGTGTATGTCAGACGTGTTGGTATCCAAGATGAAGTATTTTCTGGTTCTCTTAAAAATGATTTATTTCAGCTATGTTTCTCACAGTGACTATTTTTACATTGTACAACAATTAAGAGTCTTCTAGGTTTAAGTATTTCCCTGTATCTTGTAAAAATAATAAAAAGTAATTGCCAACATTCAAAGTCAAGTGAAAAGCACTGAAGTAGCAGTTATCTAAATTTTACTTGCAGTTTAATTTGATTTTTTTTCAATGAAGTATGTTTTCTTCCATGTACAGTGTTACTTAGACAATCTTATTATACTCTTTTCTTCCCCAGTCCTTTCAATGTAAAACTGATATTAGGACATTTTTGTCTAACTTCATGTGTCCTTCGTCCCTATGTTAAAGCAAGCCATGGGGAGTAAAGTGAATGCCAAAATCTAACAGTAGTGAGATGGCATTTTTAAGGTGTATTATGAATAAAATATATTATGAATCAGCCTCCAGTTGATAGAGGTAAATTGGGTTGAGTTACCTGTTGCTAAACTGAAAGTAAAATTATAAATAGTGATGCAAGACAGCTAGAAATATTTAGCGGCTGTTTCTGCTCTGTTTTTCAACCTTCCTGTGATAGATAGTATACGTTTCTTTGTTATAGTCAAAGTGCAATATGGGGAGCACTGGGTAAAAGTAAGCATGTTATGACCAACAGTTCTGAAATCCTACTAGATAAATAAATCTAGCATTTGTGTTCTGAGCCATTAATTAAATATTAAAGAGTGTTGGAGAGTGGAGAAGATCTGCAAAAATGCAGGAGTGCCATCATAATACAAATACTTAGGAGAATTATAAGGAGCTATCCACCACTCAACAGAATAGCAACTTTCACAGAAGTCTTGGCAACAGAACAGAACAGTTTGGATGCCATCTACAAAAGGTTAGAGACGAAGAGCATATTATTGTCAGTCAAGATGGTTTTATGGAAGCGTGTTCTGTCAAACAAAACTGTCATCACTTGACAAGATCCTAGATCTGGCTGATAAAGAGAGCAGAATGAATATAGTGTATTTGAATTTCTCAAAGGCATTTGTCTTATCACTCTAACATCTTGATGGGGGAAACCAATGAAACTTGGCTCATGGAGGTTATATATTAGATGGATTAAAATCTGCCTTCATGGCAGATCTAAAAAGTTGCTATTGGGAAGAAAACAGGGTGTCTGTTTTCTGACAAGGTACCCAAGGAGTCCTGTTTGCTCTATATTATTCAGCATTTTAGCAGCGTTCTGAAATGTTGTTTAAATTATTTAGTAGAAAATAATACTGTAATTATAATACTGCATTATTACAGTGTAGTCTAAATTATTAAAGTCATCACATTCTTTACAGATAAATAAAACATAATCTGTGTAGGAGTGGAGAATACTGGCCATGCCTATTCAAAGAAATTCCTGAAAGGGAGTAACTTAGAGCAGTAATTATGAAAGTGAGCACCTGTCACAATGCAAGTTTTTACTGAAGTGATGTTCAAAACGTTACTGTTATGAACACTGGGACTCTGCTGAAAACTGAAACAGCAGGTTAGCAAACAGATGTAGTTCTACCTCTGCATGAAATACTGGTAAGAGTGCTACATTCTTATGTCCAGTTTAGAACTTTATATCCAAAACCAACATAGTGACATTGATGGAACTTTAGAGAAGTTCAGGGCTTAAAAATTATCCTTAGCTGGAGATGGATTTAAATACGTAGATATATTTCTTTCTTTCTCTGGAGTCTCAGAGTTGACTTAATATATACTAATAACTCCAGATGAGAATATGATGCCCTGGGAGAAAAAAAATTCAGTCTTCATTGCAATAACACAATGAAATAGATGAGTTTACTCTGAAATAGATGCAATATTTAAGTGAAGGGTTCTTCAAGCAGCTCACTCGGGAGTGTGGTGGACTTGCCCTCACTTCTGATGCTTTAAGATTTTCTTTTTAAAAAGCATACTTAAATATAATTCCTAGAAATGTGTATTAAAATTGAAAGAAATCCTGCTAGATGAAGTCTGCAGGCATTGAAATCTGTGAAGATGCGTGGTTTGCTGGGTCATGCTGGTTTGACTGAGTTTGTCAAGACTTTGTCTAAAGAATATCCTAACTATCTCTAATGAAGAGTGTGAGGTAAAATGTAAAGCCATGATTTGGGGGAGGAAGATGAAACTGAAGTTACAAGGAGAGAAGTATTAGCAAGGTAGGAGGAAAACACTAAACCCTCAAACTGGAGAATAAGCTAAGAAGAAAAGAGATGTTAGAGGGTGAACCACTCCAAACAGATGCTCCAGTCTTGGCATGTTACTTACTAGTTTCACCTTGTAATTATGGGGAAGAATAAAATGCTTTGTTTGGGAGCAAGACCTCACTATGATTGCCACATGTGATCTAGTGGTCATTTCAGTAACTTCCCTTTTAATTTGGTTCATGGGGGCTAAAGGGAGTTCTTTTCAATTTTGCAGCAGATCGTAGGAATTCAGGACTCTGAATTTTAGCTCACTCCATTTCTGAACTAATAAATATTTTGGAGATTTATGAATTTCTGAGTGCTCTTTTTACAGTATCTGACAGCTAGCTTGATTCAAAGATTTTCCACTCTTTTAGTCACAGCAAGAGCTATATTTGTTATCAATTCTCTCTTCTACTACTGAAATGAGAAGGATATCAGGTGTTAAGAATTGAGCAAAAATTTTGCAATTGAAGGCAACCCCCTGGATGCCACCCATGTTTTTTTTCTTTTTTTTTTCTTTTTTCTTTTCTTTTTTCTTTTTTCTTTTTTCTTTTTTCTTTTTTCTTTTTTCTTTTTTTTCCTTCTTCCCAAGATTCTTTGAAAGGTCCTGGGGCCAAACTTAAATAAAAAGAAAAAAAAAATTATTTGTCTTGGGAACTGTACCAGCTAATTAAAACTATGCTTACCCTGCAGTGCAAATCATACCAGTGACTACAAGAAAGCTTGAGATGCAAGTATGTTTACTGGCATATACAGAAGTGTCCAATGCACACCATTTTTAAGTGATGTGAAAAATGGTGTTTTGTACCAGTGGGAGTGAAGGGTGCAACTAGACACAAGAAGGGTTTGTCACTTTGTATGTTTCATTTACCCTCGAGTCCTTCCAGTTACTATTTTTTCCTAGCAAGTCTTTGTAACAGTGAGGTTGAGAGACAAGCTGAAAATCACATTCATATGCGTGAAAGGCTTTTGAAGCAGAGAAATGTTTTTCAAAGTTAAACCATGAAGACTGTAAAAGAAAAAGAAAAGAGCATTTTTTCTCTACAAAACTCCCATTGCTATGCTAAGGTTCTTTCTGCATTTGTAACCATCTACATGTCAGCACCAGCTGCTCTGAAGGGAACCTGGTGTGCCAGACTTCCCCTCCAACTTGAACATGTGGAACATCTTCGTGTTTCAGCAAAGGCCTGTCTGATAGGCAAAACAGTGTTTCTCAGGGAAAAGACAAGGAAGTGGCTGGTGTGCTGCAGTCATTCAGCTAAAATATTTTCTGATAGGTGGAATGCAGTGCCAAAAGCAATGTCTTGAAAAAATCTGCAGTTGCTGACAAAGGCACCTGCACAAGATCTTCTGTGAGCTTTTACCTGAGAGTTGTCCAAGTGTATGGCCTTACTGCTGTCCTAGGTGCTCTTGCAGCCATTTTGTTCTGCAGTTAATTTTTGGCTTGGTTTGTGTCACAGAATCTTGGAAAAGTTGTTTGGAAGGAGTCTCTGGATTGTTCATACTGATAGACCAAGTCAGCTGTGTTTTTGTCTGGAAGCAGTGTGGAGATTCCACCATCTTTCTGGATTATGTCTTCCAATGCTACTCCACCCTCCTGGTGAAGACACCTCTCTTCATGTTCAGCATGATCTTCTCAAACTACTAAAAGCTGTGGCTTTTGTTCCTTGCTAAGCTTCTGAAGTTAATAAGATATGCTAATTGGTGTCTTTTCTGCAGCAAAATTTCCTTCCAGTGCAATATCAGGGCTTCACCTTTTAAGATGACACTTTATGAGCATTAATGAGCAGTTTAAGTCTCCATGATCCATTCCTTGTGCTGACAAGACTTCTGAGAATGTGACAGTATGGCCACTTTTCATTGTTAAACAATTCTGTAATATCTATGGGCATCAATTTGACAGGAGATTACGACTGAAAGAAATTGCTGTAATACTCTTGCCATAATCAGAGCTCTTGCACTTCCACTGTAAATTTAGCTCACTTTGTATTAGATATTCACTGAACTGGTTAAGATAACTTTAGACACTTAATCACTGTAGTGTTATTAAATAGATGCATACTAATGTGTTCAGATGACTTGTAAGCCTCATGTAATCAGAGGCCAGTTGAGCCATCACATCAGGTTAAAAGGAAAAGACAATTCTGTCTTGCTGGCTTTAGCTATTTTATGTTAAAGTAAATGAAGCATGTTTTAATCATGGTGGGGTATTATTAGATTATCAGCTCTGGGACCAATGCCCCTTTTTTTTGGCCACAATACCACAGTATGAAATGAGCCCAGGTATGTTTCTTATGTGTTTATTTGTCTTTTGTTTTTTTCTTTTCTGTTTTAGTTTTTGTTTGTTTTGCTTTGGAGATATTTTTATTCATTTGTTTGTGTGGGTTTTTTTTTGGTTTTTGTTTTGGTTTTTTAAAAATCTGTTTGTGTTGGGGGTTGTTTAACTGTAAAATCTAGTTAAGTTCAAGATCACAGGAGTTTCAAAGAGACAGCTTATGTAGGATTTCCAATCTAGTGTTTCTGGTCTGGTGAGAACATAAGAATAACTTTAAAAGAAAAACAGGAGTAAATTTCTGTTTTAATTCTGTTTACCTCCAGTTATATTCTTTTATTTACTTTATGATACTTTCTGAGTGTAACACTTGATCTGTACTTGAGAAATACCACATGTTTGGTGGCTTTCTTACTCAGTGATGAGAGTAAATGATGGGTGATGGAAAAGCTGAGCAGAAGGAGTTAGAAGTTTGTATGTGCTATGTCATAGGAGGTCCATGTGTTACTTTGGGATAGGACTAACAGTATTCCATCTTGCTTTGTATGACAGAAGATTTGACTTACTGTGCATATTAATAAAAAAGGAAGGAAGTGAAATGCTCAGTCTCCTTCTTCACTGCTGCTAATTAATAGGCAGATTTGTTGTAGGAAAGATACTTATCTTTGGATTGCACACACTTGTCAAATCAGACTAATTTACTTCAGAAATCTGTTTTATTGTTACAGTTTTGTTCATCATATTGCACCTTTGTCTTTAATACTGTGCTATGACAAATTAGACTAATATGACATTATCCGTCAGATGTATGGTCCATATGTCAGCCTGTGCTTGCATACATGTTCCACAGCGTGGAAAAGAACTAGCAGGCTGCTTCATGCTCCCAATAAATCCATTTCCAGGGCAAGTAGTGCCTGTGCAGTTTTCAAACCTTTTTAAGAGCTGCTCTTAAGAGCACTCCCATACGGTGTTTGGGCTTTTCCCTTTCAATCACTGATAAGTTGCCTCCTCAGCTTGTTTCAGGGCAGTTCTGGCAGGTGTTAGGGGATGAAGTGTAGTCTAATTTTTCCTTTTGATGTGCTGGAAGTCTTGACCATTTCAGTTTGTTAAATATTCAATGGCACTTTTCCAGGGAGTGGTTTGTAGCCCTGGTGTTTTCTCCAAATGTCTTGTGAAGCTTCCCCTGTGATTTCAAATTAATATAACATTTTTCTTTTCCTTACATAAGAAAATGTAATTTAATGCTGTCTTTTTCAGTTGTGCTCAGAGATGGCTGTATTTCAATATTAAGTGAACCACACACTGTTGCTTATATAAATTATAAAACATGCTGAGATCTCTAGGGAAGGAGAATCATTAAAAAGAGGGACTATTGTTGCTATTACTGTTGTTACTAGAAGTAATTATTACCTATTTATTTTTGGAAATTCTATACAACACTTTTTCTTTAGGAGCTCTCCATGTCTTAAGGCTTTTCTTGTGGTCTTTAAGCTTTAATTTGCAGCCTTAGGAAACCTTTTACATACAGGCTGAGACAGATTTTGTTACCGAAGAAAGCCCTCCTGCTGATGGAGTGCTGTGTTTAATTCTTGGCAGAGCTGGGGAAGCACTTGGCTTGGTTTGCCTGCTGTTGATCTTTTTCATGTAGCCTTACGCAAGATCTTGATAATTCTGAATTGCAGCTCAAAAGAAAGAGGACCACAGTGTATTTCGAGAATACTGCAAAGAAATTATTCTATTTGATTTGAAAACTTGGTTTGATAAGCTTTTTTAGATGTGTAAATGATGCAGTTCCTTCTAACAGCAGGACTAAAATGGTGATAATGCAGTCGGGTGTTCGGTGAGGTCAGTGAAGTGCACATCTACACTGTTAAAAATGCATTTTGAAGGAAACATTATACCAACTAATGTAGCACTGACTTATCTCTGGGTTTGCTTTTTTTTTTCTTTCTTGCATTTATGTGTTCAAGTCTTTAATTACTTATTGAATATACTTTGTTGTGATACTGCCTGCCTGTTTGTAACGGGAAATGAATACAGCAGCAAACTAGGTTTGTTGTGGTTTTTTGACAGTTTGGAACTAGTGAGGCTCTGCTGATATAAGTGTATTTATGTTAACTTATGGGTACAAGGGTTTGCTCACTACTTCTGTTTGTTTGAGTTTGGTTGCTCCTCCTGTGCCCTATGCATTATAATCTTGCAAAAAATTATTTAAATCAAGCCAGTCTGTGTCAAACACTGGACATCTAAATGTGGATATTTATCTTAGACTAGTTTCCCCAAATTCCCCAAGTGGTAGCAGTGGGTTCTTTCAGAAGGCAGCTAAGGACAATGTTGCTTGAGCTGTAGCTATAAATTGTGTTTTGAATGCTTGTATTTCTGTCCCTGGATGATATGAGGTGATTAGCCTTCTAATTTAGGCACCCAAAATCAGATGGTGCAAAACTTGTTTGCTTTTGGCATTTCTCCCCATATGCTGCAGTATCTGGGTACATATCAGATGTTAATGATCCCATGTTCTTCAGCCCAGAGATGATTTGCCTTTAGGACGGAAATGTGCTGCTATCAAGCAACAATGACTCAGGAGTTTCTCTTTAAAATATCACAGTGTTGTGTGACAACATCAGTTGTAGTCTTGTAGCACAGTCACCAAGCAGGTTCTTGTGACTTGATACAAACACACTATCAGATGCTCCTTTGCAACAGTCTCATGGTAGGAGAATGGAGCCGTGCAGGCACTGGCCAATAACAATGCAGATTGACACTAAATGAAGAGGCTTTTTATATTGTGGGGCTTGCTTGTAATGTTACTGCTTTGAATCCTTATTTATTCATTTTGTTTGCCTTATGCAGCAAGGCTATGATTCCCAAATGAAGTCTGTGTAACAAGGAGTAAGAACGAAATACAGTACCTATTGGTTTTACCTTCCTTTCATTTGAAGTAACTTAATTTTTGCAGAGAAACGTTTAATAGACTGCTAAAATTGCTCTGAATTTGTGACATGACAACACAAGAATGAAATACAACTACAGCAAGCTCCCTGAAAATTAATTTGGTTTAATTTTAAAAGCACTGCTGATGCCCAGGAGGGTGGGGGAGGAAGATGGTATGTACAAACATGATGAGTTTGTGATAGGGGACAGCTTATAATGTCCTAAAGATGCATCCTGTGGTGGGAAGAGAAGTGCTTTCTGCTCTGTATGCATTATTAAGGATAATAACCATCTGGTTGCGGAAAACTGGAGGAAACTTTACTTAGTGACTCTTTGCCTTTAGTACCTTCTCTTTATAACAAATCTTAAAGCTGAAATAATTGAAGTTAAATGAGTAGCATAAAATAGTTGGAAATTGTTTCAACTTGATTGTAAGTGCCCAGTTAATTTCACAGTGGGAAATTATGGATGGTTTTCCAGTGCTTTTTATCACTAGCATTCATTCCTTTATTAAAAGTGAAGAACAGAAGGCTTTACCTTGCTATTACCTTTGGCTCCTGACTGAAAGATCTCAGAGTATGAAGTCTGTCCAGAGGTCTAAGGGGGAATGCCCTTCTCAAAGGATCACAGACGCTAGAGACTGCAACTAGCTTAGGGACAGGGGCTTAAATCCAGACAACCTGAAGGTATGTCCATGTATTAGCTCATTAATTTTGCTGCAGACAGAAGCAGCTTTCATTTACTGGTAGGGGCTGGGGGCTGATCTGCTGGAAAGAAGCTCTGCAGAGAAGGATCTGAGGCTCCTTATGAACAAGTTGTCCATGAGTCAGCAGTGTGTCCTGGGGGCCAGGAAGGCCAGTGGTGTCCTGGGGTGCGTTAGGAAGAAAATCGTCAGCAGGTCAAGGGAGGTGATCCCGCCCCTCTCAGCCCTGGTGAGGCCACAGCTGGAGCGCTGTGTCCAGTTCTGGGCTCCTCAGGACAAGAGAGACTTCAACTCCTGGAACAAGTCCAGTGGAGGGCAACAAAGAGGATTGAGGGTCTGGAACATCTCTCTCATGAGGAAAGGCTGAGGAAGCTGGGTCTGCTCAGCCCTGAGAACAGATGACTGAGAGGGGACCTTACCAATGTCCGTCAGTATCAGGAGGGTGCCAAAAAGAAGGATCCAGGCTCTGTCCTTCCAGCAACAGGACAAGAGGCAGAGATCGATACACAGAAGGTTGCCCCTGAGCACAAGGAAGAACTTAACTGTGCTGGTAACTGAGCACTGGAACAGATTTGGCTGTGGAGTCTCCCTCACTGGAGACATTCAAGAACGGTCTGAATGCAATCCTGAGCAATGTGCTCTAGGATGACCCTGCTTGAGCAGGGAGGTTGCACCAGGTGACCCAACTGTGGTGTCTTCCAACCTTACTCGTTCTGTGACTCTGTGGTTCTGTGAATTCTACTCAGTTGGAAATTCTTGGAAGAAGAGGTTATACTTCCAAGATTATTTCTCCATGCTGTAGATTTTGGATTGTCTGCTCTCTAAACACAAAGTTTAAGTTTATTGGATTTAAGTTGTCAAACATAGAACCTTGCTGAGAAATTCAGAAGCAGGATGATTTGGTACAAGTCTGAATAGTAATGCAAGGTCTGGATCTTGGTTAACACCTGGCATTTTTAATCTGGCCTGTTTCTGTTTCCAAACCTATAAAGTTCCCGAGCAATGGACTATCACAGCTTTTTTGGGGTTTGTTCCATTGTCATGTTTCATTCTCATTAAATAATGGTGTTGGACCTTTCCAAACTTCCCAAGCATTTGCAGTTAAGAGGCAAAACTCTTCCTCACGTTTTTCTAGCACTGTGACTGGAAATACTTAAACATCCATCACACCCCCAGTGGAACTGCAGGGTAAAGTTATTTGTTGATTCATCTGCCTACCCTCCTTTCTGTGGGGGATGTTTCTATATAAGCTATATAAGCTATGATGGAGCAAATATAATAACCAAGAAAAGTAAATTTACTGATTTTTCCCCCCTCTTTTGGGACCAGCAATCTCCCACAGGAGGAGATATATGTTTGACTTCAGTAAACTCATTCTTTTTTCTGTCTCCCTCTAGTTTCTGAAGTACAATTTCATTGTATTTTGGTCTATTCTGTTCCGGTGGTGCATCTGCTTCCATTTTTCCTTCCAGTGCTTTTGTAATTCTTCCTGAGGTGTCTGTTGATGTGACATTTGCTCAGTTACCTTTTTCACTGTTCTAGATGTAGGCATTTTAGCTGCTTCTAATTAAAGACACAGGCAAGCAACAAAAGATACTAACAATAACAGCACTGTTACCTTGTCATCTCTGGTCTGTTTCTATACCTCCCTCTTACTCAGAGAGTTCTTACCAGCCTTTTTCTCAGCTTATCCATTGTTATCTGGTCAAGCAGATAGACTGCATGATGCTCCTGAGGAATTAATTGCCATCTTCTGAAAATTCCCCATTTCCCTTACCTACTATAGTGTGAATTTTTGCCAGTCAGCCATCTCTCCTGTTGAATGAAAAGATGCCCTTCTGAGAGAGTCTGTGGATTTCAGTGACTGCAGATCACAGTTTGGGGGGGGGGGGGGGGGGG
>VWYE01022975.1:47853-268909 GCA_013398995.1 Alaudala cheleensis | reverse complement strand
GGGGGGGGCAGGGAAGAAGAAAAATATTTTTTTTATCTCTGAGGTACCTAGAATGAAACTCACAGTGAAATAACCTGAACTCTAAAATGATGCAATTTATGGACCAAAAAATGATAGGGACAAATCCTGACTATGCATATCAGTTCACTGACTAATTTAATAGAAATTAGGTAAGTTAGGTGGGGCCTACTATTTGAAGTGCTTGATACTCTATCAAAGCAAGGATGTAATTCAAAATCTGTGGCATATCCTTGGTTTTCTATGTAGTTTTCTTTGTATTAGCTTCAGTACTGAGCTGGAGGAGGTCATCCCTTTGTCCTCCAAATAGCAAAGGAGATGCACACCCCCTGGTCTATCACTTAGGAAACTATTAGTTTCCTAGAATCATAAAAAATTATTCAGGATAAGACCTTACAGTAACTCAGTATGTTCTTGTACTCCAAACAGAGTGATGAAGAGTGACTCAGTCCCTTGCTCTTTGAAATGTGTGGTCAAGCACTGCCCATAACCTACCCAGAGAACCACATTTGGCTGGTTATGATGGTGGCAGTAGATCCTGGGACGCCTGGATCTCAACTTTGGCATGACCCAGAGCGAAGAATGCTTTGATTGCTATTGGCAATTCTCTATGTGTAAAATGAATCACACCCTTTTGCAATAGCAAAATTTTTTTATGAAAGCATTGACCTCTTAAACTCTACCATGCCATCCTAGGATGTGGGCAGGGATTTGCTATCGAATTGGAGCCTGTTGCTGAGAATGGCAGTCCTCAGCTGCACTTCTCCCAGTGTCTGCTTTCACACACTGTCTACAATCTGCTGCCAAATGCAAACATGTTCCTTTGTGCTGAGAGTTAATGGAAGCACACTCAGCAACATACAAAACACATTTAGACTCATAAAACATAAATAATACCATTTGGTGGTGACATACTATATTAATGGACAGATCAGCCATATTTCCATGCCATTATCTCAAGTCCCTGCCTAAAACACATTGGCTAAAGGAAACTGATAGAATACATTTTGTCTTAAAACCTCCTCAAAACCTCAAAAGACTTCCTTGTCATTTTTGAAATTTGTCTATCACTGAAATGAGAGGACATCTTTGTCTGCCCAGGAATATCCCTTCTGCTTCTTATTCAGAGCCAGACATGGACAACTGTTTGCACCATCTGTGTTAGGGTTGGTCATTGCAGAGAAGAGAACACAGCAGCACTTCCAGTTGACCTTTGACTTCTCTAAAGAGGGACAGATGGTCCTTTCTGGACCCTACTGGATCAATCCTACCAAGGAAATATGGGGTAAATAAAAGCCTTTTATAGGTTCTAAGTTAGAATGGGCACTGCATTCCCAAGTTGATTAAAGCCAGTGGCACAAAGTAAGGCATTAATTTCTTTAGCTGTCTAAAATAGGCCATAGTTCGCCCTTTAGTTAAGTGCATTTGATTGTAAAACTAGACCAACCCAAAGAAGGGATGCTTCCATGAATTTACATGCGCCCTTTGAGCACTCTGCACTTTAGAGTAATTTTAGTAATAGATCCCAATTAGTGACTTGTTTGCTGAATGTAAATTTCTCTTTTTCCTAGAAAATATTTCTGTTCATGTGGGCCATCAGATAATTCATATTACAATGCCAGCATCTATTTATGTGGCTTGATTTGTGGTCTGGTCACTGTCTTTGGTGCCTGTGGCATCTGTCTTACTGATACTCAGCCCAAGTCTCCTAGTCTTCTTTCTTTATTATGTAGAAGCTATATGGCAGTTGTCCGTGTGTCTGCATATTACTTTGGAACTGGATCCTAATAAACAACTCTTGGAATTGGGAATTCAGGGTACTCTTAGTCACTGCAGTACCTCTGTTCAGATGCCTTCATGACTGTCCTACTGCCTATGAGTTTTTCCCACCAGATGGCAGTACAACAACACTTATAGAAATTTGGAGTGCAGAAAAGCTTGAGGACTTGTAACTCAGTGGTGAAAATGCATCATTTATGGTAACTGCTTACTTAAACTACCATGTGCCTTGTTTAAACTGACTACATCTGTGTAAGTTCTCCTTACAAGGCCCCAGCTGTGAGATTTTAGTAATGTGTACCTCCTGCTTAACTTGGTCTTCCAGAAATGAACATTTTAGCTGCTAATTTGTAGTAATATTATCTTTATACAACAGGCAAGAATTTTTAACAATTAAGATGATGCCCCAATGTTCTCTAATATGTGAAAACAGTGCATGTAAAACAGCACTCATAGTTCAGGAAAAGCTAAAACCTAATCTCCAAGAAGAAAGAGAAAATGTAATTAAGAGACTAGACCCATATCAGTGACCACAGTACCTCACTTCTGGCTCTGTCTGGCAAGCCTTCCTGGTACATACCCAGCTGTCAACTCAGTGCAGTAGGATCTGAGACACCCTGAAAGCATTCTTGTTCTGTTTCTACTGCTTTGATCTTTTGTGCTTAATTGATGCTGACATGAACTGGAGAATATCTGAGTGCACTGACCTCTTTTTCCCACCTAATTTTCTTGTTTTAGTCCAAAACTGGCCCTATATAGGATATAAATAGTGAGGCTATTTACATATGGTGTTCTGCTCCAGAGGATCACCAGGCAATTTTCAACTTCATACACTTGGCATTACTAAAAAAAAAAAGCTACTTCTGCATTGATGTTAGGGCTGCTTTGGCTGTGGTTATAAACAGAAATCTGGACTCTGCGAAAAAGTGCCATGGGGATTTTTTTTATATTTCAAGAAAGAAGACTAAATCTTTCTTCTAAAGCTTTTTTTTTCCCAGAAATGGTTCTTGCTGCAAAGCATGTTGTATAGTACTGCCTACAGCTGCCTTAGAAAGATGAAAGGTTGGGGCAGTCCTGGGAGCATTTGACACTGGGTCTGGGAGTCTAATTATGCCAAGCCTGATGATGAGACTCTTAAATCATCCCTTCTAGCATTTTAATTAAAGCAATCAGGCATAAGACTGGCAGCAGAACCACTAACAGAGAGCATTTCCATCTAAGGCTGAAAATTAAAGGAAAAAAGATGGTGCTGAGCATGGGTAAACCAACCTTAACTTGCTTGAGCTCCTGGGATTATAAGGAGGCGAGTTGAGTAAGAAGTGATATTAAAGTGAAGATTCCTAAGAAGAGGAAGTGTTAAAGTCTAAGAATAATCTGCAAGAATGAGATGTTGTCCTGCTTTTACTGCTTTCTTCTCATTTAATGAAATCATACTAACCATTTTTTGTAGGACTTACTCAGCAGATAAGTGCTCAAACCCAAAGTTCTGTCCTGCATTTTTTGTTAGTTATCTTACCGCCATGGAACGGTGGAGGTAAATGCATGAGATGCACTCCTTAAAAACAAGAAGATCCAACTCGTTTTACCAGTACCCTAGACTGGCTTTATGCCCTGCCATGGTATCTATATTTGTACTGGTCCTGGCTGGGATGAAGTTAGGTACTTGACTGCAAAGCAGCTCACAGGGAGCTTGTGCTTTGTGGCTAAAACAGTGTTGGTAACACTGATGTTTTAACTCCTGCTGCATGTTGCTTGCACAGTGTCAAGGTTTCCCCCTGTGGATAGTCTAGCAGTGGGCAAGAGGTTGAGTGGGGACATAGTTGGGACAGTGACCTGAATTAACCAAAGGGATATTCCAATACTGTATGATGTGCTCAACAGTAAAAGTTCAGGGAAAAGTGGCATTTTTCTTTCCAAGCAACTGTTACACATGGGGATGCACTGTTTCCCACAAAGTGGCTCAACATCTGCCTGCTTGCTGACAGGAAGGTATGAATATTGTATTTGCTTACACAGTTTTTGGTTTTCTTACTAAATTGTCAGTATCTCTATCTATAAGCTATTTTCCTTCCTTTAATTTTTTAAAATTACTGTCTCACAGGAGGGTTGAGTGAGCCAAGGAAGGATGAGTGTTTGGTTGCTGGCTAGGGTCAGCACCCCATGCTATTGCATCCTTCTCAGGGTTTTTGTCCAGGATTTGTTGGGAATTGTAATCATGCTGCCTTTTTCCTTCATTTTGCCTAGTCTTTCCCACTGCCCTTCACTCACACACAAGCCTGGCTGCAAAACAGGATCAGTTGAAGTTGATGAAATAAAAAAAAGTTCCATATGGACAGGATGGTACAAAGGTGAATATTCGACTGTTCAAAGGGAGAAGGTGTGATGACACTCACTGATGCCTTCCAAAGATTCCTAAGTATGAGGTATGTATTCTGAAACAGATAGGTTTAGAAAAACACCTGACTAGAAAACATTAGGATTTAGAGCTTTTTAAATGGATATTCTTATTTCTGTANTATATATATATATAAAATAAGAAAAAATAGTAAAGGAAAGTAGGTAAGATTGGAGAGCAAAAGGACAGAAGTTGATATTACTGAAAATATTAGGCTCTAAGACCTGCTACTGAAATAGCTGAGCCTTGCTCAGCTGCATACTTGAACATTCCAAGGTCATTAGAGGCATTGACACTGTGAAATTTCTTCTGGGGAATCATGTTTGAACTTCTAGTTTTAGTAATTTCACATGGTGTTTCATTACAATAGATAGAAGAAATTGTCAAACCAGAAATAATGAATATATTTCNCTTGAGCTCCTGGGATTATAAGGAGGCGAGTTGAGTAAGAAGTGATATTAAAGTGAAGATTCCTAAGAAGAGGAAGTGTTAAAGTCTAAGAATAATCTGCAAGAATGAGATGTTGTCCTGCTTTTACTGCTTTCTTCTCATTTAATGAAATCATACTAACCATTTTTTGTAGGACTTACTCAGCAGATAAGTGCTCAAACCCAAAGTTCTGTCCTGCATTTTTTGTTAGTTATCTTACAGCCATGGAACGGTGGAGGTAAATGCATGAGATGCACTCCTTAAAAACAAGAAGATCCAACTCGTTTTACCAGTACCCTAGACTGGCTTTATGCCCTGCCATGGTATCTATATTTGTACTGGTCCTGGCTGGGATGAAGTTAGGTACTTGACTGCAAAGCAGCTCACAGGGAGCTTGTGCTTTGTGGCTAAAACAGTGTTGGTAACACTGATGTTTTAACTCCTGCTGCATGTTGCTTGCACAGTGTCAAGGTTTCCCCCTGTGGATAGTCTAGCAGTGGGCAAGAGGTTGAGTGGGGACATAGTTGGGACAGTGACCTGAATTAACCAAAGGGATATTCCAATACTGTATGATGTGCTCAACAGTAAAAGTTCAGGGAAAAGTGGCATTTTTCTTTCCAAGCAACTGTTACACATGGGGATGCACTGTTTCCCACAAAGTGGCTCAACATCTGCCTGCTTGCTGACAGGAAGGTATGAATATTGTATTTGCTTACACAGTTTTTGGTTTTCTTACTAAATTGTCAGTATCTCTATCTATAAGCTATTTTCCTTCCTTTAATTTTTTAAAATTACTGTCTCACAGGAGGGTTGAGTGAGCCAAGGAAGGATGAGTGTTTGGTTGCTGGCTAGGGTCAGCACCCCATGCTATTGCATCCTTCTCAGGGTTTTTGTCCAGGATTTGTTGGGAATTGTAATCATGCTGCCTTTTTCCTTCATTTTGCCTAGTCTTTCCCACTGCCCTTCACTCACACACAAGCCTGGCTGCAAAACAGGATCAGTTGAAGTTGATGAAATAAAAAAAAGTTCCATATGGACAGGATGGTACAAAGGTGAATATTCAACTGTTCAAAGGGAGAAGGTGTGATGACACTCACTGATGCCTTCCAAAGATTCCTAAGTATGAGGTATGTATTCTGAAACAGATAGGTTTAGAAAAACACCTGACTAGAAAGCATCAGGATTTAGAGCTTTTAAAATGGATATTCTTATTTCTGTAGCAGGCTCCACTGAAAAACTGAGTCTGAGCAATAGGGGGAAAAATGGATCTGAATTCAGACTTTACAGCTTATCTTGTTAAAAATTCCCACAACAGAATTTGGATTAAAAGATGCCAGTGAAATTAGAGTAAGTTACAGAAGTTTGTTAATTGTCTCCATTACATAAAACTTGATTGAATTTGCTTTACATTTTTGGACCAAGTCAAATCCAAAGCTGTTACTAGCTGCTTTGAGCATTTAAGAAGAGGATTCAGATTCTCTTAAAGGAAATAAATACGAGAGCAAAAAAGTTATGAAAGATTTGAGGTTTTGATTTCTCATCTTGTTTCCAGACATCCAATGTAACTACTGCAAAATCATCTCCTGCTCTACTCAGATGAGAAACCTGTCTTTAGAAATATGACTTTTAAAATGTCCATCTTTCCACAGGAATCCATAATTAGCCAACCTTACTAAAAANCTTTTTTATTATTATTTTTATTCTCACTATAGTGAGGTTAATAGTACACTTGCATATTGTTCTTGCATGATTTTGGCTACTAAAAAGTGAAACAGCATGCCTTGCAATTTCCCTTCCTTTGCTCTTCCCTTTATTCTCTAACAGGGACTATTTTGAATGTTTTCAGTTCATTAATAGCTGAGTATCTTAGGATCACACTAGTGAGACTAGAGGTTTTTCTCTTCTTTATATTTACAGAATCACTTGCTTCCCTCCTTATTCCCATCACTGGTCTGGGAAGGTCATGCAGAAAGTACTCTCAAGGCTCAAAAGAGCAAGCACAAAGTTTTCATAGTATGGATTGGGTTGGAAGTGACCTTAAAGATCATCTGGTTTGAAGCCCCTTCTACAGGCAGAGGATCTTTCTCTAGACCTGGTTACCCAGAGGCGCATCCAGCCTGGCCTTGAATACTTCCACATAGAAACCCTTTTGGTATCAACACAGGTAAGCCCTCTTTGTGGTATCTTGTTCCTTTCAGTCAGCGTGCAGCCTTCTGCCTGCCCAAAATATTACTGACCTCAAGGAGAACAAGAATAGGGGTTGTAGAAGAACTTTGTATTTCTCAGTCCTCATAACTGCATCCTGTATATAGAAGAGATTATTTTAAATTATAAGGAATTTGCCTTAATAACAGGATTTGTAAAGGTATGTTTCTCTTCAAAACTCAGGCAAATAGTTGGTTGGTGTGAATTTTGTAGTTTCAGGATTAAGCAGTCTCAGATTGCCCAAGCAAAACATGTTCCAAATCAAAAGCAAATCAAAATTGCTTTGTTCTCTCAGCAAAGCAGAGTGAAGTCCCTATCTTTGCATGATAAACAAACTGCAGCTCTTTGGAAACTGGTTCCAGGCCTGTGGCCCTCTTGATGAATGTGATCAGTCTTGAATTTGAATAAAAGAACTCGAGACAGCAGTAAATTCTACGTAACTTAGTGTTTTGGAATATATTACATGTGGCATCCGTGAAGCAAGACAGGTAATTACTTCCAAGGAGCTATCTGAAGCAGATCTGCCAGTGCCTGTGAATTATAACAGGTATTGCCCAGTCAACTGTGAATAAAGCTTTAGGTAAAATCCATCTTGACTGTTAGGCCTGAAACCCGATTAATCCACAAAGCTAATCAGGATTTGGTAATGTTAAAACTGGGGGATCAGGGAAAGTGTCAGCTCCTCTGGTGGAAGTTCATTGGCTGTAAAATGTCACAAAAATTGTCCACCTCAGGCAATACTGAATTCTTAAAATGTGTTATGATTAGTGTGGAATGCCAGAATAATGAGAAGTTTGTACAGGTGTATTCCCACTTGCCAGGTTAGTTTTAATTGCCATATGTAGAAGCCAACTTGTATTAAAAGGAAAAAGCAACAAGCCAAATTCAGAGGTGACATAAATAGCATGTAATTTACACACAGCTACAGCAGTGTACATGCACAGCAGTTTTACTTGGGCTGTGTCTGGGGGGCACAATGGCCAGTCTGTAGGCTGGGGATTGCTCTGATAGCTTCTGCAGCCCAGTCCTGCCTTGCTCAGAGTTTGAAATAATCCAGTCTGCAGCAATACACCTGAGTAGTGCATTTTCACTGGCAATTTGTCTTTAGCTCTGAATTCTGTCTTTCTACCTCCTCCTTTCAGCTAAATTTTTGCAACCTGTACAGTGAAGTCCCAAGAGCTGAAGGACAGTGCTGGAATGCCTTCATGAAGGCTATGGTCTAGCTGCATCTAGAGACCTGTTTCATGGAAGGGACCTCTTTTTTTATCTCTGCTGACTAGCCTTTGTGATGAAGTGGGCAGAGTATTCTTTCTCCCTTTAAAAAATGGGCCTCCAATTTTTAGCTTTCACTTCAAAGTTTAATTTTCCAGAGTAATGAAAATAATGCAAACAAAAGGGAAATCTTCCCTTGTGGGATAACTGGCAAACACATCAACATGAACAAGAGCTTATTTATGTTGAGGGTGGCAAAGCACTGGCACAGGCTGCTCAGGAAGGTTATGGAGTCTCCCTGTCTGGAGACATTCAAAATCCACCTGGAACAATTCCTGTATAACCTGTTCTAGGTGACCCTACCTTGGCAGGTTGGACTAGGCGATCTCCAGAGCTCCTTTCCATGACTGTGATTTATGCTGTGTTGTTTTACAGAGGGTCCTATATTCCCAGCTTGGTGGGAGTTGAAACCCTTCCCAGTGTCTTTTAGAAAGAGCTCTCACTTCTTTACAAGGTGATTAGCAAACAGTTTTGCTTCTGAATAATTTTAAGGAGGCCCAGAAAAACCTTTATGCTGGCAAATGAATGCTGTCTGCCAAAACAGAAATAACTCCTTGAAAGCCACAAAGAAAAGTCCACACTTCTTTCATTGCCACTTTCCTGACAAGTTTAAATATAGGCAAACCTGCAGTTAGTGATGTAATGTCAATGCTCTACTCTGTGAGCAGTTATTACTTAATAACCACATAAAACTGTCCTGCATGGAAACATACAGCATGCCAAATAATGTTGCCAACTATCAAAGCTGTAATAGATAGCTTCCTGCCCTAAACTGTGTCTCCTGTTGAAACCACATCATTAAATTACACATTTTTATTCAACAGACAGTGAGATGGTTTATATCCTACTGTCCAGTTTTGTACTATCACTTCCAAATGTTGAAAATCATGATAGCACATCATCAGAACAAAATATTTTGCTGATACTTTTCATAGTTTTTGATGTTTTTATTTTCCCCAGTTTGAATCTTGACATAAGTAGAGTTAGGTCTCAACAGCAGCTCCCCAAGATCCTAGTACATCATCTTTCTTGTAGTGAAATAGTAAAATAATAGTTCAGTGATTCCCCTGCTAGCCCTGTAGACTTAATACAACTACAGGACAGTCAGGTCGATGATTTTATATCATGTGTACAAAAGCTGATCTTAGCTGACCATTTTGCTGGAAACCTTTATTCCTAGTGAGAAGAGATGAAAACCGCAGCTTGAATGGTCAAAATTGAGTAAGCAGAAGTTGAGTGACTTTTATAATTGACATATTTGGTCTTGCAATATTTAGAAGTCAAAGTATCTTGACAGTTGCTTTCCTGAGCTGGACCAGATTGAGTACTGGCCTTGAGTATATTCTAGATGCTGACAGCAGGGACCTGAGTGGGAAAGAATGGAGGGAGGATTCACTGAGGATCCATTGCCTATATTAATAAATGATGCTCCATTTTTTCAACCATAACGGGGAACAAGAACTGAATGTGTGCAGATACAGTGTGTCCTAAAATTTATGGCTGGGAATCTTTCTGTAGTTGACACTGGCATCTATTGGTAACCCCTTGGTTTTATATTTCCTCACCTAAAGCTATTTAAGCAGAAAATAGCCTGCAAAGCAGCAGCTTGCTCCTTGCTCCAGGCACAAGGGGGAATGGAGAAGGAAACAGGCTGATACTGGGTCAAAACTGACACCTGGCAAGCAACTGTAGAAGTCACCTTTCCTATGTCCTCCCTCTTTGCCTTTTTTAAATCATTGCCTCTCAGGTTCTCTCTGGTTATAAGCAATGCCAAGGAAGAATTAGCAAATGTGTTGCTGAGGAAAAATGAGATGAAGAACTCACTGTGTATCAGCAGGAGAAGTGGTATCACTGCCAATTTTTGTGAGATCTACTGAGATTTGAGGGTGGACAGGAGAAGGAGGATGAAATTTTAGGAATGGGAGAACACTTTCCACAAGCTTTGAGAAGGTGTTAGTGCCAGAGACATGAGCAGAATGCCAAGAATCTCAACAATATGTGCTGGCAACTTGTGCCAGAGATTAAAAACCCATCATAAAGAAAATTATCCCACTTTCTGAGCAACAAAAGAAGATTTTATCCTCCTCACCCGACTGCTTACAAATGGGAGGTATGGGCACTGCTTCACAAAATAAATAACAGAGAAGCCCTTTATGCTCACATAATTTGAAAAGCTGAATTATTTCTAGCAGGAAAACCTCATTTGGGTCATCCCCAGCAGGTACTGTTGCATGGGGTTGCTCTTTCCTGAGGTGCAGGACACTGTACTTGCTCTTGTTGAGCTTCATGAGTTGTCAGCCCACCCTTGATTCACCCACCAGCCTGTCAACCTGCCCCCTCTCCCAGCAAGTGGTGTGGCTGATCACACACACCCAGCACTGTATCAGGGAAGCAGTGCCCACATCTTACTTTGCAAAATCTTATTGCTAAATTTACCTTGTTTCCTCCAACATGTATTAAAATAGTAGTAAATCCTACCCACAGTGAGAAAATCTTGTGATCAGGATGATGGTTAAACAGTAGAGAATATACACTTTTTTTTTTTTTGGCTTTGGATGGGAGTGGGATTGGGAATTCTGGGATATGAGTATTACCAGAGGTATTTTTTAACTGGTGGAGCAATAAACAAGCCCATATCCTCCTTATGCAGAAAAGCACTTAGAAGTTTGTCTCTTGACTTTGCCTTTAGTTTCAAGGACTGGATGCCTGGATTCAAATGTGCACCTGAGCAGGCACCAGAGATACACCAGATATCTGCAGGCGTCCCTGGCACAGGAGTGCTGCCAGAGCTGCTGTCCCTGCTGCCAGCACAGGCCACTGCAGCTTCTTGGCTGTCAGGGCTGCTGTGCCAGCTCACATTTCTTTGCATTTCAGCAAATTTTGATGAGCACTTCTTTCTAACTTCCATTTAGCCTAACTACTACTCTGCTCACATGAGTGAGTCAATTTACTCACATTTGCAGTGGGGAAGGAATGCCATTTAAAATGGGAGCATTTTGAGTTGTATGTGTATATGGTACAAGCAGTACTGTACTTACCTTATCGGACAAGGCAGTGACACAGGGCTAAGGTGATCAAATTTTGTCAGAAAGAAGGTTGATGATGTAAATAGGCCTTTTGTAACTTGTCTCATAACAACAATTCCAGAGTTCTTTCTGAAATCTGAGTAGGAGTAAATTTTATCTTCTCTGTATGCAGAATTTCTGAGCTTCTAACACACTAATACCCAATTAGTACTGAATGATTTCTTTGGATTCAGGGATTCATTCTTCTTCTTCATGCTTGTGCATGCATCATGGGCTTGGGAATGTCTTGGGAAATGAAAAAACAAAAAGCTTTAGAAAACCTCCAGTTTGACCCCATATGAAATGAAGATCTTCTGCACAATTTGCTATATTAGGACAAGAAACTTTTTTTGCATGTGAAAGTCATCAGGAGAGGTAACTGTAAACCTATTTGTATTGATAAGTATGAGAAAAAGTTACACATTTGAGTAGTTTGGGCTTTTTTAAACTCACACTTTAAATAATAAGAGCTCTACTAAAGCAAGTAGAGAATATTTTATTTTAACCTTCAGACTAATAATTGCTCTTTCAAGGAATTTGGCATACTTTTCTGGATATAAATACTTTTCTCTTTCAATCACCTTCTAAATCAATCAATTCTAAGGAGCAGATGCATTAATTTTTGTGTGGTTTTGCCTGAATTTTGTAATGCTTCCTGCTTTCCAGACAGGTCCTTCTCTGCATGTTGTCCCCTTCATTTTTAGGTTTTTGAAGACCTTGTAACCTTGAGGCAAAGCCATCCTATGCTTAACAATTAAAGCTGTCTTGTCTTGAAAAATGTAAATACAGAGGAAACAATAAAGACCAGGAAAGTGCCAGAGCCCCATTTCCTTCCCTCTTTTCCTCTCATAGGCCTGCAGATAGTTCTGGTTACAATTCACATAGTCATTTATCATAGAACAAGATGTAGGGATCTCTCCTATCTTTACTATCACTATGAAATAATTGCTGGTAAATGCATGGGCATATTATGTTTATCTACAGCAGGTTTTTTCCTCTGATAATTTCCTTTATGTGTTTGCATTGTGTTCTTCTGTCAAGTCTCTACATGTCAGTCAGTACAAGCTGAAAGGATGAAGTAAAATTAATGGGGTTATATTTTCCTCATTGTCAGTACTGATGTCCTGTGGAGACAAACACCAATCTTAGTTTGGTGTTTCTTACCTGTCAGGAGCACAAGTAGACCTGATGTTGCCTTGAAGGATTTGATCTGTGGCCCTTCCCTAGTGGTGAGAGGAGATTGATTGATACATATGTCTGCCAATTAGGAGAAAAAGGTGCTCACAGGCATTGTTCTTTCCCACTATGCTTGAGAGGCTTCTGGCTTTACTTCTGCTGTTACAAAGGTATAAGGAAGAAGTAAAAATCACAGAAGTTACTCCTCATAAACTGTAAGGTAGAATTCTTTCTCTCTTGACTTTCTGTGCTTGAGCTGCCATACTGTTGGTTTATGTGTGAATAAACACTGGTGATTGTTTGGGGCAAGACTGTGAGTGGTGGTAAAAGCATGGTGGTAACCAAGCAAGGGAACTCAATTTCCTAATATTGGCCATGTCTATGTTTGGCCTTAACTGGCACAGGGATATTAACTAAACAGATGGAGGAACACAGGAACCACTCTGTAAATGGTCTTAAGTGACAGGAATGAGTATGTACTGCCTAGTCCCTGAAATAAATGACAACAGCTGTGCTGCCTGCATCTTGGTTTGGTCAAGCATCTGACCCCATCCCTGTTGGGAAGAGAGACCATGCAAGTATTGGGCCAAACAGGAAGAATGGTGGTGCTGTAAGAGGGATGCCTGAAGACTTTCCATGCTCCCTGACTTCTACTTCTTCCTGCTTGGCAGCTCTGCATTTTCTGTGTGCCACAAAGCAGGTGTTTTGAGGGTTAGCAGGAACACATTGGGGGCAGAAGCAGATGGCATCCTGCTAGGAGCGGGGAACTTGACATTTGTCTTTGGGAAAGAAGCAGTAATTTTGCTGCATAGCATCCTTATTGCTGTGTATATAGAATACAGTGAGGCATTGCATTGGAATGGAGTGGAGACCTTGAAGCAGAATATAGCTGACATTATCCTATCCAGCATATTTCCATGGAGAATAAGAGAACCCTATTATAAAAAATGAAAGATGTAAGTAACTCTTAGTTTCT
Organism: Alaudala cheleensis; assembly: GCA_013398995.1. Classification (NCBI taxonomy): domain Eukaryota; kingdom Metazoa; phylum Chordata; class Aves; order Passeriformes; family Alaudidae; genus Alaudala; species Alaudala cheleensis. The sequence goes on along the minus strand of VWYE01022975.1, from coordinate 255,594 downwards.
CATATTCTGTGTCAGTTTTTAGACAGAATTGGAGCACAACCAAAACATCTGACAAATGCTTACTGCCTGCATCAGTGGCCTCAGTAATGTTGCATGTAAGAGCAAGAATACCAAGTCCTTAGAAACAAACTGTTACTGGAATCCCTACTAGAGGTTAGAGGAGTCTACAATTCAAACACTTCAGAAGTCTAAATCTGGTACATGGAATCTTCTGACTTATATCAAGTCTTCTGTCTCATAAACTAAAAAAGCTCAAAGGGATAGAGTAGTTTCCTTCACCTCTTGCTTTGAATAGCTATGTGCTGTTGCTGCAGCAGCTTAGCAGGTAATGCATTCTTAAAAAAGAGTAGTTTCACTAAAGTTCTCATTGAAGAAAATTTCTGTTGTGGAAGAAGATAGTAAGATTTTTGAAACTATACCTGAAAAACTTAATCAGAATCCTGTTGGTAACTGCAAGTATAATTATTTTAGCCCTTTAGATCTGGGGCCAAATATACATTTTGTAGGTTTTTTGTTGTTGCAATTGCTTTTTTGTTTTGTTTTGTTTTTTTTTTCTTTTTTTCAACAGAGTTCTATTTAGCATATGGCTGCATAAAAGCTTTATTAAAGGAAGGATATCATAGCACAGCCTTTGAGCTTGTATGCCAAGAGGTCACCTCTCTGTGTACACTCTGTTAAAGTCACATAAAGGAACTAGAGCTATATTTGGTTAGATCATATTTCTGATGGGATATTTTTAACAAGCCTGTTTCATCACCCACATCACAAAACAGCTGGGAGCTTGAGATGAGGTTCAGTGTCTTTTCATTAATGCCTTCTTCCTCTGCAAGATCTTGGAACTAATAACTGTGACTAAAATGAATCTGCCCTCTGGCAAAGAATGCTGGACACAGAGCCATTCATTCTCACTAATTCCTTGTGGGAAGGTTGATACTTAACTAACTTGCTGCTAGAAAAGGATGAATTTGCTGAGATTGTGAAGCAGTAATTGGTTGACCCTGAGCTGTGCTGAGTGGCTGGGTCATGGGCCAGGTTCTAGATGCAGCTTACCACCATGCCACTGTGGGTGAATTAGCAGTAATAAAAGGGCCATAAAGAAACAAAATTCTGCTCTGATTGTCATGGTGGAATGTAGGGTGAGGTAACACAGCACACTGTGATGTCATATCTGAAATGCATTTACTAAGTGAATGAGCAGCATTTTCTATTCAAACATGTTTTGATGCTTGCTTATTCACTCTCTAACTCTGACATACCAGTAGGGTTACAGCCCCGATCTGTGCCTGTTGTTATGGAGCTGGGGGAAAGGGATTCTTGTTCCAGCTGGCCAAGAGTCTGAGTTCTCACTGGGACACAGCTGAAGGATTACAGCTGGCAGAGATCTCAGCTGCAGAAAGCTGGCCCACCCTGTGTCAGAGAAATTCTGGAGAAGACCAGGTGACACAAAGACAATCAGAAAGTTGGATAATGAATGATGAAAAAAGTAGAGAGCTGTCATTCTGAAGGTTCTCATAAAAGTGGGTAGTGAGATCCAGTTTTTTGCCCATTGAAATGAGAAATTTCCTGGTTTCTGGAGCTTGTGACCTAGCTTGAATTTCACACCTTTGAAGTTTAGTGTGACCCAATTCTGAGAACCTGAGCAGCTGAAGAATACATTGAATCTTTATGATTGCATATGAAGAAGTAGCTGAGCAGAATATTTAGGGAATCAGGCCTGTCAGAAGTGCTTGCAAATAATAAAAGTTCTTCTATACTGCTTGAATTGAAAGGCTGCATGTCCAATGGTGTTTGTGATATGACAGAGTTCAGAGTCTAAGGCACATGGATGTGAAAGAAGAAGAGGCAGTCAGCTGTCCTGCCAAAAGTGCCATCATAAACATGTAATTTCTCTGTTCTGGACCTCAGTTTTCCACATTTGTGTATTCCACATCTATTTCATTACAATTGCAAGGCCCTGAACCTTTTTATTTCCTTTGATATCCTGTGGGATGCGGGATATTAATTGTGCTTCCAGTTCTAAATCTTTTCATTCACACTTTTAATAGACTGGTAACAACTGAGAGAATAATTTTGCTTCGTTTCATCTGGAGATTTGGTCTGTACTCCTCTACTTTTCTAACATAATGTCTCAAAGTGTTCCACTGTTTAAAATATACTACCCTATTTTTCAGGGGAGCAAAACAAGGCATTGGGAAAGCAGTAATTGGCAAGGCACATGCAACCATTTTATAGCAGGCCTTGGAGCAGTTGCCTTCTGCACAAGCACTTCTAATTAATGTTTTCTGAATTATGTAATATAGTGATGGACAGGAGCAAATTTCTGAATCAAACGCTGCTTACTTTGGGCAAAGTTTGGCTTTGGGTGAGAGTCCTGGTCTGACAGTCTTACCAGATAGAATGTGTTTTTGAAACAACCAAAACATCTTCTGCTAAGCCTGTCACATCCAATTGTTATCTTGTCAGACCTTGTGTCATGACTGGTAGTAGAGCCAGAATCTCATCTTGTCATTGAGGACTCTCTTTAAGATATTGCTGCACAGATATTCCTTCCCAGATATAATTTGCAATATAGTTGAGGATTTGAAGAGGAAAGAAGGATGCAACTTGCATCAGTCATGAGGTATATTCCAGGTCTCTGCTGGTATTGGGGAAAAGCTAATGTACACAGCTGTTCCTGCAGGTAAACAAATCCCTCACTTCAGTACACAGATCACAACCTTCCCATCTCTTTATTTTTTAAGTAGAATCTATATATATATTAAAATATGGCATTAAGCAACTTTCATGAGGAGTTTTATGAGTTTTGAAATGGGATCTACCTTGATGCTACTGAAATTCAGTGGGAACTGAACTTGAGTTAAGCTCCTTATTCAGTTGACTACTGTAGCAGTAGTCTTTGAGGTGAACAATAATGATTCACATTTAGCAGATAAAACCTTGGAAGCCACAGATATAATGTCAATTCTGGTATACTTGTACATATTTTTAATGCTTTTCATAACTCAGTGTACTGGATGTTTGGGCTATCCAAGAAAACAGAGAAAAGCCTCTGATATGCTCAGTACAGTGTTCCCTGCCTGCAAAACAGGGAGACATTTTGCTTACATGGGTATGGGAAGGGAAGGCATAAAAACCCCAGAACTTGGAGGAAGAGGGAGAAAAAAAAAATACAATCTACAGCTCACAAAAATGTGATTCTGTCAAGGTATATTGAAGTCTGCAGAGCAGTTATGTTTCTGTGTGACTCCTGACAACCACCAATGTATCCTCTAATAGCCTTGGGTGAGATTGAAGTTTTGGTGATTGTTTTCATGTTGTTGGCTCTCATCTTCTTTTCCCCAAACCTTTCAGCACTTTCCCAGATCAGAGCATTGCTGTCACTAGGTGGGGAAATGAGTAGCCTCACAGCTTTGAAGAAAATGCTTAATAAAAATTGATGGATACAGCCCAAGATGCTCCCTTTTCATTATTCTTGCTGGGACTAAAGTTTTAAACATTGAAGTCATGCTGTCAGCAGAAGTATTTTGTGCCTGAGATGCTCATGTTTGCCAGGTTTGCCAGGAGATGGGGTGGAGGGATGGTTGTTTGTTTAGGGAGTTCAGAAATTAAATAAATGGAAGTTCAGAAAATGCTAGTAAAGAGAAGTGCCAGCAAACTTTAAGACTGGGGTCTTTCCTTTACCTATAAATACAGCAGATAAATGCTTGTCCTATCACTTAGGTATCCACTCTTGAGGCAGCCGTCTTGCATGCATTGTGTTTTTTGCATAGGAAAGCAAAAAATATTTGTCTGAGTGAGAAGGACATTGTGCAGGCAAGAGATTACTTTTACTCTTTTATTCTGGTATTCTCTCTCATGTACAGATAACCCCTGTCTGAGTGGTGGAGAGTTGCAAGGTGCAGTAGAGGCACCAGGAGTCCTTCGCATGGGGACATGTGTATCTTAGAGAAACATGTCTGGGGACAGATTCTGAGATAGACAGTAAACATGGCTCAGGTACATGAGGTTGCAGTCTGGCTCTGCAACAGATCTCCTCTCCTTGGACCATGTCAGCCTCCCACCTGGTCATTCACATCTATCCTCACAGTTTTCCTGCCACAATAAATGCAGGATTTAATACAATTCTGCAGCAAGAAACCTACTCAGAAACACTTCTGCTGTTCCCAGAATGGCAACGGAGGCTGGAGTGTGTTAGCAAGACTTCACAGACCTCAGTACATCTCAAAGTGAAGGGTCACAGTGTGAATGTCACTGTGTGAAACAGCTTCATCTTCAGGTATGAAAATTGCTTGGTCAGGCATAAAGGTACAGATTTACCTCACAGAAAGTGAATAATATCTAATAATTGTTAATAGTGCTGAGGTGGTCAGTAATTTTAGGAAAAAGAGAAAGATCTCTCCAAAGGACATCTCTCAGCTGCATGGGTAAATAAGAGTTCAGACTTGCTTGTCAGCTGGGTAAAACAACACTTATATATGGGTGGGTAGAAACAAATGTTTCTCTTACTTTTTGCACTGTAACTTTTGTATTTTAAAATAGTGTGAAATAGTGTATTTGTATTTTGCAAGTAGATTAATTTTATTTTTAGCTTGGCTTGGGTTAAGTTTGGTTTCAGAGCAGTCTTCTGGCTATTGTGATTAAGTTAGCTGGAACAAGAGTTTGCTCTTGTAATGTAGACTCTGGAATACAAAGTAACACCCAAGGATTACCTGCAGTTTTTCCCTTATCTAGGCAGGTTTGGGGGTTGATAACATGAATGTTAGTGAGGAAACAATTCTTCTGATGAGTGCATGCAACTCAGTGGTTTCAGAATGTGGTATCATACCCTGTAAACACCCAGTTCCTTCAACACTTGTTAGGTTCTTGGCATTTTCAGCCTCCAATGAAAATAAATTCTGTCATATGTCTAATGTTGTATGAAGAATGATTTCCTGTTGCTGGTTTTCAATTTTCACTTTCCACAGTTTCACTGCACATCTTCTTGTTATGGTATTATGCAACAGAAAACAGCAACTCCCCATCTCTCTTTACTGCTATGGTTCCTTATTTGATGTACTTTTATCTTGTCTCATCCTTTCTAAAGCAAACAGTTGAAGCTATTTCAGTGTCTCTTTGTGTGATCTTTACAAATCTCTTGAAAATTTTGATTACCCTTTCTGAATCTTTACTTCTGTGATCTTGTTCTTTCAGGTGGGAATAACAAAGAAAAACCCTTCCTCCTGTTATAGATCACAGAATATTCTGAGTTGGAAGGGACCCACAAGGATCATCAAGTCCAACTCTTAACTGAATGGCCTGTACCGAGATGAAACCTGTGACCTTGGCATTATTAGCACTATGCTCTAAGCAGTTGGGTTAATCTCAGAGTTTATAGTTAGAGGACCTACACAGAAACTGCATCATATTTGAGATCATAGTGATCATCATATTTGAAATAATATTTGACATAATTTTTATTTGCCTGTTTGCTTTTAATATTTACCAGAATTATGTTTGGATCTTTAATGTTCACATTGCATTAGTAACTCATTATGCTGAGATTAAATAGACATAGATAATTCTTCTTCCTTATTGTGCCTGAATTACTAATGTTACTAAAAAAGTTCAGTCCTGAGGCTGATCTTTGAGTAAATTTGATTTTCACCTCCTTGGGACTTCCACTACCCTTTCAGGAAGATGTATTTCCCATTAGACATCTGCCTGCACTGCTGAAGCTAATTTTTTCTTTCTTCAGCTCATCTTCTATTTTCCCTTGTCTCTGCATGTGGTCCAGAAATCATAATGAGTATTGCATTTGGGGAATTTGAACATCAGCAAACAAGAAGACTCTCCAAATATCCCTACAAACTTTCTGCCTTTTTCTTTTTTTAATGCAACATAATTTATAAAGTACACCAGAAGTTTCTTGCTGAAGTGACAGGAGTTGCCATTCTGTTAACAAAGAGATTGAATGTTAGAAAGCTCTGGTGTTACCAGTATGTTTAAGGAAACCTTAGAGCATGATAACCACTTACTGAGTCTTTTAGATTAATAAAGCCACACACAAGTTCTGGGCAGGGATGAACTATCAATAAAATATTAACTGTCTACTGAATCTCATGGATGTTGCAGTGGAAATAGCTTGAGGAAATTTCTCTTTGGCTCAAATAACCTATGCATTTTGAATAAGGTCGGATTAGGCTTCTGTCCCTTCTGTCATCAGATACATTGGATTTTCTATAATATCTTGCACACTGGCAATTGGGAAACTGGATTTATCTCTTTTTTTCTAAGTGTCTTAGAAAGGCAAGCAACAAACATATCTTTTCTCACTTCCCCCTTCCCTTCCCCCCTTTCTTTCTTTTTACTTAAGTTGGAGGAAACTCTTTTGAAATTGCCCTTATTCTTCATGCACAGAGGATGATATATCAGGATTCTAATGTATATTAAACATTATATTAAACATCCTGCAATGCGTTCTGCTTGTAACAAATAAAAGTGAATAGCTTTGTGGGTTTTTTTTTCCCTTGCAGTTTTCGTGAGCTAGTAAAGAGAAATTTGGTTGTAAAATACTCCCCATCCCTTATGGAAACAAATCCTGAAATTTCTGGAACTGTTTTTAAATGTCAGGTTGTGGAAAAAACCTATAAACAAACCATTTATATTTACACCTTTAGTATAAAAATTTTCTGGCTTGATTTACTGTATTTGTTTCCTGTGAAAAATTCCCCAGGCATATATATGCTCCCATGGCCTGATTTGGGAATTTTTTAAACACAGTTTTGATGTGTACAGAGGGAGCGGATATCAAAGGAAGGCTTTGGTTGTTATGCTGAGCAAGAACAAGTGATCATAATCAGCTCTCAGTGAGACCTTTACTCGATGGTAGGATTGTATTTGTTTAAACAAATTAAGATGAAATGAGTCTGTCTGATATTGCAGTAAATGTAAATTGCTAATTGGAGCTATATCACAGGAACTGCCTCTTTGGTGAAGATTTGGGCTAGGGCTTGTTTTGTCTGTATGTCATGTTAAATGCCTCTGGTGTTGGTGGATCTGATACTTTCTGCCTTGCAGCAGAGTTGCAGGTTTGATTGGAGTACAGTTGATTAGCCTGAAGTTGAAGTGTGTCTGTGGCTGAATTTGGATATTCCCAGCGTGAGCTGTATATGTGATTACTGGCTGGTGTGTGACTGAGGTTAAAAATTGTCTTTCAGCATTCCTCATGATGCCTTTAGTTTCTGATTCCAGTGATAGGATTCCAGCCTGCAGGGTTACTAATCCAACAGAAAGCAGATTATCCTGCGCCTTTACTTCCAGTCCTGTAAAACACTCACACTCTTAAACACAAACTAGTAGGAACTAGGAGCCATAATACCTAGACAGGAACTCATTGCTCTAGAATTATTTTCAGTGATTTCTTTTGCAGTTTTGTATCACAATGTTAGTCTCTGGTTTCAGCTCTATTTCAAGATGGTTTATTAAGGAGCTTGAAATTGCTCTGGTAACATGGATCTTTTATCTGCAGAAATTTTGGGCATGGACATGAATCATGAGAGAAGGATCTGGCATAAGCTGAGCTGTGTTCAATAGATATTCAGTACTGATCTAGTAAAAGGTATCCCTGCCCAGGGCAGGGGGGCTGGAAATAGATGATGTTTAACGTCCCTTCCAACCCAGGCCATTCTATGATTCAATGATTCTGTGATTCTATGATTCTGTGATGATTCTATGATTCTATGGTTCTAGGATTCTATGATGATTCTATGATTCTATGATACTACAACAGCAATCTGGATGCAGACGTGAGATGTGACTAATGTGACGGGCTGAGGAAGGACTGGAGCAGGTTGGGCACTGCAGGTCACAGGCAGGCATTCCAAAAAACAGCACATGAAAAGCTTGTGTAGTGCTCACCTGGATTTATCTTGTACCCACAAACAGCCCCTCACTTTCTGAAGAACTGCAATATTGAATGCATTTCAAACAGGAAAGAGGTCTTTGCTTGTATATATAGGACAAAGTTGTGTCTGTCTCAGGACAGCATGCCCCACCATAATGATAGACAATCAAGGTGTGAATGAGACTCAGTTTAATTTATGTGTTTGTAACTTTGTCAACATTGAGGGATGTGACTTTTCTTATCAGGCACCTGTGGTATCACACCAATATATAAAAGCCAACTTAATTACTGTGCAAGAAATAATGCCGGTGCCTATAGGAATGAATTTGACTTTAGTTGCTCAGTTGTTGAAACATCAAGAACTGAGGGAAATTTTAAAAGGGATTAGAGACACAGGGGAAAAGACTTTAATCACTATACACCATGATACAGAAACAATTAAAGGAGTTTTCAAGCGACTTGAGGAACACTTGTCTCATCATTGGTGGGATGTGCTTTTTGGATGGTCACCAACAGCAACTGGCATTCTTAATGCTTTAATGCATCCTATTATTGTGTTGCTTATTTTAGTTAGTATAAGCTTGATTTTGTCTATTGTGATACTTGTCTGGAATTGGAAGATGATACGACGGATGACAACCCTGACTTCACTGTCAAAGGCGTATGGTTTAGTCTTGAGAGACGCTAGCCACATGTCTTGGGCAGATGAAGAAGGATCTGTATATTGAGTAAAAGAATTTACTCACTTTGAAGAAGAAGTGGGGAATGAAACATAAACTTTAAGGAATTTAGAGATTTTAGAGGAACTAAGATTTTAGGTAGAAGACAAGCGTTATTAGAGTTAAAATAAATGAATAAGCCTTGATGAAGTTAAGAGTTAGTAGTTAACTAATAATTGATTGCTTGTCAACATAATGTTTGGTTAGCTGGGTTTATAATGAAGAATGTAGAAACTGAAGAATAGCTTTAGGAACATAAGACAATTGTAGGCCTCCTCCTTCGAAACTCCTTGAAAAATGGGGAGCTGGAGTCCTACCAAGGGTTCATTTGTCATGATTGCATTGAAAAGGTAGAAAGGTCAGAATGAGGAAGACTTCATTTACTTCTTCATTTTAGGACCCCTCCCCACAAAAAAGACCACCGACCCATTTCAAGGAACACACTACGCATGCTTAATAGCTTTTGAACTAATTAGCATACGAAGCGGGGAATGGGATGTGTCAAAGCTATGAATATGCATTTATATTTTGAGTATTCAATACCTGTATAGATAAAAGGGTTCTGTAATTACCTGTAAATTGCGGTGTGTTTTTGGGAACTATCCCGCATGCTGCCCGGCGTCGCAATAAACATACACTTTCTAACTTTAAACTGTTAGAGAGTTTTTGTCCGTCGTAAGTTGGATATCGATATTAGATCAATATCCATATTTTGGTAAATCAGTTGCTTGTGGTACAGTACCTTCTTTAGTGGAAATGTGTTCCTTCACTGAAGCATTTGAAAAATCCCTTTGGCTATTACATTAAAAATGGACTTTGTCACAGTATAGCAAGCAGATGGAAGGAATATTCTGGAATTTTGTTTATTTTCTTGCCATTGGTGGTGTTTGTCTTCCCCATTAGGCATTGCTTGTGGGTACTTCCCTGCTCTCCCCTGCTACCAGCATACTGCCTGATATTCAAAACATGACACAGAGTATACGGAGAGAAAAAAAGCCTTAAATTGAAGCTGCTCATTCTTAATACAAAGAGACAGGCAAAATACTGAAATTCTTTAAAGAAAAGAGTGGAAAATACCATAAAGGAAGGAAAACAACAGCATTTTCTGTTCAAACCAGAAATTACTAGTCTGCATTAGCCTATGTGCCAGAAAGCTTACTTTTTAGTCCTTATTAAAGTCCACAACTCAGTTAAGTTTATATATATGTAGCTTGAGAACTGTTGTTCCAGATGATTCAGACATGGACCCTTTTCTTTGATGCAGTATCAGTACTCTGTGGTCGTAAATTTTCCCATTAGTTTGGTAGGTAAAGCATCCAGGGCTAAATTTAGCTTTAGTGTATATACAGTGTAACCAGAGAAATTTGCTGGATTAAATCTGGTTCTGTGCAGAGTGGGCTCCATCTCAGTCAGAACTTCCTGCTTGTGCTCTTTCTGCCCAACACTCCTGCTTACAGGATTTTCCTCTAGTGGGTGTGGCAACACATAACCGGTGGAACTTCCTGTGCAGGTTTGACTGGTGCACAACAGGGAGAGAGATGCTTTACTGTTGTAGCTCTGTAGTGACATACCTCAAGAAAGTAAGAGTTTGGTTTGCAGTCACTGTTGCTGCTATGGCTAAAACTCATGATCTGTAGCTGAAATCAGATGTTATGTGGTAACTTCATTTAGCAGTATTTCTGACTTCAGTGTCTTCTTCACATTTCCATATGTATCTCTGCAAGGATGTACTGAGGAGGATGTGATTATCAATTTATGTAGGATGGTTGAGAAACAAAGGAGGGAGTTATGAAGCTTGGGAAAAATATGGACGGAAACTTGCAATAAAAACACAAGGATTTTTACCAAGTCCAAGAGCTGGCTGGGATTTATCCATGTCCATGCAATACTTGCAAGCTTGTGACATCATTTTTCATGGGGAGTTCTGGAGTATAATCCATCATCATTCAGAACAAACTAAACGTTCTCTGAAAGCTATTTAGGTCATGAGATGTCATCACACCTGACCATAAAATCCATCATGTTGGGGAAACCAATGTCCAGTGCCTGGCACTGTGAAACACTGTGAAGCAGAAGCTGTATTTATCTTTGTTAGAATTGGCAGATCACTCCTGTAACTTCAGATTAGCCCACACTGACATATCAATTTCATATATTACCATCTGTCAGGGTGATCTCCTTTGGAACAAGTCAGCTACTACTCTAGCTTGAGGATTTCTGGGTGTGTTGATGTATTTGGAACACTGTGAACACATGTAAGAAGAAAGACACCTTTTGAAATGCTAAACAGCTCTTTATTAGTAGAAATTTTCTTTGGTGTCGTACTGTTTGCTCTTCCCATCCTTAATTTTATTTCTATTCTTGAGCCTGTGAGGGTATTTTGCACTGAACATTTTCATCCAGACAGCCTTATGTTCTTCTGCAGCACAATATACAGCACTTTATATACAGTGCACTTCATACCACATCTTCAAGATACCCAAAAGACCTAAAACCAAGTTCAGTCTCTGTACCTCACTGACTCATCAGAGAGTCTTTTGGGCTCACCAAACTTCAAATTAAAGCCATTGCTTGTATGCAGAGGATACTTTTCCATCAGCACTATGGTAACTTCGCATCTATTGAAGTGCATGTCAGACGAGAGCTGATTTAATGTAGCAGGCTGATAAGGACATCTTTCTTTGCTACAGAAAGGAAATAAATAAAGGTTTCTTTGTATGCTGAGAATTTGGTCTCACTTATGGGTGTTTCTCAGTGTCTGACATTTTATCAGGCAAAAGATGGAACTTTCTCTTTGTCTGGCTTTGTGCTTCTCATACTATTACACAATTACAAAAGAATGTCCAACAGTGGCCAACAGTGAATGCTGAAGCACTGTTTGAGCAGGTCAAACTTATAATGATACTTCCTCAGAGTATACTCCCAAGTATTCCTGGGCTTGAAGTCTTTATATTTCATAGCCTCTGACAGAATTTTCTCCCATTAATCCTTCCAATTGTTTTTAAATCTAGGCAAACTTTTATAAGTTATAGAACCTATGGAATGTTTGATTAGTAAACTAAACTTCTACATATTTCAGTGGAATACCACTGCTAGAATGACATCTGAGGAGATTTAAGGGGAGCTAAATTACATAACTGCTTACAGATTATTGTAAAAATATATATAAAGTTTATAAAAGATATGTAAGAATGCCTAGGCCTGGATGGTATTCAGCCAGAGCTTCTGAAGCTGTTCAGGGACAAATAGGTGAATATAAAGAATGCATGTAATCTCTCCCTGTTGGGCAGTTCATGTGACCAAGCCCACACAGATGTCTCTGCTGTTTTCTCTTGTCCCCTGAGGTCCATTTTTGGATCCACCTTTTTGTGAAGTCCAAGAGGCCAAACAGAGCCCACACAGAGGAAAACATCTGGTGCTTTGTGTCCTCTCCCATGGTACTGCTGGGAGTTTGAGGATAGCTTGCTGGGGGAGAGAATCAGAAGACTAAAACTGAGAAAACTTGTGGCTTGAGATAAAAGTCAGGGGTGACTGGGAAGAGTTGTGCATGTGTCCATGGCCTGTTTCTCTGTTCCCAAACTCTTCCACATACTGTGCCACCCACAGCTGTTGGGAAAAACATGGACACACTGACCTGTGGGCCACCCACACCCCTGCGACGTGGGTGGATACTGAGCGATCTACTGGTGGTGCACAGTGTACAAGAGATACACACTTTGATCATGCAAGCTTGCTATGCTTTATTGTTGCAGCCAGGCCCGTACGGTGGCTGGTCTTCTCTAAAAGTTGTCTACGGGCTCAGTGATCTCGCCCAGGTCATCCAGCTCATCCTCTGGCTCCTCCTCTTCTTCGCGAGGTCTGCGTCTCCTGAGGGGCCGGCGCTTGACGACCGGGGGCACTTGTGGTGCAAGCTGGCCTCTTGGCCGTGCGCTGCGGCGGCGAGAGCGGCTATGGCCACTGCGCCGTGTCTTCCGCAGGCGCCGCTGGCTGCGGCTCCGGCTGCTGCGCCCTCTGCCGCGCCTCCTGTAGCCAGCCATGGTGGTGCTCGCTGAGTGCTGGGAGTGGCTGCCCTGCTTTTATAGGGGAGCCAGGCTGGAGGCCTTTGTGATGCAAGTGCTTTCAGAGCCAGAGTCACGAGTGGTGTCACAATGGCTGCGTGGTGATGGTGTTGCCAGCTTTGCTTGCATGTGTGGCTTAGGATTTCTCTAGTAAATTGGCTTTTATCTTGAGCCACAAGTTTTCCCATCTTTACTTCTCCAGTTCTCTCCCTCAGCAAGCTGGTGGGGAGAGTGAGCAGTTGTGTGGCTCTTTGTTTCTGGCTGGGGTTAAAGCATGATCCAATTCCACCACTGATGTCCAAGGCCTGCAGGGGCACATCTGCTCGCCAATGGCACAAAATGGGCTGCACAGTAAGAGCCTGCAAATCATGGTCTTCCCCAGTGTCTGCAGAGGAACTCCTGCTGCATTGTCTGGAGCATCTCCTGTTTTCCTTCTCTCCTGCTCTGGCTTCTGCAGGACTGTTTCTTGCATGTATTCCCAAAGATATTATCCCTGAGGCACTATGACCTTTGAGAATGGGCTCAGCCTTGGCCAGTGGTGAGTCCTTCTTGGACCTGGCTGGCACTACTCTGGCTGACACGAGGCAACTGGTGGCACTTTCTCCCAGATGCTCTCCACACCATCTCCTTGCTCTGAGGTCCTCACCAACCCAAGCCCAGTACAGGCACAGAGAACCAGGGGGAGGTGGGGCGAAGCACAGCAACACTTAGAGGCGTGTTGCAGCGTCAGGGGTGATCTGTACAAGGAGATCTATGAAGGGCAATGTGACAGCCATGCCAGGAGTAGGGGATTGGCCAGGGTGAGAGTCAGGAGTTAGATGGGGAAAGCAACTTGCATTGCTTTGTCTGACCTTTACTCTCGAAGCCCCAGCAGTGCCACAGGAGAGGGCATGAGGCACTGAGGGTTCTTCTCTCTCTGAGTTCTGCTCAGCCTCTGCTCAGACCCTGCAATAAGAGGGAAGCAAAAAGGGAGCTCAGGGGACCCGTGGCAGGATCAGAGGTTATCTGTGTGTCCTTGGTCACATGCACTCCCCACAGGCCCTGTGCGGCAGACACAGTCACACCTCGTCCCAAACAAAGACAACCCTGGACATGCACGTGCCATGCTTGAGCATCCTTGGACAGACAGATCACAGACAGGAACATCAAACACACATCCTGCTGTTGGGCATGGGCGTGGACACACTGACCTGTGGGCCACCCACACACCAGCGATCCACTGCTGGTGCACAGTGTACTAGAGATACACACCCTCATCATGCGAGCTTGCTATTCTTTATTGTTGCAGCCAGGCCCGTGTGGTGACTGGTTTTCTGAGGGGCTCTGGCTCTAAAGGTCAAAGTCATCTACTGGCTCATCGAACTCTCCCAGGTCATCCAGCTCATCGTCCGGCTCCTCCTCTTCATGAGGTCTGCGTCTCCTGAGGGGCCGGCGCTTGGTGACCGAGGCGCCGTGTCGTACAAATCGGCGTCTTGGCCGCGTGCTGCGGCGGCGGCGAGAGCGGCTATGGCCACTGCGCCGTGTCTTCCGCAGGCGCCGCCGGCTGCGGCTTCGGCTGCGGCTCCTGCGCCCTCGGGCCCGCCGCCTGTAGCCGGCCATGGTGGTGCTCGCTGAGTGCTGGGAGCAGGTGCCCTGCTTTTATAGGGGGGGGCCAGGCTGGAGCCCTTTGTGATGCAAGTGCTTAAGGGAGTGGTGTCACAATGGCTGCGTGGTGATGGTGTTGCACTGGCCTTTATCATTACAGCCATGTACTGGCAATTTAATCTTCTGCCCAACTTTATAATTCTATATAATTTTATTCAAACAAGAAGCTGGTACTGTCTTAATAGGAGAAGCTTAAAAGACTCCTTAAATGATGCTGTTGGGGATTAGATTAGTTTCTTTTTTTTTTTCCCTTTTGGAATTTTTTCACTCAAGTTGCTAAGACACTAAGGACTGAGTACTTGTCGGTACTTAACCAAAGACAAAAGAGGCCAGGGAAGAGAAGGCAGAACCTGGTAATGTGGGATTTGAGGCAGCAAAGAGACTGGGGGCTGGGGGGACAGGCGCTTTGGAGAGAGGACGCTCCAGGCTGTTCGCTCACTGCGGGAGAAGTTTCACTGTCACCCCCAACCCCAGTCCTGGGAAACCTATCACCATCTGCTCGTGCACCCGGGAATCCTGAGCTCGCCTCCTGCCCTACTGGAGCAGGCCCAGCCCTGCCCTGCCGCCGCCATTTCTTCGGCCCTGCTTTGAGGCTTTTGCCTACACTGACCTTGCACCCCTGCTCTGCTGAGACATCTCTGCTGCTCCAGCCACCACTGCGGAACTGCCCATCTACCTCATCACCAGCCCGGGATCTTCCACCCTGACTTGTGCTTCAGACCCTTCACAAGCTTTGTTGCTCTGTTTTGGACACACTCAAGAACCTCCATGTCCTTGTTGTGAGTGGTCCCAGTCTCACCAGTGCCCAGTACAGGGGGATTCTAGTACTTTCTACAGGTTTGAGTTAAGACTTAAACTGTAGCCTATAAAGGAAAAAAACACCCAACAAGACAACTTGATCAGTGAAAATAATGATGGAAAAGAGGATTAAAAATTTTCCCTAAATTTTTTTATTCTACTGTGTGCTTAGTCCATGCCCTCATCATTCCATTTGGTCTGCAGTTAATATCCTGAAGGAGGTAAGAAATTATTTATCTAAACTTTGGTATAGTAATCTTAAAGAAAGGGCTTCCCAATGATACTTCTAGTATTAATTTAATCTATTATACTTGTAACTAATATCCAATATGACTCAAATGGGTGATGTTATAGGCTTATGAAATATCGCTTGGTTTATAAAGTATGTCAGATATCAACAAAATTGTTTTGTAAGAAGCTTAGTCTTAGCTTCTATAAAGAAAACATAAAAGAGTGAACAGAGAGTGGAGGTATTTTACAGACAGTGCATAAGAGCAGCTCTGCTAGCTCAGATCAAAGGATTATTTGTGTCAGCAGTCTGATTTAGCCCAATTCATCAGCACTGATTTAGAAAGAAAGCATAAAGACAAACAAAATAAACTTCCCCAAAATACTGTCTCAGGTACTGAACCTTCCAGTGGATTCATCTTCTATAAATCTGTCATATATTTTTCTGAAGCTACAGACATTTATTTTTATATTTTGGTTTGGTTTTTTGTGGACTTACGGAGGAGCATTGAGGACTTAGCATTTAAGTGTCAAGCAAACAAAATGGTGGATGGAGAATAGAGTGAAAATGGAGACTTCAGTCAAATGAGAAAAGGAATTCTTTACACTGAATTTTGGAGTTTGCTGTAGGAGACAATATGGAAGAGAGCGAGGCCTGCATTAAGAGGCAGAGCCCCAGTGGGACTTCTGAGGGGCTGAGGTGGGCTATCCAGTAGGAAGTGAGCAGGGTGGTTTCAATGCTTGAAATTACAGGAAAAACCTGCGTCTCTATTTGGTATCCTCAGCTGTACTGTATCCTGTTAACAGTCTGACAGATGACAATTTAAAGCAAAAAACCTCCAATTTTTTTTCAAGCATGTTCTTTATGATCATTCTTAAATGCCTCAAAAATCTGTTTGTAAAATCTAGTACTTCTGTCTCAGCTGAGCCAGTGCTTTAAAGTTGGCCAGGTCTGGAACAGCTTTTCTAAACTCATGACTAATTGCTGTTGGCAATCAATAAATTCTGGCTGGCAACTCTTTCAGTTGGAGACTTTTCTTTCTGGATCATAGTGATTTTTGTTTTTATGGTCATCCCTTTATCAGCATGCAACAAACCCCACCAGAAAACTCACTCTCAAAAATTGGGTCATACGGACTTTGGTGGAGAAGAGCACAGTTCAGAAGTAAAGATTCTGTTTTTATATAAATATCCATGATTTTAAAAAGGGAAGGAAAAAACCCAGACAGAAAATGAAATGCATAAATGATTGGTAATGTAAAACATTTTTTTTCCTAAGGAAAATGAATTTTATGAGACCCTGAAGCACTTTCAGCTCATCAAATTGTAGTTAACCAGAAAGGTCCATTTATTTTCATATTCAGAGGAAAAGACCTGTGCATTATTTTTTTATTTTTGAACAAAGCAACCTAGAGAGGTGAAAATTTGCTGCCTTCCTTTTACATACCAGCAGTTGTTTTCTGTTTAGGCCACACTGGAGGTTGAGAGTAAAGAGAAAAGGCATTTCTAATAGTGATGAATTTTCTATTTTAATTAATTCTCCTGTATCTTGCTTTCCTGACATGTTTACTTTACAAATGCTTTAGCTCATGGCCATAACTTATTTTGAATGGCAAAGTATATAATTAACATCAAGGTGAAAGACGATTATGTTTGTGAATACTGCTCTATGCCCTCCAGAAAGCACTTATGTAGCCAATTTAGGTCACACATGGTTCAGTGTCTCAGAAATCTTACTTAATAAAGCCCCAAGGTACTCTCTTTTACTGAGCAATTAACAGAAAGTGAGTTCTTCATGTTAATGTGGGGAAAAGATATTTTTTGGAAAAGGAGGAAGAGTCAGGTGAGACACACAAACGTTTCTACACACAGTTCTGTGAAAAGCTAAAAAATGCAGTTTAAATGGGCTCTTAAGGTGGAGAATAATATAGGCCAAAATGCTACAATGAAAATGCTTAGATATAAAGTGTAGTGATTTATGTTTGAGATGTTCCGTCACCTTCTATCTGTTTTGTTCTGACTATTTGAGTAGATGTTTCCCAAGAACCTCCCCTGTATAGACATGCTGAAGAGGAATGATTCTCAGCATTTGGCATATCTATTGCACCATGAAACCCCTTGGAAGTCTTTGCTTATGCAGGCACATAACAACAGTTTGAGAGTAAGTGGTAAGCATTAGACTCTGATTTGCGGTCATTATCTTGAAAAATCCAGCCCAAGAAAAACAGGGCGTTATTCATGTAAGTTATATGGTAGTCACTTACTGTGGCTCCTGCCACCACCCCAGGCTGAGGGGAGGTGGGATGCAGCTCCTGCTCCGGTGGTGGTTGGAGCCTGGCTGTAAGCCACGCCCTATATGTACCCTTTAAAACCTGCTGTCTCACCATTGTCCTGGTTCTTGCCTCGTGGCATCTGGGGGCTACACTTCAATAAATAGACTCTCAGATTCTCCTGGACAAGAACCCGTCTCGTTTCTCATTTCACCGCTGACCGAAGGGGGTGTCGGAGGCTGTTACTCGGAGCACCCAAAGATCCCTGCGCGTTGTGGCAGAGCCCCACAAGGAGTGGGCTGCTACAACTTACTGCAATTAGATTCTTGGCAATGGAGGCAGAAACAAGCTATGTATGAAAACATTGTACAATAACAATATATAATGACCATGTGTTATTGTGTGGTACTGGAAGAGTTGCTATCAACTTGATATAGTTGAACTTCAGCTTGGATTTCTGAAGCTGGCTAGACTAGGGGCTTTTATGTGAAACATCTTTACCGTGCTTCTGCCAATATATGACTTTGTGTAATTAGACACTGATTTCTCTAGACCAAGAGAATTTCCTCTAGTATCCTTGTTAGTCAGAAAAATCAATTATATTAGTCCCATAATCAGACATAATTGAGATATTAATCCATTTTTTAAACTCTCACAATGCAGAGAAGTGTTGTTACCAAATCAAGATACAGAGATGGTTGAAATTTAATAGTTACTCTTGTAACTTGGGAAAAGAGAAACAAAGAGCTACTATGGTTGCATGATCAATTGTATTTCCACTGTTTATTTTGACATCTGGTCTTGTGATTGCTTGATTTGCATATATATATATAAACTTTGTAGATATCCACACAAGATTACCAAATTTTGCAGGTTCAAAGGTCCGTTATTAATGTGCTATACTGAGTTTAATTCAGTGAACCTGATGGATGGCATATCTCCAGGCTGGGTATAAGGCAAAGCCATTGCAAGGCTGCTTAGTATCAGAAGGGACTGCACTTCACAGTGCAGTAGGGATGAGGCTGTAAGCTATTTTTTTTTTTTAATTAAAAGTACATTAATCCACTGCCCTTGTAAAACAAAGGACAGAGATAAATGCCCTTCTACTAGAAGGCATAGGACCAGGGTTGGTTAGCATGAGTGGTTCCCATTTGGTTTGTCATTGACAGGTTCTCTATCCTCAGCTCTCTGAACACAGAGCAGGAACAGAGGTCAGTTGGGGTTCAGCAGGAGCTCTGAGCATTAAACTCTGAAGTCCTCTCACTGTCCAGCTGACTCTCTGTTGCTGACTGTTCTCTTCTGAAAAGAGAAGGGGGACAACACTGGTCCTCCTTCCAGCATGGTGGGGGGTACTCTACGGGATTACTGTGACTACTAGTGCAGGCAGGCAGGTGTTATAGCTTTAGGCTGCCTTTTTTTCATGCAGAAGCTGCTCTGAAATTCAGATGATCAGACTGTCTCACAGCCTGTAGCACTAGAAAGGCAGGAAAAATAAGGACCTATTCATTGGATGCCAAGTGGGTAGTTTTCAGTGCTGCTTTCAATGACAAAATACTGCCTGTGAGGCTTTCTTCTGCCAGTGGCACAGAGGAGTTCTCTAGATGAGATAATACTGGGTTAGAGGGTATGCATTAGTATAGTCTCCTTACACTGTTGAGAACTGGCTTGTTAGGGACCTTTTTTACACTCAGAGGACACAGGGAACATGAAATTTGTCTTTCCTGGTACATAATGTCCCCTTTAACTTAAACTACTTAAATAGCTACGCGCAGTCTTAACACCTTCCAAGCCTCATTTCCCCAGGTATAGTTTATTTTTCTGCTGCTTGATCCTGTACCTCAGTACTCAGGCCCCCTGCTCTGCTTCCCCTGCACTCATTTTTCTACTGCCTATATGCTCTCCCTTAATCATATAGAAACCTCCCCTTTCCATTGCAAGCTCTCTCCATATGGAAGATCATTCTCCTAACTATATTTGTGGTGCTGACAAAAAAATGAATTAAAAGTAATGAGGCAGTTAGATGGAACTGACAGTTCAAGTATTAAATTTTAAAGAATGCATATATTATAGAATTCAAATTGGATGGACTGAATCCTTATCTGATATTGCACTTTTATATTAAGAGAGTAGCTCTCAATTGTGCCAGAGAAATCTCTCTCTTAATGTGTACATGTTTTTTTTTAATGGTAGTTGATTTTTCTGGGGATTCTTGCTTTGGAGGATGAAATATATTATGGATATGGTTTCACCACATGAGTGAATGTAAAGAAATCTTTTTGACATTGAATCCAACTATTGCTAGACAGGTGGTTGTATTGTTGGAGCGCCCTGAGCCCCAAGAACACCTGGCAGCTGTCTCAGTTGGTGCCTGTAGGATGTTCTGCAATATGGTGCTCCTGGGGCACTTTGCAGCACAGCAAGCAGATTATACACTTCTCTCTGGAGAGCACACCAGTAATTCATCCTTCAAAAGTTTTAAAAACAACACTGTAATTACTGAAGAGGTATAATTGTCACTGCTCTAAATAACACACTCACCTCTTATTTAGCCAGGCCAGAACAAGTTGTCTATAAGAGCACATATTTTATTAAGTATTCTCTTGTTGCACCAGCATGGCAAGTAACTCTAAAGTAAAACTGCAAAAACATATTTGGCATCTTCTTGTACTGGAATTCTATGCTTTCTGGGTAAGTTATGCCTGATCTGACCTTGGAATGATTTTCAAATGTGGAGCTATTTTTTAGTTCTTCCTTTGACTTTCTTTGTGATTTTGTCTTCAATCACTTCCTGTGAACTACAGGATGGTGAATGAAGCAATGGCAAAATATTTATGAGAACAGTGAGGCTGGCCAGCATCTTTCTGAATTGATATCCTCTCACATATCTGATTTGAAGGCAGCTGAGGAGCTAAAGCAATTTCTCATATAAGCTACTTGACAAGAGGACTTCTAAGTGGTTATTATATGTCTATATTAGGCCCATGCTTTTGGTTTGGTTTGGTTTTTTGCAATGGTCAGAATATTTATTAGTGAGAAGATACTTCTATAGATGGTTAAGGTAATCCCATACTTCTACCTGTGTACTGTGCTTTGAATCCATATCTACAAAAGTTTTCATTCATGTGGTTTTGTTGTCAACATATGAGGAAAAATCAGGACAACGTACGTCTCAGGCAAACTTTCAAGTTTATGTGCAGGATAGATTGGTTTTTAGTTGTAAGTAGGACAAGGAACTGCTCACAGCTGTGGAGACTCTTTGTACAACATAGAATTCTAGTTCAAATGTGGTCCAGGTCACTAGTGCTCATTGTTCAATTTTTGAGCTCCTAGAAGGCAGGAGAATATATCACTGCTGGTGCCCTGGCTGTCACCTGAGGGATAAGACAGAATAAACGAAATATTATGAACTCCTTTGGCATCTACAGAATTGGTCCCATCTCACTGGAGAGACAGAATCATTTTGTCTCATCTCACTGGAGAGACAGCAATGCAACTGGCTATATTTTATTTAACCAGTGAATGGAAATGTTTAGTCTCCAACTGGATCTGTCAACCAAGGTTGAAAGTAACCTCTAAAAATTTAAGCCAATTTGTAGCTATATGAGCTTTTAATTTTATTTGAAGACAATTATAAGTAGAAAGGTCATCTGCCTGCTTGGCTGTCACCAGTATCAGGCTGCAGATACAGCACAGCTAAATATCAGCATTTCTAGGAAATTGGATGTTTTCTGTGTCAAGGGTTTATTATTGGAGCATAAAACCATTCTTGGAGTCAGTTCAAGGCACTAGGCAGAACAGATGCTGACCAAAGGACATGCGTCTGTTTTGCCTATGTTGGATATGGCATCAACTGTAATAGCCTGAGCAATTAAGATTCTTACACTTACTGAGCTTCAACTTCCGCCACTTCCCATGGCTATAGTGTGTCCTGGAGAGAGATGTTGTGAGAGGTAAGGAGAGCCAAAATTTGTAGTAGAATGGGTTGTTGCTAGGCTGCATTTAACAGCTTGAATCTCTGGTATTTTAGTAAGGACTTATGCTTTGTCAGATAGAGCAGAGAACCAAGACTACGTCTGTGCTGGCTGGACACTCTATAGCTGGAGACACAACCTTAGCCTCACCTCTAAATGTTGCCAAGTGAAGCCATGGGAGAATGAGGAGAACACTGCAGTTTGGCTGAATGTTACTGCTGTAGGTCAGTGCAGTAAAATCTCCATGTGTTCTTGTAGGAGAAGGGAATACAGGTGACCTTGCCTCTGATAAATAACAGCTGTGTTAATTACCCAATACAGCCTCGCCCCTGGTGAGTCACAGCTATAGCCAATAAAGATAAGTGTGATGAAAGGGAGTGGGTTAGCTGATGAGGGAGAAGAAGGAGGAGCCTAGAGGAAGACGGAGTCATGAAGAAGGATCTTGGGGAGACAGAATCACTCCTGTGAGGTCAGTCTGGGTCTGTAGTTGGAGCATGTTGTTGGAACCTGCAGTCACAGTCTAGCTGGGTAAAAGCCTGCATTCAGAGTCTGTAAACTAATACCTGCAGTTGTAGTTTAGCAGGAAATAACCAGTAGTCAGAGGCTGCAAGGGAAACCTACAGTAGGAGCTTGCTGTAGCCAGAGTCAGTGAATAGTTGGAGTAAGGATGGCTGAGCTGTAAAGGCAAATAAACCAGGACCCTTTTTGTGCTGTCATAAACAACGGGTTTGTGTCTTGGCTCATTTCTTAATGAGAGGGCTGCTGCAACATGTTCTCATTTGAGTAGCCTGTTAGCCACTTCTCTTTAAGGTATTGCACTCAGTTGCTATTTGCTGTTATACAGTGCTGTAGCAGCTGGCTAAAGATAGCCTTACGTTTGGTTCATTGAACAGTTTGAATAGTGTTTGTGAGATCATTAGCATATGTAAGTGAAACAAATAATGTAAAGGTCATTGAAGGTGAGCTCCAAACAAGGATTTACAGGCTGCCAGCTTGACTAGTTTTCTGTTCTTCTCACACTTTAAGTACAACTACAGATAATCAGTATTGAAAGAGATTATAAAAGTGCTAACATGGATGCAGAAGGCAGAAAAGTTGTTTATCTGTGAAAATTACCTAGATGTGAAATTTAGAAAGTTGACCTAACAGTATGTTAGGTCAACTTAATGTCTCACACCCATCAATCTGCAAGGAAAGTGTTATGTCCCACCGATCTGCATGGAAAACTTTGACAGAATCAAGGGCTGCTGCCATCATTCTGCTGAGGCCATCTGTGCAGTGAGCCTCTCAGAAGACATCAGCATGTGACCTTCTTGTGTGATATAAGACCACCTCAAAGAACTGGAGTTTCACATTGTTCTTGTTGACATGGTAGTGTTCAAGCAAATAGAAATATCCAAGAAGGATCTTCTTCAACCAAATAAGAGATGCTGTGATTACTCAGGGTCCTGAAGTCACACATCCTTTATTTAATTGCTATACCTCTTTAAATTACAAATTTATGAGTACTTGAGATTTGCAAACATTTTCATGTATGCAATATAGAAGCCTGGTATTAAAGAGCATGTAGAAGAAAACAGCCCTTGTTGTTCCCTGGAACAAAAAGGTGGTTAGAAAATCCTACTCTAAGGAAATACCTTGACTGAGAAAATACCAAATTATTTTAAGCAAGTTCAAATCAGGATAAAAATCCAAAGTCCAATTTGTTTTGATTTTTTTTTGTTGTTTTTCAGCTGATTATTCTGTGAAGTTTTTTGCATTATGAGAGCTTTCTTTTCTTGCAATTTCAATTGAATTCTGTGAGATGGGATGAAGGTGAAATGTTACAGGGAAAAAAATACCATATGAAAAGCTAAGACGACCGGAATTGTTCAGCCTGTAAAAGAAGGTTTCTGGTGATCTAACTGAAACCTTCCAGTACCTGAAGATTGCCTACAAGAAAGATGGAAAGGTACTTTTTACAAGAGCGTGTAGTAATAGAACAAGGTGGAATGGTTTCAAATTGAGAGTAGGTTTAGATTAGATATTAGGAATAAATTCTTTACTGTGAGGATAGTGAGGGGCTGGAACAGGCTTCCCAAAGAAGAGATGGATGTCCCATCCCTGGACTTGTTCAAGGCCAGATTGGATGGGGCTCTGAGCAGCCTGGGCTAGTGAAAGATGTCCTTGGCTACAGTGGGGAGCTGCAACTAGGTGATGTGTTAGGTCCCTTGCAACTGAGGCAATTCTATATAATTCTGTGATTCTATGACAAAAAAATGCAGTGTCTTAGTACAATAGAAAAAGCCCTGTTGTATATTCATCCTTTTGTGGAGTTTTTTTTCAGTTTAAAAGAAGGTTGGCTAAGCCACTGAGGACTGTTTTGCTTTTTGTATAAATACTGTTAGTAGCGTTAACACCATTTCCACAGAATTACAGAATATTCTGAGTTGGAAGGAACCCACAATGATCACTGAGTCCAAGTACTAGGCAAATGACCCATATGGCAATTGAACCCATGACCTAGGAGTTATTAGCACCGAGCTCTAATATGAGCATGCATGCAGTGTTGTACAGAAAATTCTCAGGGAGTGTATAGTCCAGAGAAAGAAGCGCAGTTACCTCGGAGACCAAGATCTTACAGGATATGGAGACATCTAAAAGTTATTGTCAGAGCAGGTGGTATATCAGAAGTATGTAGGCAGTGGCTTTTACATCTTTGTCTTTTTTACTTCATTATTTATTTTCTACCAATGGGAACCTGTTTTTTTTTCTCCTTTTGCTTCATTTTTTCAGTATCTCTCATATGGTCTTATGATTTTATTTTTCATATTATCATATGAAATGTGATAATATGAACTTATGAAGGGAACATGTGCTAATGCTATTTCTGAGAGTCACAAGTCAGAACTATTCCGATATGTTGTAAGAAACCATGTCACTTTTCATGATGTCTTTAGACTAATTTAGTAGACAAAAGCAACAAAATAAAATGGAGAAAGAGCTCAAAGTTCAATTTCCATTGTTTTTACTGTCACCCACTGTTGAATGCAGAATATGATTTCATTTATTATACTAATTTGATCATTTTCATGACTGAAGTAACAGCACTGTGGGATGTTGGCATGACATGCAGTAAGTAATCTAGATGTACCTCCAGGCTAAAAATCAGTGGGTTTGAAACAATAGCAGAGAATCACTTAAGAATGCACCTTATTGTTAAAATTTGTTACTTTTATGTACTTTGCGTCCAGTCCCATGAAAAATAAAAGGCTTTTAGGCAATTTGTTATATATAAGCTTTAACAGACCTTTCACTGCCAGACATGTGGAATGGCCCTCTGGCCTGATGATAAGTAGCACTTTCCTCTACCTTTTGCAGAACCTGTCTGACTTTGCCTCCACGAAGTGTTGATTTGTTTCTGGTGTGCAATCTGACTCATGGAAGGAAGCAGAAAACTGTAATTTATTTTAAAGATGTAAATATTTCATGTTTCATTGTTGCATGAAGGCTGCTTGAGGGTTCCACTGATCAAAATAAGCCTCTGAGAGTAATTTTTTCCCATCACAATAACAGTTCTTCCTCAAATCTAGGCTGTAAGAAGCTGACAGAGCTGGGGATGAATCTAGGTCAAGAATGGTCTTGAAAGGATTTTCTTCTCAGCCCAGTACTCCTGCAGCTGCAGGAAGGATACTTGATCCCTCTTCCTTGATCTACTCATTTATGAGTATACCAGGAGCACAGAACAGGTCAGAACTGAAGTGGAAAAAAAGCAGCCAAGTTGACTTTCAGGTCACCAGTTTTACTGTGTCAGAATAAAAATAGACCAGAAAACATTGTTTTCAGTTTTAACATGGAAAATTCAAAACAAGCCTGACTGAGTCTTTGGTATGGGGCTTTTCTGTGAATATTGTTTGGCATAAAATATTTACTGCTAAGAATGACTCAAATTCATTTCTTCAACCTGAAAAAGTATTCCACCGTTATGACAGACTGCTGACTTCCTCCTGGCTATGGAAAGTTAACATTGTATCACATGAAGAGTTAAGGGGGAAACTGGACAAAGTAATTTTTCATCTAATCTCCACTACTAGTTTTTCTTTCTTGTCTATTTGAAATATGCATAGAAAATTCAGAAAAGCAAAGAATGAGAACTCTCAGTAGGCACAAGTAGGTATGTGGAGTGTCAGCCCTATTGCTCAGCTCAGAACTGCTGATCCATAGGTAGAGCTCCCTTGATATTTGTTAAGCCTAATGATTTGCTTCCAGTGTTCAGCTTTAGACATCAGCATGACAATAAATGGCATTTCCTGGAGTTTTTTGGCTTTGGTATGTATGGTTATAAATAAATGTGTACCAAGTGTGAGGAAAAAAAAACTAGGATACAGTTGTGCTTGCTTTTTTGCCAAAATGTTCCAAAAAGGTTCTACCCTCTGCTGGTTTTGGCTGGGATAGAATTAATGGTCTTCACAGTGGCTTCACAGTATGGATCTATGTTTTGTATTATTCCAAACATGGGGTTGGTAACAGATAGATGTTGTTGCTGGGCAGGGATTACATGAAGCCAAGGCCTTTTTTGCTTTCCGTACTGTTAAGCTGGTGAGGGAGCTGGGGGTGCAGGGGAGGTTGGGAGGAGGCACAGCCAGGACAAGTGACCCCAAGTGCCCAAAGGGATATTCCAGACCATGTGACATCATGCTAAGTATAGAAAGTGGGGGGAAACAGAAGGAGGGGAGGGATGTTTGGAGTGATGGTGTTTGTGATCCCAAATCATTGTTACATGTGATGGGGCCCTGCTCTCCTGGAGGCAGCTGAACACCTGCCTGCCATGGGAAGCAGTGAATCTATTCCTTGTTTTGTTTTGCTGGTGGGCCTGGCATTTGCTTTTCACATTAAACTGTTTTTATCTCTACCCATGAGTTCTCTAGCTTTTATCCTTCTGATTCTGCCCCCATCCACCCTGGTGAGGGAGGGAGTAAGGGAGTAGCTGCTTGGGACTTGGCTGCTGGCTGTGGGTATACCATGAGAACCTCCCTTCACAATCATCTAGTAATTCTAATGACTCCTAAAGTTTAATGTATGTGGTAAACCAGCTTAACTTGCTATAGACTCTACCAAGACTAAAAATGTATTTGTCCAATCAAGGGTTGATAAAGGTAAAAATGAGAGAATGTCATCTTGCACACAGAAGTGTTTCTTCAGCAGCGGATTATTTTCTGTGAGTCTGAGAATTCCTAGGTAACTAAATGTTAACAAGAGAGTGTACAGCATCCTGTATATGGGAGTAAATGCATAGAATAAAGCCTTCTCAGGCTATGGCTCAGTGGTGTCCCTGCAAAGACAAAGTGTTAAAATAGCTAACAATAGCAGCATCTCCTTATCACAAACAAACCAAGGAATAAAAATCGAGGGGAAAAAAAAACTAATTGCAAATGCTATATAAAGACAGTTTTTATTATTACTGGAAGTACTTTTAAGCTGACCAAAATGTCTTTCATATCAAGTGACAAAGTTGGTCCAGTAACTGTTACACTCATGTTTTTTAGACACTAGGTGGTGTCCCTAGATACAACAGGCTGTAAATTTACAGCTATGGAAAGGCAGATCAGTGAAACTGAATGCAGATTATAAGTCTCATTTATTTTCCCTTCTTTAGGCTGGATTTTTTTTTGTGTGTGTGACTCCATTTGCCTCTGTGGCAGCAAAATGAAAATTGTCAAATTAATGGCTGACACTTGTTTTTGCTTAAGATTTATCTCTTAACTACTCTTTCCTGTACATGAATAATGCTGAGTTTCTAATGCTGTAGAGAAAAATTTTCATGCAGATAAATTGATGCCCTTCAGGGAAAGTTTTAGTGGTCTTTAGCAGTGAGCTATTACTCATGCTTGGTAATCACAGGTGCACTTTAAGGTTTATAGAACTGCATTTGGATTTTTGTAAAGCTTATGCTTTTTCTAGCATACCCTTTTCATTTTTGATTTAAAGAAAATAAGTGCTTACTACCACACTCTTGTGCTATAGAAAGCTTAGCACTATAAATGCCCTCTGCTTCTCCATCTGACCGGATAAATCTGCTGTGCCTCAAGTGTATTGGAAACCCTCCCTATGGGTTTAGGGAAAAAAGGGATTTGGTGTCTTAGTTATACAAATAAAGGGAAGAAGCAATTGTTTTGTCTTGCCAAAACTCAAGGCACTACAGGGATTTGCATTTTTTAATTTGTGTTTTGATGACTCTAGTCCCTACGTTCCTCTCTTTAAAAATGTAAAATCAACATAAATGTTACTGAGATGAAGAAAAACCCTTAATGCTGGAGGCTCACAAGGCCAGACTCCTCTGCATGGTTATCAGTGCTATCAGTCAATAGCTGTACAGACTTGTTTTGACTGGGTTCAGTTCATACCAATCTATTCTTTCCAAAAACCCTCTGTGTAACCAAAGTCCAGAGACTTGTAATTGCCTCAGAAAAAATTCCACCAGTGGCCTGGCTGCACACTCTTACGTTGGGCTACAGGTCCTTGGCGTCTTGCTCCAAGCCCTTTGTAGACATCATTTTCTGGACCCAGCTATGGAAGAAAGTACTGACTCATATGTGCTCCATTGCTCCAGTTTTTATGCTGATGTTTCTAAGGACACGTTGCATTGTAAAGAATGCTCTCAAGGGCCTTCTTAACCTTACTGGAAAAAGAGCCCAATGAAGGATGTGGACAGGATGCAGCAGGGGTGCACACAGCTGATTCCCCACAGCCACATCAGGTGTAAATCAAGATTCCTTCTCTTCAAATGCTCTTAGCCCAAGGAGACATGCTCCATTTTGGAGCTTAACCTCAGTCTATCAAGTACTTTATCAACTTCCTTTAGAGCAGGTGCTGAAAATGCTCTCTAATCCAGGATGTGCAGGTCAACTCAAACCAGGCCCAAAATGATTTAAGTGACTTTGACCAAATTAAGAAATGTTGAAGGGCTTCGGTGGCATCTCTGTAGATGTTATTGACTGAGTAAAAGGTGGAGCAGAGCATGGTAACCACTCTCTTCTACAGTGCTGTAACTGGATCTAGCAGAAGGTGGCTGTGACCTTCAGTTCCTTCTTTTCTAGGGAAGTTTATTTTCTTTCTAATTCTGTGGCTTAGAAGCAAGCAACATTGTTTTAGATACAAATGTTTTATTTACAGCAGTTGGACTATTACTTTAAGTTTCTGAACAATGTTGGGAAAAGACCCTCGTTGCTTTCTTCCTTTCAGCTGGAGTGGAGCAAACACTGGGAAGATTTATGAGGGCATTTTTGATTCAGATCTCTTCTCAGTAATCCCGAGGCTTAACAGAGATCCTGCTTATTAATTCTGCCATTAAGCAAAAACAGGTAAGCACTGATGTCAGATCTCATTTTACCCTCCATAGTTTGTCATTGAACAACTCAGCATCCCTGAATTATTCACAACACAGAGTACCAGCAAGTGTGAAGATCAGTAACCATCAGCCAAGCAAGAAATCTTGGCTGGTAGTGGTGGTTTTGCACTCTCAGGAGTGCCTGAATTTGAGAAATTAAATGTTCTTGCTATTTCATGCTCAGAACAATTCAATAAAAACACAAACACTTGACTGCCCATCTATGTGTTTTTAAATTCACCCATTTATCCCATTTTTAAAATCAAAAGGGTTTTTCTTTCTTTGATAGGATTGTTTTTATTTCAATTTTACCCCTGTAAATGCAAAATAATTTCACTGATAGCATTAGAATCTTTTCGGTTTTATGTAGATTCAACAAAAGTTCTGGTCCCAGTATTCTCATGTACTACAGATAATTATTGCAAAAACTAAAGTTAGTGATAAGGACCACAGCCTTCAGCGATCTTCAGGATTTGGTGCACTGCTGCAATAGCAGGCACCTATAAAGCAGTCTAAATTAATTCAGCTGTAGATTTTATTTCTATGGTAGAGTCTCTTGAGGCTTGTCAGGAAACTATAAAATGATGGATAATTTAGATGAGTGACATTTTTGAAAGAGCATTTGCCCTTTGATTGAATAAAAATGACTTGTTAAAAATAGTTTGAAATCAGGATATGTTAATCAAACTAGGAGAGTAGAAAAGAGAAATTCTACTAAAATGAATTCCAATTATGCACAGCAACCAGCTTTTCTTTGTCTGTGGACATTTCCACTAAGCAGAGAGAGTGAATCAATATTTGTAAATGTTACGTTCCTCAGATGAGCCCTGAGAAGGTTGAACAGCTTCTTCCATGGGACCAGTAGTTCTCATTAATAA
The DNA here is from genome assembly GCA_013398995.1 of Alaudala cheleensis. Lineage (NCBI taxonomy): Eukaryota > Metazoa > Chordata > Aves > Passeriformes > Alaudidae > Alaudala > Alaudala cheleensis. The sequence goes on along the minus strand of VWYE01022975.1, from coordinate 225,780 downwards.
TTAGAGTATGTACCAGCTGTATTTGGGTGGTGAGATTGGAACTACAGGGTAATCTCATTTGTTTGTTGTGATCCAGAGGTTTATGTTTAATTCCCAAATGATACCTTTTTCCTTAGGCTGATGATGTGATTCCTGCTGTACAAATAAATTTTGTCTGATGTGGCTGTGGGGATTTGTTTATGTGCACTGTCTCTGCAAAGAGCATGTGAGCTTTGTCTGTGTCCTTTTTCAAGCAGAAAGGAAACCACCAAGGGTGTTTTTTACTATGGTGGTTGACCTTAGAAAAGACTAAGCCTGCCAGTGCCTCTTTCTTCTTGGTTTTAGTTCTGATCTCTTTGGAATACGGAGAGGAAGAAATGGGAGGGAAGAATGAGATGCTTTCTTTCAAAAATAACAAAGCCCAAACTACCCAGAGAAACCCTTCATAAGTCATATTTCTCCTACAAGGACTGGAAAAAGAGAGAAATCAATAGCTGTAATTTCTAAAAAAAAATGGAGTGATTCTTAGACTTTGGCAGGGTGATAAAAGTAAATAGATAGCAAAGGAGTAAAATGGGGAGCTTTCATATCCCTTCAACATGCTGGTGAGGGGAACTGAGTATTAAGCTTGAGAGCTCTTTCCTATTGCTTGTTAGCCAAGTCTTATTTTACCTGACACCTTATGCTATCTCCATTCTCTTTAATGTTTATGAAGAAATTTAGATAGATACAGTATTAAGAAAAAAATCTTTATCAATTAATTAAGCTTTGCTGTTTGTAACTTGTGGTATTATATTCCTTCTGACATTTTTCAGTCATTCATATACAATTTGGAAGAACAGTACAACCAGTAGAATAAATCCAGTTGAATTGTTCTCCCTTCAACCCCAAGGCAGTGCTCCTATTTTTCCCTCCCCTGCCCTGTACTTCTTTAAAGTTTTTCAAGGCTTTGTCTGTCTAGAGGACTGAAACACTAGAATTCCATATTTCCCATTTCAGGTTATGTTTGGTGAGAAAAGGAGACTTTAAAAAATGAAAAGTATTTCCATGACCCTGGATACTGTTTTCAGCCTCTGTCATCACAGCGTACCTGCACATTAGTATGATCTCTAGAAAAGTAGGAGGTAGTTTAGAAAACAATGCTGTCTGAATTGAGAGAAAGGAACAAAGAAGATAAGAACTGAGGTGAAAAAAATGTCAGACCTAGGTAATGAGGAAGCTGCTCTAACTGCAGAGAGAATTCAGGTTACACAGCTTAGAAGTGATGAGAAGCTCTATAGTTTATGATTTACTCTGCCTGAGCTCAAAGGAGTTGTTCTATTTCTTGAGTTAATGAGTAAGGAAGTCTGTAACTTACTGGACAGCTGAAAATATAGTAGCTATTGCTGCTGATAAGGAAATAAACTTTTATTGGGACTGTAAATTTCAGTTTTCTGTTTTATTGAAGCTTTTTCATATTATGTGAACAAAAGCTGAAGAGCCTATGGAAATGGCCTGAAGTTGCCTAGGTGCTAAGGTAGTTTGGATGTTGATACAAGGGTAGAAGGGAAGGATGTAGTGCAATGAACAATAAGTTAGTAAAAAAAATGGCTGTACTGCATGGAATTAAACAGGTTAGAGTCACAACACTGACGGTCTCTGTAAGAGTCTGTGTGTGAAAGGTATGATCCAAACCCCTTACCAACCCATAGCCATGTAATGCTGTGGGACAGGGAAAGAGACACTCTGAAGGTCCTGGGCATGTACAACTGCCTAAGGACAGCTGCAGTCAGGATGCAGATCTTTCATCTAGATTGTTCTAGCATGTACTGAGAACCAGATATTTTATTTTCTTTCCCTTATTGATCCTATACATCTCAGAGGTTTAAAAAAAATTTAAAAATTGCCAAATCAATTTTTTTCCTCTCTGATGACCTTGGCAAGATACAGATTGAATTTTGTCATCCATAATCAGGATAGAAAACACTTTTAAAATAGTTTCTCTGGATTTGATTGGAAGTAATCACTAAGTAAAATGCTTCACAATGCAAGTAAAGGGTACAGGAATCAAATCTTCAGGATGTTGTCAGAAAATAGAACAAGATTAGAAAATGAAACAACTGCTGTACATGTATTTTAAAGCATAATGTTCTGTAGGGGGAAAAAAGGAATTTTTATGCTTCTTATCTGCTAATTCTTCTTGCCAGTAATTGCAGTAAAATAAGTTTGTTCTATTTTTTTTTGTTCTTTTTTTACATTTTTCTTTCAGGGCTTACCTTTTTCCAAATTGTTTCCAATTTTAGAATAGCTCCACCACAACACAGAAAACCATAAAGTTTTGTTTGATCGTCTGCTTTAGCGTGTAGCTTGGCATAAAGTAAGCACAACTCTCCAAAAGTTTGATTTTTGATTTCTTGTAAGAAGTATCTATGTATTTTCTTGAAATTTTTCTGTCTGGAATAAAAAGACATATTTCATGCAAAAAACCGCAAGCAATTCAATTAAAGACTTTATATATTCCCTAAGTCAGCTCAAGGAACAAGAATGGGGAAAGTAATGGGTAGTAAGGAGGGGAGGCAAAATATGCTTATCCCCCAGTAAATTAATGACTCTTCTGCCACGAGAGTTTACAATAGTGAAAGTGTCTAATGTATCTTCCTTGCTGAAAGCAGAAGTGAGGACTAAATTCAATGCAAGTGCCTACAAGAAAGCACAAGGTGCTGAATGCTTTGTAAGTGGCTCTTAAGTTTAGTGCTGGAATATGACTCTTTTCAGAGTAATGAGAAGTTAAGTGCTTTTTGTCTTACAGCTGTTAATGAAAGATGTCATCCTCTACCTATAATGGATATAATACTTCACACAAGGTATTAAAGTAATGAGGCACAATGCTAAGAAGTTTTCTGCTGCTAGAAATTGCCACTAGAGTTCAGGTGCTTGTGTCTCCTGCAGTTCTGCTGATATTTAATGTCAGTACTTGTCAGCTGTGTGTTTTATGGGTTCAATATATAGTGCAGTATGAGTGAATTCTGCTGCATAGATGAAGTATCATACCTGCTAACATAGCAGCATTTTGGAGAAGATAGAAGAGGTTTGGACTGAGTTCAAATCAAGATTAACATGAAATAAAATGTATTGGTTTCAATTTAAGAACATATAATAGACTTAGCTAGGACTGAAAATGAAAAAAAAAGTAGAATGTGAGGCTTATTGCATTAATTCTTTGGAACTTGCAGTTTCTCACTGCCTGTAGAGTACTCTGTAGAGAGATCAGGGTCCACATGTGTTTGTTCAGGAAAAAAGGAGATGGTACAGCAAATCTTATACAGAGCTGGGAGATGAAAAGCATTCAAGACTGCAGTATGTCTGACATACTGTATTATGGGCGAACTAATTTTTTATGCTGCTCAGAAACTCTTTGTTCCAGAATCAAAATAACAGATCAAAGAAATTCGTTGTTTACTAACGGCCTTAGAAGGTTTTTATTCTTCAATAGAATGGAACTGCTGGTTGTGGTGAGCTGGAGAATATATTCACATGTATTCCTGAGGTGCTACATTTTTTCTTTAATGAGTGATCATAAGTGCCTCTTTCATATGTCATGTCTCAAAATCTGCTCTTGCCACTAAAAATCTAGTGTGTGGCTTAGCAAATTCAGCTCTATTCTGTTGGTTTTAAAAACAGTATCTCCTCTATCTCTGGGGGAAAATTATGGTGCTGGTGGTAGTGATGCCCGTCAGAAGTAGTGGTCTGCACTAAGTTATCCTGTCCATGGACTGTAATGCTGCCCAGAGTCTCTCTGATAATTCAGGCTGTAGCCCTCTGGGGTATGGCTCTGATTTGACTTGGTGTGAGGTTTGGCAGCTGTACCATGCCATGGAGGAGGGGTCTACTGCAATAGTGTTCCTTATCTGACACATTTGAGGATCTCTCTGTATAATTCAGTTTGCTCCTCTGCTCCATGAATCAGAGCACCCAAAGGCTTTTAGCAGTATAATACTGTTAAATACTGCAAGTACCCTTGATAGAGTCACTTTGATACAGTGTCAGCTGATAAGACAGACCTACCTGTCTCTGCATAACAAAGCATTTGCATATAAACAAAGTAATAAATTTTGCAGTCATATGAAGCATGAATGTTTAACCAGTAATGAAGAAAATGCTTTTAGTTCATTGCTGTTCATGTAGATTTTTGATTTTGTAAGCAGGAGGTCAGAGGAGCAACTTTAAGAGGAGGAGTGCTTACTGAGTAAGTTTTTATAAGGAAAGAGTCCCCATGACCTTAGAGTGTGGCAAAGAGCTAAATGATTTTGATTCTATCTTGTGTGGAAAGGGGATACAATGAGGTGGATTATCACAGGCTCTCCTTCACTTATATGTTCATAGAAAGTTGTCTTTTGCACCTGTGAATCTATCTCAAGAATTGTGCGAAGTAGATGATGTCCAAAACTCAAAAGATTATAGTCTTTCTGGACTTACCAGCACAAATAAAGATGAATTAATTATATTAATTGTGTCTAGCTTTATAACAATAAATCAGTGAGTTGGAATAGAAAAATTAGGTATATGGGAGCATTTTTATTTATGATGCATGATACATGAAGTTGTTTTTCTCAGATGCAGATTTCCACTCTGCCCGATGACAACTTTCCCATGTCCCATTTTTTAGAGCTACATCTGAAGTAAGATTAAATTTTCCCCTTTTCTTATACTCATGGTAGTTTTCTTGTTCTGTGTTACATGTAGCGGTGCAAGAGGGGAGAGTGAAAAAACAAGGAAGATCCAGTCTTTCCAACAGGATCTTGCTTTGTGATGGATTACATTGCTTTTCAGTACTTCAGTTTCTCCAGCTGCAAAATTGCTCTTTCTTTGTTTAGCAAGCTGACATAATGGCATAAGCTTGGCTCATAAAGGTTTAATGTAGCTTGTAAGTAGAACTTGTGCTGTTCTGTACTAGGGAAGTCATGATGGGCATGTTCAAAAGGGATGGTCATATTAATGGGTCACCATCCTTATATTGCTTTACAGTGGTTTGCTTTCCTGTATTATATGTCCCTCTGTTTGGGAGTCAACTTTACTCGGTGGAAAGGAAAAAGCAGAAGGACCTGACCCAGTGGCTGAGTTTGGCAGGCAGTGCCTGGGTGTGCAGCTGTAGCTCACAGGGGGTGGGGGCTGTGAGCTGCTGCAGAGCAGAGCTGGGGAGAAACATGGGTTGGGGTAGCTCCAGTGTTTGCCCGTGTGAAGACCTGGAGTTTGTTTCTGTCCATGTTTCCTGCTGCAGTTAAATAGAAGCACCTCCCAGGGGCTCGGGTTATTGTCTCCAGGTGCCATCTCAAAGGGTGGTGACAGTAAGAATTATTAAAAAGAAGCAAGAAGCATAATCTAACTGATAGGTCCCCCATGGAAATGCGTATCTTTTTTCTTTTTCTTTTTTTTTTGTTAAGAGCTGAACACATGGAGCCTGTTGAAAGTGAATTTTGCAGGAATGAGAGTGCAAAATAGAGGGAGCGCACAGGAATATTTGTTTTAAGCACTATTGTCCTGGCAAAAAATGTTTATTCTGTAGGAGACTGGACTGACTGAAATGAGTATTTGTGGCACTACTTGTAATTGACTTTATAAGAAATATTTTTTACCCTGCTGGCAAGCATTTGAAAAACTCAGTCTAGGGAGAAAAGAGATTTCTGTGGGTGGCTATTTTCTTTATATTGTGTAATGTACAAACCATTTGTTTCCTAAATAGAAGTCTGTAATTAAAACAGATTAGAAAATGTCTGGGAGCTTTTTATGAGGAAAGAAGTGTGTATGCATGGGTTGGTTTTTGAAATGTGAGTTTTTTTGTAGTTTCTTTATAATAACTGAATTTCCCTTTAGGGTTTACAATGCAGTGTATACAATTATTTATGAGATGCTGAAGTATGATAAATAGAGCATTCTGACATTAAAACAGACCTCTAAACCCACCCAAAGAAACCTCAGGATATATTACATGTCTGCTTTGTATTAACCCTGACCTTTATTATGAAACTCAGAATAACTAGAAATACAAAAGAAGTTATGCTTGTGGTCTGTAGGTAAAATAGCAGAAGCATGTTTAATGTGATGGCCAGACATGATAAAGCTTGTTCTGCCTTTTATGCAATTATCCTCTATGCAATCATTGTAAATGCTGAATTTGATCTTCATCAGTCCTGCAGGAAGAAACGGATTCATGGAATAGTAATGTATCACCAGGGTCAGTGAATTCATCCAGTTCTCACACAAATCTGTAAGAGACATTTAGTCTGTGAAAGTCTAGGGAGCAAACCTGCCTCAAGCCCACACACTTCACAGCAGTCAACATAAGCTCTACATCCAGAAGAGACCAACAGCTGTTACCTGATGTGCTTGACATACCTGAGCATTCTGCCGTGTTGGAGAAACTTGAACAATACCACCCATGGTTACAGTTCCTTCCTCATAATTTAAAAGAAGGCTTACTGTGGCAGACTGCCTCTGCCCCAAGAGGTGGAGATGTGGGGTGCAGTCCTGTCGGTCTGGACCCCTCAGTTCCCTTTCCTTAGCCCACCCTCTTGCAGTCCCTGTTCCTCTTGTAATCGGACCCTGACCCTAAACTCCGCCCTGGATGTGCCCTATAAAACCTGCCATCCCAGTCTTGTTAGCGTTCTTGTCCCTGTGTTGTATCCAAGGGCTGCTGCAAGTTTATGTTTCTGCTAGGCTTCGGTGTATCATTTTGTTCTTGTTGATAAACGGACTCTCGGATCTTCTGGACAAGAACCCGTCTCGTTCCTTTTCCCGATGTTGGCCACAGGTGACTGTCCGAAGCGCCAGAGCCCGGAGGAATCCCCAGCTTGTCGCTGCACCAGCGCGCAGCGGGCGGCGACAGTTTACCACTTGATTTTTATTCCCTTTTTACAAGAACTATTCAAAATGTTTGGATTTCTTCCTAAATGCCCTTTAAAACGTTTTAAAATGCTTTTAATGAGTTCTTTTTGTTCCCACAACAATGCTTTTGGGATGAGTTATCTGCAATGCGTTTCCTTACACCTTTCCTGGGTCTTTAGGGGTTAGAATACCTTTCAGTTGCCCTTTTCCCACACTTCTTACATCTAGCTTAGCTGGTTTCATACACTCGGTGTGAGCTTTACGTTTGCTGCATGGTTTTCATGTCCTCTCTTCCTCATCTTTGACACTGTATAACAAATGGTTGGTTCTGTGCTCTGTTGCCTGGCTACCTCAGCAACCTGTACAGGGTCATGGGAAAGGAGGAGAACTGTGGTGCTGCTATGGGTGAATATTTTCTGCTTGTTGTCCCTTGGGGAAGTGCAGTCTCTTCTGCATAGTGCTGTGGGCTCTCCACTACACCACAGACAGATTATTTCAGATGCAGCACCCAGGGTGAAGGGACAAGCCAGGAGAAAAGTAGATGTAAACATGCACAGAGCCATACTAACCAGCATATTTGGGGTGTTTTTTTTTCATGACTTTGGATCCTTACTCTGCAGCTGCTGAGGGAGGTGTCTCATGTACCTGTGAAGCTGTGCAGTCTGGAAAGCTATGTCAATGGACTGCCTTTTGTGAACAGCTGTTGCTCTGATATCTGCTTTTAATTTTACTGGCATCTTGGGTTGGTTCTTATTTCTTGAGGGGCAGCCTGGTGTTTGGACACAAAGGTAATTTTTTTTTTTTTAAAGCTGATTTTTTTTCAGTGAGTTTGTGCATGTGTGTGAGTATGCTGCATATATGTGCATATATCCTGTAATTTACCAGATGACATGACTTTGGAAAGGGCCAGAAACATTTTTCTTCTTTAGGAAGACCAAATGTGATAGAAAGGTCAGCCCTGGAAGGATATATTTCCTTCATTAGACTTATTTCATGGTGTCTGCATGGTCACTTCTAGAGCCTGTATTAATTGGTGGATATTGCTCTGTGCATTTTAATATAGGGGTAATAGTTTTGCTCAGTGAGAATGTAGAAATAAAAACCCCAATAATACTAAATAAAAAAGCCCCGACTGCCAGCTACTTTGTAACATACCAAGCCAACTGAATGAACAAATGTACATAGAATAAACATGCAGAACTAATGCCAAGAAATGTGCTGGCATTCAGACCTAAGGAAAGTACAGTTCAAACACAGAATATTGCTAAAGCTGTTAGAACTTACTTCAAAAATCCAAAGCCAAAAAAATATATTTCTAAATGGTAAAAAAACAGGCTCAACCCACAGATATTTCTGAAGAAGGCCACTCCACTTCAACCCTAACATTAAACATTCATGTAGCACACTTTGTATTTACAGGGCAATTACAGAGTATTTACACGTTGAACAGTGAGAAGGGACTCTCCTCTCTCCTTTGCCACAATTAGCTTTCATATTCACATGTTCATGCACTGACACCATTGTTTTTGGCTTTTTATGTACCAAGAATGGCCAGTAGTTAGAGAAAAATACTCCTTCAAATAGTCTTAATGTGTTTTCTTTTTTGTTCATTATTTTGTTATATTTGTTGTCTCATTTCAGGACAGAATGTTTTAGCATCTCCTGTTACTTGAATACAGGGCATCATCTCCCGTTGGGATTCCTCATCTTAGTATATCTAACCAGATACTCAGATTCTGTATTTTGATCCTACTGGCACACCCTAATAAACATGGAAACCAAACTGTTCCTGAGAGGGAGGTTTTTCTGAAATCCTAAAGAACTAGTGTTATTACAGTGGGGTTTACTTACTGCTATCTCTGCAGCTTCTCATGTGAGCTTGGACGATTTCTTTAGACTTTTTGCCCTTCACATTCTTTTTACAATTAGCATGCACAATTTGTGTGCTGGGAGGTGGATGAGCTAATACCAGAGCTACTGCTGGGAATCTTCTGGCATTACTGATATCCAAAATGTGACAAAACCACTTTTTTCTTGCGTTTTCCAACCTTGTGTCCTTATCTTGTAAAATATTCCAGGATTCTTTCTATACAAATAATTGAGTGGATTTCCTGCTTGATTAAGATCCCTAGAGATTATTATAATAAAGGAAAAAATACATACTAATATCTTTCAGAGAAAACAGAGGAAGATTCACAAGTCTTTCCCACCATGTTTGTTTTTGATGTGATCCATCCATTAAAATTTGCCATGCCCTGAAATGTGACATTCACACAATTAAGATCCTGCTCTGTCACTTTCCCAGTGCAGTCAGTTGGAATTTTGTCTCTGACTCCTGGTGCAGCAGGAACAAGTTCTGTCAGCATGGAGAGAGGAGCTCTTGGAGACAGCTCTTTTGTCTGGTGATCCTCTCTCATCTCTCTGTATCTTTTATTTCATCTCATCCCCAGGGAAAAGGTTCTTTCACAAGCCCTTTGGTCAAAGAAGGCACCTTAGCTGTCAACCCTTAACATGTACATGAAAAAGACATTTGTTGGTGTGAAATACATGCAAAATGCAGCTGGCATTATAAAATATTGAACAAATCTACATGATACAGATGGGCATACAGAATTCCCTCTAGTTCTAAATTCCTTAGTTCTTGCTCTGTGTTCTTGGCCTGTCTTTTTTCAGGACAACACAATGGTATTTATTTATTTTAATATATTATTTATATTTCAGATCTTGATTTAGGGGAATTGGTATTGATACTTTCATTTAATTAGAATAGGACTTGGTAGCTGCTCAACAAAAATTAAATTACAAGCCATTCATTATTTCTTGGGAAATACTAAGGTTTATTAGCAAAGCCTCCAGAATCAAGTATTTTAAAACTGGTACTTTTTAAACTGGGAAACATTGGTTTATTTAATTTAGGGTGTAATTATGCTGAGTAGTTTTTTTACTTGAATTAACTGACTTATTTTGGACCCTTATTTCCATTGGATAACATTGCACATTCCTTGATAAGTGTACTGTAAAAGAAATCTTCAATTCTTTCTTGGAATCCAGTGAATCCCATGAGACATGAATTTTGTTTCCAGGATTGTTGCAAAAAAGGAGGCAAAATGGAAGCTGAAGCTGATTTTTATTATCAAATTTCAGTAAAAGTATGGAATAATGAAATTTCATTCTTTGACATAAAGTATTTAATTCTACTGTAATGATGGGAGTTGCAATAATCTTGTTTCATTAGGAGCGTATGAAAGGATGAATTTGTTCTCATATAAATATTGCAAAATTGAAAAACTGAGAGTCCTTAGCTAGATTGTCTGCTGCTTGAGTGCTACCTACTGACATGCTTTTACAGCCCTTGGTTTTGACTGTTTCTAGAGCAACTACTGTTTTTGCAACATCAAAAGTTGGTGCCAGTTTTTAAAGTGCATTTGCAAAACTTTCCTTGACCTTAAAAGTTCCATTTAGTTTTTAAAACTAGAGATGTTGAATTAGTAGCATAATATTTCTTTTATCTTTCTCTCTATTGTCCTTGAGTTTTTTTAGTGGAAGCAAACCACTGGAGGGTTTGTATTTTGTTTATACTTTTTTTTCTTTCTCAATGACATTTCAAGACTGCTACCTCCAAAAAGCTGTACTGTCAGATAGGAGTAGAGAAAAGTGATAAGAAAGCAATGAAAGGAAGTCTGAATGTTATTTAGTATGTTGCATTCAACTGCAGGAAAAATGTGAGAAGGGGAGGGACAATAAAAGTAATGAAAATCTTTTGAAGCACACTGTTAGATTTTGGGGACAAGCTTGACAGGAAACTTTATCTTTTAAAGATAAGACAATTATTGAGGAGTTTTTAAGAGAATTACATGTCTTCCTCCTTCCTCTCCACATTACATTTTAGCACTTTCAGAGATTCAAGAAAAGAGAGCACAGAGCCCCAAAGACCTTATTTCTCATCTTGCTTAATACAGAGGAATTGCTGGACAGTTTGAAAAAGCTACCTCTTCTATTAAACCAGTGAACATGCATGGCAGGGGAGATCAAATATGAAATTTTAGCCATTGGGGACCAACAGGTTGCTATAGAGAAACTTACGAGTTTACTTTGAACTCCTGTTTTTATGTAGTTTATCACAGAGTGCAGTTCTGCTGTTTCATGGGGTAATGGGCTCTGACAGCAAATTGCCATTAGAAGCAACCATTTACCAATATTCACTACCACAGACAGCAAAAATATGAATAGCAATGCCAGCAGGTTTCTATGCACTCTGTCTCTCTGACATTGTTCATTAAATACAGCATATTTTTCACAATTGGTCAATTACCGTTGCTAACAAATGGCTTATTACCACATTAACCTGCATTAATAGAGTCTTGTGTGAGAACTGGCAGAGATAATCAATTTCTCAATCTTTATAGGTTTCAGTAATCCCTTTGTGTCATGACATTTACAATTTTCTGGATTGAAAAAATGGGGAGGATTTTCACAAACCTGACTGTAAGAAATGTCTTGCAGTACTTCAGTAGGCCCATACATATGGCATTATTCTTTACTCAAAATTGTCTGTTGCTCACAAGGCTTTCTGGAGTGTTCTAACTACCTGAAAATGTTAAAAATGGAGAAAAATCTGTTGTGGTCGGGCTGATGGAAGAGGTTGATCCAACAGGTCTAGGTGTCCGATTCTTAAAGTTTACAAATGCTCAGGTCTTCTTAAGAACTATAATGAGAAGTGTTATCTCAGTATAGATGGGACATAATTAGTATTTGAAGATGACTAAGATTCCTGAGCAACTGCCAAAGTAGGAAGATGAGGGTGCTCAGTGTAGAGACTCGAAGGTACTAAAGGAGACAAAGAACAGTTTAGCCAAAAAGGTACTTGGTATTCTAGAATCTATTGTTGATATGTCTAAACCAACTCTCTCCATCATTTTCCCTGTTAATTCTCTTAATAACTGTTAATTATCCTCTTAATTCCAAAGTGGATGCCAAGGAGGACAGAGTCTGGTGTATTCTTCATGACATAGAAACATAGGTACTGAGCAAAGAGAAGTCACAACTCTGCTGAATGCTGAGGACAAGGTGTGGCAAGAAAAATCCTTGGCCCAAACTCGTAGGTTACTTTAAACGCTGGTGTGCACTTTCATACTTGGGGGGAGCCTCATTCCAGAGACATCTGCTCTGCAATAATTCATATGCATATGGACTCATGCCCATACAAAAGAATAGAAATCCTTATAGGAGAAGAGGGGTGAAAAATGAAGTTTTGCTTTTTTTGCCTAATCCCACCACCCAGCTACAGATATGCTTAGTGGTTAAAAATTGAGCATGACACTTCATCATGCGGTATGAACAGGGACTCTGAGCATGGCATGATGTGTCAAAATTTAAGACTCAAAGCCGGCTAAAATAACACAGTTGCTTTGGCAGAAGTGGTGGAACGGTGTATGTAACCTCCTCCTCAGCACTTCACAAAGAGACTTCAAATCCATCCCCACCTAGTTTGGAAAGGGAGCAAAAGTAATAGAGAAGGAGATGATCTGTAGGATTCACTTTAATATTATTTCCCTTGTCTCTTGAGTATTCTTTTTTTTACTCTGTTGAAGAGGCAAGACATTATGCAAATAGCTTGAAAAATAGCATTCTCATGAATATAAAGTAACTGCAGAGATGAGGATACTGAACCATCACTATGAGGCCAAGGGCAGAATTGTGTGATGCCCTCCATCAGACTGTACTGTGCAATGTGAACTTTCTGAAGGCTGTGGGAAAGTTTTGAACTGGCTGCATTGGATGAAAAGAATGAGTCCCCACATATTACTTCCACATAGTACATTTATGTACTCCTGATAGAAAACAGATTTTAGGCTGGGAGTTTTAAGAGTGTCCAATACTCAGGCCAGTGTTGTTTAATTTATTCATCAATGACTTGGATGAAGGGGCAGATGCCTCCTCAGTAACTTTGCTGATGTCACAAAGCTGGGAGGAGGGGCCCATACACCAAAGTTCTGTACAGCCCTTCAGAAGGACCTTGACAGGTTGAAGAGATGGGCAGAGAATCACAGAATCATTAGGATTGGAAGGAACCTCTGGAGATCACCTAACCCAACCCACCTACCAGGTGCTGTCATCTGAAGCAGGTTATGCAGGAATTCATCCAGGTAGATTTTGAATGTCCCCAGACAGGGAGACTCCACAACTTCCCTGGGCACTCTAAACTAAAATTCAACAAAGGCAAATGCAGGATCGTGCGCCTGGAGAAGAATTACCTCATGCACCAGCACAGGCTGGGGGCTGACCTGCCTGTAGAGCTGGTCTGCAGAGAAGGATCTGGGGCTCCTTATGGACAAGTTGTCTGTGAGTCAGCAGTGTGCACTGGGGGCCAGGAAGGTGTCCTTGGGTGCATTAGGAAGAAAATTGCCAGCAGGTCAAGGGAGGTGATCCTGCCCCTCCAGTCAGCCCTGGTGAGGCCACAGCTGGAGCGCTGTGTCCAGTTCTGGGCTCCTCAGGACAAGAGAGACTTGGAGCTCCTGGAGCAGGTCCAGTGGAGAGCAACAGGATTAAGGATCCTGGAGCATGTCTCTCACAAGGAAAGTCTGAGCAACCTGGACCTGTTCAACCTTGAAAAGAACTGATTGAGAGGGGAGGATATCAAGAGGAAGGATCCTTTTCTCAGTAGTGCCAACCAACAGGACAAGAGGCAACAGGGAGAAACTGATGCACTGGAAGTTCCACCTGAACATAAGAATTTTTTTACTGTGCAGGTGACTGAGCACTGGAATAGATTGCCAAGAAAAGTTGTGGAGTCTCTCCTCCCTGGAGAATATCTTAAAGAACAGGATGTAATCCTGTGCTGTGTGCTTTAGGGTGACCCAGTTTGAGCAGGGAGGTTAGACCAGTGACCACACACAGTGGTCCTTTTCAAGCTTCCCCATTCTGGGATTCTATAAAGTGACTTCAGACTACAAGATACAGGATTTGGCCTCTTCAATCATTCATATACCCTTAAAATACCCAGAGGTATCCCATAACATAGGTTTCCACATGTAACAGTTATTTCCTCTATATTTCCTAAGTGGCATATTTTGTATCTGCCTCTTCATGTTGCTGTGGATGGTATTTAGCAACTGTTCCTTCCTAGTCTGGACTAATTGCCTTTTTAAATTTAGACTCAATGAAATAAAAATACTACCTCATTAATACTAAGCCTAAACTTCCTGCTAATTACCATCCTTAGCAAAGGGTTAAGCATCATGCTATTTTACTTTTATAGCTGGCTATACTTTTCTGGTTGGTCTCATTAGTACTGACTGCCTTTGAAAATGCTTTTCAATTAATATAATTTTCACGTATTTCTTCACCTTCCAATTATGTTGGAATACATGTTGATTGGGAAGAAATGGTGTATTATGGAAATTATGGAATTGGGAACCACCAAATAAGTCACCACAGCTTTTTTTCCAGTAAAGGGTATTTTTATTAACCTTCTGTCTAATTAAAATAATTGTTCAACTAAGCAAGAATTTTATAGAGTTTAGTGACATTATTAATCAGTGTTTTTACTGTATGTAATAGGCATAGACTATGAAAACGTGGATGTTTTTTTCAGGTCTTAAGTCATGGGTCCATATAGTGCTATATGAAGTCACTCTAGAAGGTGAGAGAGCGATGAAAAAAATTTAACTTTTCAAGGAATTTTTAGAGACTTCAGGACCTTGATTTTGCAAATTTCAGGACAGAATATATTGTCAACTACACACAGTTCTAAGCACTTTCAATTGTTGTGAGTGTTATTCTAACAGAAAGAATCTAATCTAGCTGTTGTAGCTTCTTGCCTTGTGGTCTTCTTATTAGCTGAATGTCATATTATCTGACCAGCTGATTAGCCAGCTAGCTTCTCTGAGATCATCACTGAGAAATGGAGAATTCTCCTGTCTTGACTCCTTTACTCCGATCAAATCCCTCTAAGAGTCCTCAGATCTCTCAGCTGTCATTCTACATGTAACTACTGAATGGTAGAGCTGTTGAATTTGCATCCACTCCTAATATACAGGATCTCTTACAACTGTCAGCTATGCTACTGTTTTTGTGCATCAGTGCAGATGCCATATTGTAAAGAGCTCAGAGATGACCCAACAGGGATATGATTTATATTTGAACTAGGTAGCTCTTAATTCGATGATTCCCAAATAGGTTGACAAATAACATCCTTTAGTAGCCCTTGAACCCTATGTAATGTGTACTCATCAGATGGGTTTCGTAAAGAATCATAAATTGAAGGCAGTAGAAGGAAACATGAATATTTGTGCACCATGGTGGCCTGAAACCCTCTCTGAATATGGCTCTTCCTCCTTGTATCAAAAAAACTTTTCCTAAGAGATGACAACAGACAAAGGATGAATACTCATTTTAACAGCACTGTCAATTTAGTCAGTGGATCTTACAGCCTTTCTGTGCAGCATCTTGACTGTGCTATGATGCAGGAAATAGGGAAACAGAGTTATGTCTGTGGGTGAAAAGAGATAACACTTCTAAGAAATGATGAAGAAAGAGGTGCCTAGATCCTGAAATTTTGGATTGATTTGTCAACCCCAAAATCTGAATCTTGATTTACTATAACAAATGAATATTCTTACTAGCAGGAGTACTCAGAAAAAAATAATAATGTAAAAAAATGCACTCTATTTTTTGATCCTCTAGAAAGCCTTAGGGATTTGAGGTCTCTAGAAATTGAAACTGTAAGAAAAGTCTCAGATATCAATATATGCATAACACAACAATAAGATAATAAAACTGTAAGGTACAGGGCAACTTCTCTTGCAACTGCATTACCAGCCAGTCTTATCAAAGCACTGGTGATTTTAAAAACATTTGATTCTTTTGAGGGGAATGCCTCCTTTTTTTGGCTCTGTGTCATGATTGTCCCCTTCAGGATTTAGATCTCTAGTAAGAAAATGACATTTTTGAGTTAATTACAGTGTTTTTCTTATTTCATTGAAAAAAGAAAGTGAAGACAAGGTGTGTGTGTATATTATGGTCATTGTAAAAAAGTAAAAGTTCTACTTTGTGGAACTTTTGACTTTAAAACAGCAGGGAATCCTTTCCTCTGCAACATCCTCATCAGGTAACACATAGAACACATAGAACTCTGATCACTTCTGCATGAGACTCATTATAATTATGTGTATCCTCTGAATTTGATCTGTCATTGTAA
This sequence comes from Alaudala cheleensis, assembly GCA_013398995.1. NCBI lineage: Eukaryota > Metazoa > Chordata > Aves > Passeriformes > Alaudidae > Alaudala > Alaudala cheleensis. Next base: position 209,741 of record VWYE01022975.1, on the reverse strand, counting down.
ATAAGATAACCACATTGCATAGGGAGGAAATGAAGAGGTGAAGCTTCCAGTTTTTCTGTTCAGGATGTCAGTGATCAAAGCCTGAAACCCAGCTTCTAGAAAATTTATGTTGACATCATGTCACCTCTCTGAGTCAGAACACAGTGCAGTGGAAGAGCAGCATACACACAGGCTGTCATATTTGATCTATAGAAAGCAGCTACTGTGAGAAACTAAGCCTGCCTTAGGAAACTCTTGGAGGCCCTTGTGATACTGACTGCACTTTCATGCTTTCTGCATCCAATCAATTTGGTTTTTTCTTGAGATTTGTGGTCTCCATTTATTCCAAGCAGGTAACAATACATCATCTCCTGAACACACTTGCTCCCTGTAGGCCTCACTGCTAATGTGAATATGCATAATACCACTTACTGAGAAGAGAGCTTCCCAACTGCTGAGGTTACTTATCCTGTGCTCACATGGCAAGAAGTGTGTGTGGGACAGCTCTCTGCAGGTCACATTCTCTCAGTGCTAAGGATTCTTATTTCCATGGAGATTTTTATAGACCTGTTTGGAGAACTACAGCATATCCACTGCTACAGACAGTGACTCACACAGAACTGCTTCAATGGAGACAGATTTGCAATAATTCAGGCATAGTGGTTTTCTTTCACAAGGAATAATGATTGAGAATTCAAAGCAACTGTTTATAATAGCCATAAGAAAAATTTCTCTGACTGCTATGGCAGTTTGGGGTGTAAGTCAGCCCAGTTAATGTACCAGGAAACAGATAATAAAAATTTCAAGTGTGCTGTCATGGAGTCAGTGGAGTTAGCAGACAATCATCAGTCTCAATTTCACTGTGCCCTGAGCAGTGCATAGTGTTAAATCTTGTAGTGGGAGGGACCAGACTGCTCAGCTGCATGCCCTTGACCCTCAGCTGCAGAAACAGGCTTTCAGTTAGAGGTCAGGGCTTGTTCGTTTAGATTGGATGTATTTGTATTCTTCCAAATATTAAAATGTCATGTTTCTATGGTTTTTTATGGAGACATCTGTCTCATGTTGGGTTCTGGTGGCTCTAAGGAAGAGCACAGCACTGATTCCAGTGTAGTCCTTTCCCTACTTATGCTCAAGAATATCTGTTAGTAAAAAATACTAAATCATTATATGCAAGTGTATTTTTTTATTTATAGACTGATTTCTGTACAGCAGCTAGTTATTAACTCTTTATTTATATATATAAAAGAAAGACATAAATAAATAAAATACTTGAAGGAGCACTAACAAAAGATGGTTTGCAGAAGATCATGATCACAGAACTGAGGTGAGCAGCCACTGCATCAGGCTCAGGCTCAATGTGAGAGAGCACCTAGCTACCTGTTGTCTGTTGGCAGACTGTGGAGGGGGTACACTGGGGCAGTGGGGCAGCAATATGGCACACCCAAGCAAGGACAAAGATCAGGTATTTGATCTTTGAAGTCCTTAAAACAGTATTTTTCATATATTAAGTCTGTCATAAACCTAGGCAATTTTTATGGTACTCTCTGCTTTAGAGATTAGAATACCTGTATTTGTTCCTGGGTTTTAAGTATATTTGTTAGTTTTCCTTTTTAATGAGCTAAAATAATTAGTTTTTCTCCTTTATTTCTGAGAGTAGTTATACTCTCCATCTATGCACACTTTGCTTGGACAAACAGTTGTCATTTCCTAAAAAACCTATTCCTTTCTCTTCAGTAACACTCTTTGATCAAATTTAAACAGCTTTTTTTCTTGAACAAGACTGGGTAGAATCACATTCTCCTTGTATAGCCTTTTATGATGTAAATGTACAATACCAGTCTGTTTCACTGGAAATACTTTACCATTTACATACCATGAATTGATTTTATCATGCTCAGAGTCACATTTCTTGATATTTACAGTGATTACACTCTACAACTGTTGTGCCTTCTTTTTGTTTGTTTAAAAATATGATTCTCCACTTAAGAGCAGAAATTGTAATTCCAGTACAGGACCTAGAAGCACAGTGCAATAAAACACTGATTATTCAACACTTCTGGAACTTATCAGCAGCATGGTGTTCCTATTAAAAACCCCCAAACCTCAATTTTTGTTGATATTTCTTCCATTTTTGGCACTAGAAAATAAATTTCTTCTCTTTATGCCCTGTTAATTCAAATATTACATTTGACTCCTGTAGAACTATAATCACCAGCTAGCATTCCCTCATGGTAGATAGCTATTAACCCATTTTACATTTCTGTATTTTCTGCACCTTAATTAACAATTTTTTTATCTGAGACCATGTTGATCGATTTCCTTAAATCTGATGGATTAGATTTTACTGAATTTTCGTAGAAAATAATCTACCTAGCAAATAAGATCACGTTATCTGTCATGGTGTTTTATGTATGATATTTAGTAATTCATATTTTTCCTAATTGAGATCACACTTTGTAGTTGCCAATATCACTTTCCCCCCTCTAGTAAATAAAGCCGCCACATTTCTGATTCTTGAATTGCATGTTTCTGCCTCTGATTTGCAATGAACTGGAATTTTTTCCGTATCACTTTCTGTTTTAGTGTCATCTCCATTGTTTCTGATCAGCTCATCCTGTTCAGTGCAATGTCCAGTCATGCTTATGTTGCTTTTATGTTTTCCTTAATGTCTGCCATCATCCAGTTTCATGTCCTCCATCAGGACTTGTGGGTCTTCCAGTTTCTGTTGCCTTTGTTCTATGTGATAAATACAGCAGCTGTTTGTGTCTGCCTTTTTGTTGAGTTTTGTATTGTCAGACTAATTGCATCAGCCACCTGGCTACTGCTCCCATCTGACACCCTTCTGGCCCTTGCTCATCCCTCTGCAAAAATCCACTGAGCTAATTAAGGAATTCTCTGCAATTCCTTAATTGCAGAGTTGATCCTTTGCAAAACCTTTCTGCTTGGCATGGTCTGTTAAAATGAATACAGGTTTCAGAGAATCACCCATAATGTTGAAAAGTTTTGGAAGGAGATATATTTTTCTGATTCCTTTATGGCTTATTTCTGTGGGTAAGTCTTGTTCTGAATCCTGTCCACAATTGCAGGAATAAATGTAAAAATCCAAATAGTATGTCTGGATTATTTTAATTTTGTATTTTCTTCTCCTACTTCTAACTAATGAAAATATGAAACCACTGCTGAAAACCAAGTAAAAGCTGCTCTTGGCCTTAAAAACTTCTGGCAAGTAACATGCAGGGAAAACATTGGAAGAAAAAAAAATACTGCTGTCTTTGAAATAACATATGACATTCTTTGTCCAAACAAATCTATGTAAATGCTACCAATCCCTGTCTACTCTAGAAATGCAGGATTGCTTTTAAAGCACACTGTCTTTGGCTCAGAAAACACAGGATGCTGCTAACACAGGATGCTTCTCAGGAAGACAAGGTTGATAATAATGGAAAGCGTTATTTTAGCAACTAAAGGAAGTATGTGCACACAGGAAGACTGTTGCAAATACACAAAAGAGAGAAGCCAGACTGAGTCTTTCATTTTTTGCTTAACACAACCCTGAATTTCTTTGCAGAAAGCCCTTGAACTTTGCAAGCAATGAAGCAGATTCTGCCCTTAATAGTTTCTCTTCATGCACTGCAATGAGGAGGCAGTGATGGAATTAATTCTTAATTTATAGTTAATAATTAAAACCACTTCATCTAGATCTGGAATTGTAAGAACCAGAATTGCATTGATTTGAACCACATGACTTTTAAAAAAATAATAAGGCTGGCAAAATTTTAAAGAAAAATTTAGATAAAGAACCCTTCTCTCTCAATGACTTAGTATCCTTACTTGCCTTCATGGGAACTGCAAATCAGCCCCATGTTCCAGGTATGCTGCTGTGTGTTTCTCTGCTGCTGTGGGCCCCTCCTACTGTTAGTCAGAAAAGAATAAAGCTGATGGAGAAATTTCCCTCACTCCTAGCAGCCCTTATTCATTGATCAATTTGTGCTTGAGTGTTGGTAACCCTGTAAAACTGAATTTGTATGCCCAAATTTCTTCAAACTTTCAATCTCAACATGCCTTAGTCTCCAAATCACTATCTGTTATACTTTTCAGTATCCCACAGTTCTTTTGATCTGGAGCTTTTGGGTCAGAAGAAAGACAGACTTTTGAGCCGTCTGTGGGACTCATGACTTCTTGATATTACCAGGGACTCTGGTTGACAGGTTGCCCTCATGTTGTAGCTCATTCCTCTTCTGAGACAGGAAAAATGTGTTCTGGAACTATATTCCTAGACTTTCATTCACAAATCTTTACTGTCTTGGACAGAGATTTAAAGGACTAAAGTGGCAACATACCAAAGCTACAGCAAAATGTGCAATTCCCTAGTTCCCAGAAAGCAGCTGTGCTTAAAAGCTGTCAGCCAGCAAAGCATTTTTCTTTTTGCAAAACTGTGTATTTCCAACAATTCACTCTGCCCTGGACAACTCAAATTAAGGACTCTCTGTCATTCTGTTGCCATCTCAATTATGCACTCTCAGATGAAAGCCAGCATTGATGTGGATTCATCCAGATAAAAACAGATTGCATCTTCATTTATAATATGAAATATTTATCTTCTCTTTTATAAAAATGTTTTGCATTTGAGATATGATACCAAGCACCCTGAAGAAGTTAATGGGCTCCAATTAATTATCTTGTGTTTCTTCTGGTTCTGTTCCAACCTTTTAATTCTCTAAAGCTATCAGTTTCATTGCTTTATCACTTCCAGCACAGCAAGGCATTCCAGGTCATAACTTGGACCTGTGAGCATAAGAGGGTTGCCCAGCAATTCATTTCCAAATTCATAAACCCTGAAGGGTTCAAATGTGTATCCAAGTGCATCCAAAAATCTTTGGAGGAGAAATCTCATTAGAACAGATTTCCTTTGATTTTCTTCCATTCCTGGCTTTGAAACAGCATCATTCATGGCTTTGTTTTCAAGTATGCTTTCCCAGCATTTCCATTTGTAGTTCTGAGTGAAACTCAGTAGCAGGATAATACAAATATTCATGAGAAAAAGGACCTAATTTTTTAGAGACAATCAAATAGTACAGCTAGTCCAAGCACTGGTCAAAATATAATGCTGATGCTTGATCATTACCTGATTTGACCTGTCCTGTCTCTTGTCCTGTTTGTCATGTGCATGTAAATCATGATCAGACAGTGGAGAACTTACTTGTTTTAATGAAAAATATGGCAATGTTCAGTTTCTAAATTAGTTCAGCAAATTCACCAAATGCATTTCTAATCAAGAAGATTTAATATAGTTCTGTATTTGTTATTTAGCTATTTAAGTTTCATTGATTATTTATAAACTAAACCAGATCATGCTTTACAAATCCTTTAGCACTTTGAATGATCTGAATGTTCATATGAGTGCATGAATATTTGTGGAAGTAAAACACAAAATTCGATGAGAAGAACAATAGCAATGCAGTATGAATTCTTCATTTATCACAAACTAAGTTGTTCTTGATTACACATTAATCCTATTTTATTTCACATTAATGTTAAATACTTCAAGGGAATGTGTTGCTAAAAGGCAAATGAAAGATCATGGCTATTCCTTTTTATGATATTTTCAACTTGCTCTGTTGAGGCCTTTATTTATTCATTAGAATAACTGGACTCATCCACAATTCTCCTGAACTTTTGTTGGAAGCCTGCTGTCTAAAGCTTTTCACCAAAATATCAACTTCTGTTAAATTATTACTAATTTATTTTCTTTTTCTAGAAAAAAAACACATTTGTCATTCTATTTGTATATGAATGTCACTTGCTTGTTAAAGTTGTATAACAAACTCTGGATATCTCTGGATGTGTGAAGCAATTCTTGAATCAGTTAACAATCTTAAAAGAGAAATCAACATTTTTAGATGCAGTTTGTAAGTTATGGTACTTAGATAATTTCCTTTAACTTCATGATATTCCATGAAGGTTTAGGAAAAAGTAGATGGACTTTAGCTCAGTGTTTTGCAAGTCTCTGGAAATGTTTTGAGGTGAGAGTTTGGTCATTTGTGGCTCCAAGCCAGAGATTACCTTCTTGAAATTTTATGTCCAACAGCACCCATTCTGTACAGAAAAGAGTGCTCCAAAGTGGAGGCCCAAAATGCTTTTACATAAATGATTCCCAATGAAAGCTCCAGCAAAATGTACCTATTTCTGCCATCAGCCTTCTCATTTAGGAGCTGACATAATTCATCCTCCTTCTCATCTGCTGCCCCTCATTATCCAGGTGGCCTGATGTGCCACATTACATTCTAGCAGAAGTATCCCTTTCAAAAGCACACTCCCCAGATCAGAGCTGTTTCTTTTGATTTTCTTTCTGACTCACTGACATTTGCAGAGATGTGCTAGTGCATCTGAGTCCAAAAACAAGAAGGTAGAAAACACACAAAGTTCCTTTTGCCTTTCATCTCTTCAGTCTTTGTAGTCAGAAAAGATTTCTATTACACTGGCCTTTCTTTTCTTCTTCTTTATTTTCTTTTAATTTTTTTTTTCATTTACCCTGATCTTATTAAAGTTGCTCATCTGTTTCTTGAGTCCTTTCAGCAGAGATCTTAGGCAGTCTCCTTATGATGTGACTGCTATGTAAAATATCCTTTAGCACTTTGTCTCTTGAGTTGCTCTGAACTGTATTCCTGTTACATCAAGATTCACTCAATTGAGTCGGAGATACAATTTTAAAACACTGCTGAAAAGAACTATTTTACTTAAACTTGGGTGTGCCTTAGGAGGGTGTTGTAATCTTCTTATTCCATCTCAGAGTTTATCCTTTGACAGTTTAAGATACAGAGATTGATTCCTGTCCTGTGCTGTAGTAATAACTAACAGTTGTATTATGATTTCCTGCCTTTTTCTGCTCTAGAAGTTGCTAAGTAAGTCTGAGGTTATCCTGTACTTCTGGCTAGAGCCTAAAATAAAGCTTTATACTATTGCATCAAACTGACAGAGATTATCAGCAGACAATTACCAGTCATCTATCTATGCATTAAACATCTGTGCTTATAGAGGGTACTGACTTCTGATGATTCATCTGTCTAGTTTAATCTATGATTAGTATCTGTGTAGGAGTAACTACACCTACAGGCAGATCATGCTTGCAGAATTTGTTTCTTGGAGGATGAGAGATTCTAAACTGAATAATTCCATTTGAGGCGGTGGTGATAGCAGTCTTGATAGACAAGTTAATGCTTTACACAGTGAGAACATGCAGGGCAGGCAGTTTACATGCAGACAGCATGACCTCTCAGAGTTTTCTAGGCAGAACAAGCAGTTAGCTGAAATCCAGGGAGCAGATCTGCATCTCATCCTAGCCCTTCAGACACTGTTCCGTCCAGCACTTCGTGCTCTGCGTAAAATGCTTAGGGCAGTTGCAGAATCCTAAAATCTCATTTTGTCTATTATTATCAAAGTCAGGAAACTGCTGTTATATGAATTTTAATATGGCTTTCCCCTCCCTCACCTGAAATTACTGAATCAAAAAAAGGCCATACAACAGGAATTTAAAGGTATAAGTGAAACTCCTCAGAGTCTGAGCCCAGACAACTGGACCCTTTTGAGTTTCCTTGGGACTCTGCCCTGATGGTGACTTGATGAGAGAGAGGCATCTTGATTCAGTTGTACAGAAACTGAACTTTAATAATGCAAAAATAACAAGCAGCAAAGTGTACACTCTATTTGGAGCAAACTGGAAAAAGGTAGTAAAAAGGGGCAAAAAGCCTCAGGGCCAAAAAGCACCAGGCCAGGGTCAGACAGGAATATTTTTACATTCCAGCGTGGGAGGGGAGTTAAGGTGGGGTCTGAGGGAAGGGTTCATTAGGGGAGAAAAATTAGGACTATTAAAATTTCTGCACCAAAAATCAACCTATGGTAACACAAAGAACTAAGAACTTTCTAGCAACAATTTGAATACTTGGACTGAGGAAGCATGTGAATAAGCCGCTTGCTTATTGCATTTAGAACAGGGTTTCTCAGGGCATTAATCTAGGGTTTTCTTCTTCTCTGGGGAAACCACCCTCTACATACAAGTAAATCTTATTTGTTAGTAGACTGTCAGTTGCATTTGTTTGGGGCTGTGGAATGAGAAACCTATAATACTTAGAGAGTTGTCCCAAGCACTGCTTATGGTTAACTGAATTTCATATCCCACAGCAATTAATTTTTCAACATTCAGGTCTGTATCATGACTCTAAAACCTCCATTGGGAGGTGGAGGAAGTTTTCAGTCATGACTGAGTAAAAATGAAGTCACAAGAACTAGTGTTTGCTGTGCAGTTCTGAAAGTTGTAGGATTTATTTAAAGGTTGTTATTTATCTGTTAGATTTCAGCTGGACAAATGAACTCTTTTGTCACTCTCTGGGCTTCAGCTTGGGCAGCAAAGAGTCCAACAATCCTAACCACTTGAGAACTGGTCCGTAAAACTCCTTTGTGATCTGCTACCTCTAAATATGTGTAAGAACAAACCCCTCAGCTGCTTTGGGCTACACATTGTTTCCATGTGACCTGCACAGTCTTCTCTGAGTCCCCAGTTCTGATCCTTGCTCTTTTGTTTGAGCAGTCACTTGGGTTTTGCTTTCTCTGCTTCCTTTTCATCCCTTCTCTTCTGGAGACAGACTCGTGACAGTAATTCTGTGCTTCCTGCAAGGCAGCCTTTTTGACTAATTTTTCTGACATTTAACAGTGCTATTGCTTTGCCTTTCAACTTTGCTTCCACTTCAACTTCTCAGATACTGAACTTTCTTTCACACAGTGTTGATACTGGAGTGTGTCCCAGCTTGATGGCTGTAAGCAGATTGCAAGTGCTGGGATGCACTCCCTGCTGGATCTCTTCAGGAGTTTCCATAATTTAATCATGGTCCTGCACATTTACAGTTTTGAGCTGCATATTGCAAACAGAAAAAAACTCCAAAAAAACCTCCAAAACAAAAAAGCCACCAGCCATCCAAAGTATTTAATGTTGTCTAGTGATTTTTAGTACAGCTCTTGTAAATATAGTTTTCTGATTCTGCCTTTCCCAGAACAGCCAAACTAAAAGTCTTATTTTCCAAATGACTCAAGAGGCTCTCCTGAGGGCTGAGATTTTCAAATCTCTTCCAGAAAGGGTCCTTCTTGCTTTTATGTCTTGACTAAAATAATTAAATGACACAGTCACCTAGAAAAAGGGTGCTCACAAGTGTTGATAACAGAAGCTATTGAGTTCACCAGAATGGAAGCATAGAGTGGGAAGAGGAGGAATCAAAAATTCTGAATACAAGCAAAGCTGATAGGTAGGTGAGAAAGGACATGAATTTGAAGTATTAGTTTTCAATACAGCTTTCACAATAAAGGGAAGTAATTTTAGATGTCTGGCTAACTTTTCTGAGAGGTCATGCTGAAGACAAATTATGGCAGATGCAATGTTTTTATAATTTTTTTTTTCTTGAAGTCAATATGTGTTAGTTTTTGCCAAGCCATCGATAAAACCCTCTTAACAACTTTCACACAAATAGTTCTCCTAAAATTACTAGTAAATAGTAGGTAGCTGAGCCATTTTACTGCTTTATTCTTTATATTTGGCAGTAATTATTGGAGGCATTGGTTTACTGGGAGTGTCTAGAGAATGTTTCTCCTGATTTTACATCTAATTGTGCATCACATGTATTGCTAAATGTAACATAAGGCTTGTGAAGAGTAGAATGCACCAGACTTTGAAGCTGTGGTTGTCCAAAAAGTAAAATAATGTTGTGAAGACATTCTTAGTGCTCAGTCATCAGAAGAGAAGACACAGCAGTAATGTTACACACTCATTGGTGATGATGAAACAGTAATGTGTCTGAATTCCAGAAAAATACTGCTTGACATTTTGTTATTATGACAACCTGTTCCAGTATTTGAAACTGAGAGAAGGAATAGATGCATGCATTTCATAGAGACACCTACCTGGTATATCTTGGATATCAAGAAGGCTTTTATAGCCACAAAAGCATTTTCCTGGTAGCTGGTCTTTGAAATAGAGAAGTGTTCATTATTAAAAGAACATATAATTAACTTCAATTGAATCTTAAAATTGTGCTCAAGTGTAATGTACAACTAAAGAGAGTTAGTCAGCTGTGATTATTTCACATTTATTTAACTGTAGGTGCTTCCACACGAAAATAAACAGTATATTAGTGAAGTTGTGTCTTTCTTTTTTCTTGAAAGTTCAGTAGAGATCTAAATGACACAAGATTACATATCTTGTGATAATAGGTGAATTATAAAATGACACATTTTGTACCAAAGATGAAGATATTTATGTAGACCAACTGTAATATTAGGGCAATATCAAAATTTTTCTCTCCACCTTAAAGTGTGTGCTTGTAACCTAGTGCAGAAAGAAAGTGCCTCTTAACCCTCTTGTCCCTAACCAAAGTCCTGGGTAAGCAGCTGCTGCTAACCAAGCTGAAGCAGATTGAATATTACAGGAATTGGTTTTAATGAGAAATAACCTCTTAATAGCACTCCTGGAATGAAAGAGTAGTGTTTTAAACAACATTCAGACTAGATGATGTTATTTTCATATCCTTTCTCTGTGTTTCCTCTTCTGAAACTTCATAAATGGATCTAACATCTTAGTAAATGATTTGAAAAAATCTTTTTGAGGGCTATGTGTTGACATGTGTTTGCATGGTGATACTTCTGAAGCTTTTAGCATAATCCAGTAAAGTGCTGGATTTCCAAATTTAGGAAAACCATTTTAGCATGTGGACTTCCATTTGAAAATTTTTCAAGGACACATTAGAAAGTAAAAGTCCAGTTTGATTGGTGTAGTATTCACTGTCATGCTGAGATTTCTAAAGAGGCCTCAGGTCTCATATAGATGACAAGGAATCAAAACTCAGGTGAAACCATCCTTCTGTTTACATTAAACCCTTAGCAACAAGAAGAATGCAAATGGGTAAATGCAGTGTTTGGGTAGAGACAATCAAGTTCTTTGGCTGAAATAACTGCAGGCTGCCTTTATTGAAGGTAGATTTCAATGTTGTGGTCTAGTGTTCAATATTTATGAAGCATTTTTAAGATGAATAGCATAATACACAGCAGTGTATTGCTACAGTGATCGGGACTACTGCTGCGAAATAGTCTAGTATTTTTTTAATAAGGGTTATAAGTAGGAAATGATCCATCAGGGATGAACCAAGACTGAAAATGAGCAATGTGAATGGTGCTCTTTAAAAAAAGAAAAAAAAATCCTCCAAGACAAATAAACATCTGCTGCCAAACCCTTATTTTATTAAATTAGCTCCCCTTGCTCTGTGTTTGGTGTTTATCTTTTAAAATGTCAATTGTGTGTATTATATCTTTAAAAGTTCCCATTTGTGCCTTCCCTAAAGCTCAGCTGACTTTCAGTTACCCTCTGACATAATGAAACTCTGGTAAGCATTGTTTGAAGTTGAAGTGCACTGTTCCCATTTTCTCCATCTGCTGCTGCCAGTACTGCTTATAAAAACATATATACAGCTAAAATTTACATTTCAGGTTTTGTGCCCGTAGTTCTTGTCATGGTGACAAGTTAGTTTATACTGGTTGCTGGTGAGGCTGTAGCCCCTCACAAAGAAGGAAAAATAGTCTTATATTCTTTTGCTGTACATGGTTATCACGGGAAAAAATGTGTTATATTTTGGTAAGTGTGAAGATCAATGATATAGTGCTTAAAAAATTACACCCTGGAGAAAGACATTGAAGCAGATTTCCTGCTTGTCATCCTTCACTCAATGTAAGCTGAAAGCTGTTGTTTGGTCTGATTTTGGCCTGGGTTTCAATATAGTCTCAGAGGTGAAATAATGCACAGGTTCTGGAGACAAGGGCACTTCATGCTATTCCTGAAAGCTTATGAAAGCCTTGGCCTGATCTTCTATCTGCAGCAACAGTTTTCTGTAGGGTTTTCTGGTGCTATACACCCCAGAGAGTAACCTTTCCCCTCTTCAGGCTTTGACACAACCTGACTGAAAATACAGACAATTTGGTTCTGATATGGCTCTTAGCACATGAAGATTTTTATTTGTATTCTGGCCTCTTTCTGAGATCATGGATGCTTGTTCAGTCCTGCCACATTCTGCCAAACAGATCACATTGATATGTATGCCATATCATCAACAATTATTCTGTAAATTATAAGTTATCTACCTCTGAGAAATAGAATGTTTTCCAATATTTTAGATTCTTTAATCGTTTTGGTTGAGTCTCTTTGACTTCTCATATGACTTCAGAGAAACTTTCACAGGCAAAGCTCTTGCTTATAAACCTTCTTGTCTTTGTTGGCAAAGCTTTTCTTGCTCCAATGTGAGCTGCAAAGTTATAGTAGAACCATTCAAGAGAATTACAGCAAAATACCTCTTAGGAATAATGATTTAAATAATAAGAGGAGATGGCGGGAAAAATGCAACCAAAGGACATAATTCAAGCCAGGTCAACTTTTGTGATCCATAACACCATGCTGATCATGCTTTTGTCAGAGCAACTAGCTGAGTGAGTTTTATTGTATTTCTTTGACCCATTTTGAAAAATGTTACCCTAAAGCTAAGATACCGAAGGGCAGCTGAGTCTAAGACAGCTGAACTGACAAAAGTTCAATTTGAAGTCTTAACTGGAAAGTTTTTCATGTGATAAAGTTGTGTGACCTTTTCTTAAAAATACATGTACAAATCCATAAACAAATGAATGTATCTCTTCAGCTAACTCTGCATGCCCTTCTTTTGATACATTAAGCTATGTGAGTCAGTCATTAATTTTTGAGTATTTATCAAAGATATCATATGAAATAATGCAGTAATTCTCTAGTATGAACCAAAGTTTACTGACAAAATTATGACATTTCACAGGAAGCTGTTGTCATGTGAGAAGCTGATGCCCCAGGGTTTGTAAGCAGGAGTAAGTCATTAACAAAGTTTCTATAAAGCAGTATCCTTTGCTAATTAGAACTCTCCTACTTATATTTGCCTGACAAGAGAATGAAAGAAGAGTAGAATAAAATAAATACCAGTGAAATGAGAAAATGAAAATAACAATTGTTAAAAGTTGTTAATCAAACCATTTAGTAGTTCTTTTCAAGCAGCACTGGTATTAGGCTGCCCTGTGCTACCTGTGTGTACCAAAGCAACATGAAATGTTGCGGATCCAGCCATGAATGTTGGGCCAGGGGAACATTCATGGATGTGTGGAAGCAAGGCTTCACTTCAGCCTGACTCAATGAGAAAGTTGGTTTCCTTTCTCCATTTATCTGCATTATCTATTAAGGTCAAATGCTGTCTGTGCATCTGTCTGTCACTGTGGGCAGTGCAAGAAGTGCCACACAGCGCTAGCTAGGCTTCTCCCTGAATGAACCCATGTAGGGTATGGCCACATGTGGCTACAGTCTCCTTTTGTTCCTGGAAGCCCTTCTCAGTGAGTGCATTGCAGCACAGTGCAATGGGCAAAGCCTTTGGGTCTGTCAAGTCCTGTCAGAGCTTGGCTGAAAAATGACAGTTCCCTTTACTGACTGTAAGTGAGCACTTCCTCATTGCAGGCATTTGAGGAAGTGCACTGGCAAATCAAAGATGAGAGGTGATACCACCTCTAACTGAGCTCTGAAATCTGCCATTTATCTGTGCCCTTGCTGCAAACATTTCCTTGGGCAGTTAATGGGTTGCTGATGTTGCACAGGGGCATTGTGCTGGAGTAGGAACAGAAATCAGTTTAAAACAAAATATGTCTGTCTTTTCTTATGACAAGTACTCATTAAGGGCTAACTGTTACTACTAGTTCGAAAATAGATTAATGACTTTCCTTTTTAAGGAGCTCTTCTGGAGTCCAGTTATAAAATCCAGTCATTCAGCTAAAATGAACCTTTTTTCCTCTGAATGAGGTGCAAAGAGAAAATGTGTTCAGAAATATACAGACATAGTTCATATTTTCTGTGGAGACTCCCTTGGTACTGTTCACAGATACTATGTTTCTCTGTCTCTTCCGTATATAAATTCAGTATCGGTGACAAAAAGCATGATAATCTGCATGTGCAGTTCTAGTCTCTCTGTACAATTCTATTCTCTGCCTTATTAATGAAGGCAGGATCAAACCTCATGGTTGCACTGGTAGTCCCTTCCCCAACACAGAAGATATCTGCTAGATTAAGCAAAAAATGGTTTTAAGTTGCTCTTTGACATGGATATTTGTGCTTCTACTCCTCACCAGCCAACTCTGCTGACCTGCTAAGCTGTTTGTCTGTAAAAGAGTCAGTGACTGCAACAGACCTTAAACTGATACGTGCTGCCCCAAAGGGTTATAGCAAAAGGCTTTTTTATCAGAGAAGGTGAAACAGGGCTGAACATTTTAAAATGAAAAGGGGAGGCCTCTTAGAGAAATAGGTGGAATTTTGTTCTTCAAGCAGTCTGTGATACAGTTACCCATCTAAAACAGTAGAACCTGTCACATGATTTCTTAAAAGATAAATTAATTTATCATAATGGCCTTGTGTTCTCTAGCCACAGAATTTACTTTCTGTCACACATCCATATATTTCAGTCCCAGATTTTCTTAATGTAGTTGTATTTCTATTGCTTATTAATTGTATATTTGCAACTGAGCAAAGTGGAAATCAATTTAATCTGGTCTAATTCTGCAGAAAGCCTGAAAGTAAGTTGGAGAACTGAAAACTGACCCACTACTCTCAGTGGGAAAGACTGTGAACTTTGTAATTACTTGTCTTGGATTCAGTGCTATGATACAGACCAACAGGTTATACACCAATAAATATGATGATCTGTAAGTAACAATGGATGTCTTTGCAGATGGGATGGAGGTGGTCATGAGACAGAGAATAAAATTAATTTGGCAGTGGAATTTAAAGGTTGAAGTAAACACATTTGTCCCCCACAGCGTTAGTGAATATAAATTTCCCCATTCCTTTTTTTTTTTTTAAGTAATCAGAGTTTTTACATGGTGTCTATCCTGTTAATGCTTGAATAAGAATGTAAAATGCCTGTACTAGCAATGTCTGGGTGCCTGGGATGACTATAGGAACTGGGCTAACCCAGATGCAGTAAAATCTCCCGGTGAATTCTTTCAGCATCCAAGAGTATTTGGCTCAAGAACTTCATAATTTGGAAGTAGTATCTTTGTATTTATTAAATCATGATAGATATTTATTCTGGGATTTAGTCCAATTAATTGCCTCCTGAGTCTTTTAAAATACATAGTAGGTGCCAAGTACTGTGACGGTGACTTCAGTAGCTCAACTATGTGAGAAGAAAACGGCTGTTTCTTCTGCATCTGCAGCCCGCTATTTTCCTTTGATTTCTTTGGTTCTTTTAGAAAAGAGAGAAAAATTCTTCTATGTGCATCATCTTCTGGCCTATGAGCCTAATGCTGTCATTAAATATTCTTCCTGACCTGTAAACTCACCAGTTACACGAGCTCGGGATGATAAGTCTGTACAACCTATGCCAGCTTCTCCTCTTCAGTGGGTACTGTTTCACTGTGCCTATGAGTGACTGAACAATCCATGCTATCAGAGATTCTTCCATATAACGATGCTTATTCCTAGCTTTAAATATATCCCCTGCATATGAGGACCAAAATCCTCTCAAGTGGAGTGCAAATCATGCCAAATTGTGCAATGATATTTTGTTAATCTGTGCTTGGAAGTGATATGTGAGACCATTTTCCTTTTGACTTACAAATAAATCACTTAGATGGCAAGTTTAATCTTGAGATATTTTTATTGCATGATGTTGTTTAAATAATTAAAGTGGCTTAATGGGTGATGTGCTTAAGAAACTGGATTTCAAAGGAGGTTTGAAATCCTGTCGATTGGGTTTTATTTCAGTCAATAACAATACTGGTTCAGTTTCTGTGCTGCATCATAATACGGAGATGAGAATTCTGTTTGATATTGCAGTGGATGCAAAGATGATTGATGGCACTAATTTTTCTGCTACTTCACTGCTTGCATACCAACTCTATTAATTGCTAATTGTTTTAAGATATACCTCTATGTATTTGAAATTGGGGTTCAGGGGCATGGTTGTCCTAAAGTGAGTGCTCTGAAAGCAAGTATGACGCTTTAATTTACGTGGTCAGATAAGGGCTTAGATGTTGCTTTCTAAACTGCAGCATTTTACACTTGGTGTCCAGCTATTCCATTGTCTGACTCAGAAAGCTTGTTAATCCTGATGACTTCCAATTTACTACATAATAAGTAGCAGGCTTAAGCAAAGTCTGATGGAACAGGACTGGTTTATTCAACCCTCAGCTTCCACTAACAATTCATTGCCTTTAGACTGGCTCTGCTCTCCGTAGCTCAGGGCTGGCAGGGGCTTACATTGCTTTTCTTCCCATTTCAGGCTCTGGCTCCTTCATGGTCCGTGGCTGACTCACTAAATAGATGTTCCAGCCATGCATTTTATGGCTGACAGCCAAAGACAGATTGTCCTATAGATGACAGGGCTTTGGTTGGATGCTGCCTTTCTTTGAGTTGCTTCACTTCAGACAAACTGGCCAGAAAATGCCAACAAA
Organism: Alaudala cheleensis; assembly: GCA_013398995.1. NCBI lineage: Eukaryota > Metazoa > Chordata > Aves > Passeriformes > Alaudidae > Alaudala > Alaudala cheleensis. The sequence goes on along the minus strand of VWYE01022975.1, from coordinate 193,226 downwards.
TTAGAAAGTAGGAGCACAATTCTTTGTTATGCTGTTGCTAGCAATAATAGTGCAAAACATTGTACATCAGTTCCCATCTGGTGTAGTTTTTATTTTCTGTGCTTTTTGCACAGGAGCAAATGATGAGGGTAGAATATGTCACAGAATTGGGTCATAGATATTCCGATTTAGTTAACTTTGTGTTCATGTCTAAAATCTGGTTCATTAGCAGTGGCTTCCTGTCAGTTTGTCCCATTACTCAGGGTGGTGGATTCTATGCTTATCCCATGATAGAAGATGGGAAATCAAGAGATAAACTCCATGCAGATTAAGAAAGCATGTAAATAAGAAATTTTTAAATGAAGCAATCTTTCAGATGTCCATGTCAGTATTTATCTTAAAATATCCAATTGATTTGTCCTTGTAAAAAGATTTTTCCTACCACTTATCCTTCAAAGTACAAAAAGAAAAAAATGCATTTTGCCAGTTCTTCTAATTTGAATGATAAGGGGAAAAATTAGAGCAAAAAATATTGTTTGCTAGTCTTGTCTCCCACAGTGCCAAAGTCTTGTGTTTCTGTTAAAATAAATACCCTCAGTTTTATCTTTTGTGACTGGATAATAAGAAAAATTACGGTGAATTCAACCCTCTGTCCCCCTCAGTATAGACCTTGAATTTCTGGGTGTCTTTCTGAAAACCCCAGGGAACAGCTGGTTCAGTGTTGAGGTGGTTGTGAGTGTGTCTTCTTCCAGAAGTGCAAGGGTGAGCATAAGAGCCCAAACATACAATCTGTGTAAAAGTTGGAGATAAATTTTTCAGATTCCATGTCATTAGTATTGTCCATATTTCCATTGGGAAAAACAGCATATATGTAGAAACTCTCATTTGTGTACTTGATCCATGTGCTCCAGACATGCCAGACTAACCATACCCAGGCCATGTATTGTCTGGATAGATTGGCTCTTGATTACAAGAGCAGTGAATCCAGCCTCAGATTCGGGCACTGTGGCCATTTGTCAGGAAAGCCAGCAGATAGCTGCAATAGGTAAAGAGCATACCTCCACTAAAGCAGGAGTCTGGTGTTCAAACCAGCAACACTGGCAGAACTACTGATCAGTGAATTAAAAGAGAATTAAATACTGCACTTTTCTGCTTTTCTGTCCCTAGCATGTCCTTTTCCTCACATACTAAAACTAAGTGAAAATATTTTGTCCATTACGCAAGAAATTTAAACTCTGTATGAACAAAGAAGTAAACATATAATTTCAGAACTGTCTTTTGCTGTCTTTGTATCATGAAGAGGTAGATAATGAAGTTCCTGTATCTTCTTGTAATGCAAAGGGTTGTTTTTGTACTTTTGCATCCAAAATAGACACTGAAGCCAGCAGACTGGACTGCAGTGCCTTCAATGTCTTCACAGCATCTTGCCTTTACCTTTCTTGAGTGGCTTCAGGGAGATTCCCTTGCATCCTTCCCTATGCCATCTTTCCTGAGGAAGGGTGCCAGGGATTGGGATGAAAATATCTGTCTAAGAATACATGGGCAGTTAGAGGTGTACAGGACGAGATATTAAAAAATGTTCTCACAATTGCCCTCTGCCTTCTCCTGTGCTAGGTGCCTGGCTGTTTTGTAACTGTTTAGAATTTGTGGGGTAGGGAGGATCACGAGAGATGTGTACCAGAGGCAAGAACAAATGTGCAGAGGTAGCACCAAGAAGTCAATTTCAGCACATAAGACAGGAAATTTAACTGCAGATTTAGTTTCTCTAAATGTAACTTTTCTAATGAGCAACCATGTGATTTTTGTAATCACTGCGTTTTTTCCAGATTCTTTCCTACTCAGCAGTATTTAGAATAGTCTTTGCATTCAAAGAAGAGATTTTATTCTCAAAAAGTAGGCTGTAAATATCTTTTTAGTGTCCTCCTCTTTGAAGGATATCTACATGTCAGCTGAAGAGAAGGCATTTCAGTACCTAAAGGGAGTTTACAAGATACCTGAAGAGGGGATCTTTACAAGGACATGTAGTGTAAGACAAGGGTGAATGGCTTGAAACTGAAACAGAGTAGGTTTAGACTAGATATTAGGGAGAATGTCTTCACTGTGAGTGTGGTGAGGCACTGGCACAGGTTGTGCAGAGAAGTTGTGGATGCCTCATCCTCAGAAGTGTTTAAGGCCACATTGGTTGGGTCTTTAAGCAAGCTGCCTAGTGAAAGGTGTCTTTGCCCATGGCAGGAGGGTTGGAACCAGAAGATCTTTTAGGCCCTTTTCATTCCAAATAATTTTAGGATTCTATGGTATGTGTGTTGTGTGTTAGATGATGAGGTAACTGCAAGGAAATAGGATGTTGCTTCTGCTTGTTGAACACCCAGATTGCTCTTTCCTTCCCTCAACACCAGGTCCTCAAACACACTATACTCATGAGTTACTGTCTTCCAAATGTTTGCACTTTGGCAGAAATAATATGTGACACAGGATGTGTTGGTATAATTTACTCTGTGTGCAGGAAGCCTAGTGTTATTTAGCCTGTCCTGTGTTTTTTATGTCAGAACATAAAAGAATTCTGTGTGACCTCCCATCAATACTATTGCCTGCAAGACAGTGTGTGGTTCCTTCAAATGGATAAAAAATATGTTGCCCAAAAAGGATCTGAATCACAGAATCCTCACCTCATAGTCAATGGAGAAGTGAGGGAGCAGGCCCATACAAATGTTGTTAACATCCTGGCTGGACTATACAGAACACTTCCCTTGGTACACAATGTACAGCTGTGCAGCGTGTCTGCTGGCCAATAGTGCATGTCCATCACCCTACCTAGAGGTGGGAAAAAGCAGCTTACTTGATCACTTCCCATTGTACTGGATCCATAAATCTGTCACTTGGAAGAATGTGTTATCTCTTCCACTGTCCTGCTGTCAGGAACCGATACAAGGTACAGTGCTGGTTTTGGCTGAAGCAGAGTTAATTTTCTTCACAGTGCTGGTATGGGACTGTGTTTTGGACTTATGCTGAACATGATGTTGATAACAGAAAGATGTTTTTGTTATTGCCGAGCAGGGCTTACACACAGCCAAGGCCTTTTCTGCTTTTTGTAAACATGCTATTGCTCCCCAGTGACCAGTTACAGCTGTCAGTGATGTGAGGCGGCTTCCCCAGAGTGTGAGGTTTTAAACATATCATCACTTGTTAATGACTACAGGTCACTATTACATGGGCCAGGATGTGAAACACTGACCTAAAGATGACAAGCCTGATGTATCATTACCGTGGCCATGAGCCATCCAGAGCTTCTTTTCAAACAATGTAAGGAAATTATCTGCAGCGTTATTATATGTATATATTAGTGGAGATAATGAGATGCAATGAGTCTTGGTTTTTTCTCCCTGTTTTCAATAGTGCAGTTCTGTTTGCCATGATATACTGTTATGGGAGACCAATGATTAATGGGCAGAAAGAAAGGGTATGGCTGAAGCTTGCCCCCTGAGAAGGCCAGAAGGTCTATCCAGCCAGCCATTAAAAGCTCATTACTGCAGCAATAAAAGGATTGATCCCTTAGTATAGCTCCCTCAGAACATTAACAATTGGCCCATGTGCAATTATATATTGGCAGTATAAAGAGGCTGCTGATAAATAATATTTTTTATTTCTAAAGGCAAGAGAGATGAGAGATATTAATACACAGCAGCATATGAAATTAATATAAATTGGGGACTAATAAAACAAGCTGCTTGCAGTGGCGCTGCCATTGCAAAATTTTGAATAACTTGACAGTAACAGACAATTTATTGCATCTGGGCAGGGATGAGTTTCTTTCCATATCAGGTGACTTCGCTCAGAGCAAACACGCATATTAAGCGGACTACAGACTTCAACAGAACTGGCTGCAAAAATGAAGTTAGAGTAGCTTGAAGAAATGGCCTGAGGAAGAAATAGACTGCTTTAAAGTGTAGAATGGTAATTACTCCATTATATTAAGTGCAAACACAGAACCAAAATATATTTCCTACTCCCCAGTGTTAAGAATTTAGTTTTTGAGATAACAATGTATGACATGGTATATAACCAATCTGGTAAAAAACAGGTTGTGAGGAAGAAACAAATAGAACAATGAGATTTTCGTTCTCTGGCTTCTCTTTCTGTGTTTCCATGTAGTGGGGGCACATCTGCACTGAGACAAGGACATCAGTGCTTTCTAGCTGAGTCCCAGTAATAGTCTGATTCTGCTTCTCTGGACTTAGTCTTAAGAAACCTAGTTAAAATACAGACCTGCAGCCAGAGTTGTTTGCTCCTCCCTAGGGTAGTCTTTCAAGATAAACAGTGCCTATGCAATGGAAATAAACTGCAATATTAAATCAATACATATACACCTCCAAGAAAGGACTTTAGTGGCCCCAGTTCACCTTGCTCAATTCTTGCATATTCCTCCTCTGCTTTCTCTTTCAGGTGGAGTGATTGCCTTTTCTGGAGCTCTTCTCAGCACATTTCCCAGGTCCCCACAGGACATAACATGTAAGGCTCTTTAGAAATCAGCCCAAGAAAATTCTGTCAGTACAGTTCTTCAGCTTTAAGTCATTTCAAACATTTTACCTTGAATAGAACATCAGGAGGACATTACACTGATTTTGCTTTCTGTTAGATTTGCAGGCCTGCCTGTAGGGTGTCTGGTGGATTGCAGGAGTATGGCAGGATGTGGGACATTCTCCCTTTGAGTCAGTGTCTTGGCTCAGTGCTACAGGGGTTGTGGATTTCTGTGCGCCCTCTCAAGTGATTTTAGAAGTACTATCAGCTTTAGGATGATGAATCTGTAATAATATTTCATGGTGGTAGCATTATTTACTGCTATAAAAGCAGAGTTAGAGTAGACAAGATTTCTGCAAAGCACTTGTTCCAGTGTCCATAAATATCACTAACTGAAGTACTAATTCTTTGATAACCCAGCTGCCACTAGATATGCCATGTCTCACTCCAGATATTACAGTCTATTTATGATAAATGAAATATAAATTTGAGGGATGCAACATAGAAAATTATCAGCTACTCATTCTCAGGATTGTTATGCAGGATTGTTTTTTAGCAACTGTAAAGAGCTGATTGAATAAATTCTGTGATTTCTTCTGCTTCTTCCCAATTAACCTGTATCTGTTTGCCGTTCTGAATCTTGCACAACACTGCTAAAATAGAAGTGTATTGTTCTACATCCTTATTTAACTGCATAACTGTGTATTCCTTGGCTTTCCCTATAATTAGCTTAAAGGGAACTGTAACTGTACCTGAATTCTTGTAATTTATGAACCTTAAAAGAACTGACAGCAAAAACTGTCAAGTAATAATTTTGTTTTGCCATTTCCCAATTATTTATATATATTCACTAATTTTTTTAGGATGACCACTTGATTTGCATCATAAATGCAAAACTATTATTATACAGTTTTCTGAAATAATTTCTTTCTTGTTTTTTTAACCAACTTCAGTGGCAGATGGCATTCTAAAAAGTCAGCACAATTTTGGTCTACACTTAATTACACTTAAGAAATTAATGCATTTTATTCAAAATAATAATCTATAGGTGGATATACCACATTTGAGAAAACTATTTGCTGCCTCATTTTAGTGGTTGATCTGGAAAAGAAAAAGTTTATGAGTTTAGGTGAGTTCATAAGACTAAAGGAAATAATCAGGGGCTGCTTCTGGCCTACCTAACCATGAGGGTCTCTACAAGGTTAGCATCAGAGCATGTCCTCTCCTCCTGCCTCAAAACAGAAACTCTCCCATGTGTGGATTCAAGAGTTCAACTGCTGTTGCTGTGGCAATATGTGCATCTATTCTTTGCTTTCTTTTCATTTTCCTTTCATGACCTGAGTTCCTCTTGAGGGATGGATTGTGTATTTTAAAGGCACAGCTTCAAAGGTACAAATATCTGAATCGTGAGGGAGTATTTAGAAAAGCATTGTTATGTGCTTGCCTGGTTTTATACTTTTTCCTTTGCATTTACAGGATGCCCAGGGACATAATACTGAGTTAGACTAACCTTTTGTCTGAACAGGGTGACTGTTTTGTTTCTGTGCATCATCTTCAGAACATACATCCAATTACAGAAGTTAGCAACACACCAGAGATTTTCACAAAGAATTGCTTTTCTTCAAGCGGGCTTTTCCTAAAAATTCAGTGCTATGTGAAAGGTCTCTTGTGTTACTTCTGCTGTTTGCAGCACAGCAGGCAACACTACGTCTTTTTTTTAAACCTTATGCTCAAAGGTACAAGGCATGAGGTCTCTGGGTGTCCTTGCATGACAGGATCTTAAAGAAGAACTCTTGCACTCATTTCCCCTTCCATGCATGAAAGCAGTTCATATACACAGAGACTTTCAGAGTCTGGATTAAAGCTGTTGGCATCACTTGACATTTTTAGGTGGCATTTCCAAAGAAAGTGTCGATGTGCAGAAAACTTAGGTAGTCTCCGAACAGTTTTGAATATGCATCTACAAACCTCAGGATTCATAAGTAGTGGCTTTATTTCTGCCCACACACACAGTGTGATATTCAGTAGTTATACAGGCTTAGCAAAGTGTTTCACACAGACTCTGTGTCGTTTCTCAGCACAGGTATACCCTACTCTAGGAAATGGGAAGAACATTTCTCAAAAGAAGCAGTAGATGAGAAGTATTGCCTTAGCTGTGGATTTTGGTTGGTTCCTCAGGGAAGGAATTAAAGGAGGATCTAGTTTTGGATCTATGATAGAAGTTGCGATGGAGATGGGAATAGGGTCAAGAGAGTAACAGAAAGAAAACAGATGTAAATCTGACCCCATAGTATTTAACAAGCTACAAGCTGACTGGTCAAACCCACTAGAATGTACTGTACATACAGTGCAGTTAAGGCCTAAGTTTAGCAGCAAATGCAATATTACAAATTGCTTAATGTGCTGGAGACATCTGATTTATAGGTGCCATGGGAGCTATATTTGTGCCTATCTTGGCTTTGCATTTTTATTCCTTTACTTCACACATCCTTTTTGGGAGAAGAGCCATTTCAAAACCTGAAAAAACTTCTTTGCAAGAAAGCTGTACAGGTGAAAAGGAGCTGTTGTAACCTGAGAAGCTACAGAGAACAGAGAGTCCTTGAACCAGAACCAAGGTAGATTCCCTCTGCATTTGGGCACATGCTTCTGCAATGCATTGTGTTCATGAGCCTAAAGACTGCAACATTATCCAAGATAAAGAAAATGCCAAGGTGGTCCATTGGTGCTATAAATTTTTTTATTAGCAATGAAGTAAGATACTAAAAACCCCATAATACCAATTATTTTCCCTTCACCTCAATCATCAGAAATCTTGGCACGATTTTGTAATTGCTTAAACCTTATCCACCAGAGTAATCCTTGATGATGTGCAAACTCTCCAGTGTCTCCTGCCAAATGAACTGCCTGAAGCAGAAGTGATGTTATTAAAATAAAAATACCCCATTTCCACCAAAGCATAAGTCACTTTCATCCTCTTCTCTTGTAATAGCCATCAGTGTGCAAACTCGGATAAGTTTCACCAGATTCTCAGTTCTGTGCTCCTCTGACGCAGTCAGACCTTCCCTCCCCATGATTTCTGTTATCTCACCAAGACTGAACCTTGTACTGTGTCTCCTGAGCACCTTATTTAAGCAAATTCCTTAATAGCTGCTACTACAGTGCCTTGCAAGTTTCTCCTTTGCTTCTGGTGGAAGGACACTTGTTTGGTTTAGGAAGGGACAGGTAGAGCAGCAGGTTGGGCGCCTGTGGTAGGAAATTCCCACTGCTCCTATTGATGGGGTCCACAATGCTCACAAAGGTTTGTAGGGTTCAGTAAGTGTCTGAGTGGTCTGAGAACTGACTTCCAGGATGAAACTAGGTTTAAGCACTCTACCACCATCAGCTTAACGTTTAAGAGCTCTGAATGAAAAATTAAATATCCTACTAAGCTCACTTTTTGTGGGTTTCAGCTTGAAACAATAGTGGCTACTTGTCTTAAATTTTCAAGAGGAGGAAAGTTAACCCAGATTTCAAGGGCATTTCTGAAGCAAATTTCTGGGTTTGTGCCAGAATTCTGTTATGGATCAAGGTCACAAATTAATGTCCTTCCAAATCCAAGCCAACAACCTCATAGGTTTTGTTTTGGTTTAAAATTTGTTTTTTTTTCATGTCGCTCCAATCACAATACCTTTTCCCTGATGTACCGCTACCAGCAAATACATTTCTCTTAGTGTAACTTTTTTGGTTTTGGTCATGCCTGGCTGTGTAAGTAATTTTTTCCTTGGACTGAGGCAGGAGTGCTCACAAAGCACTGTGCTGGCCTGGCAAAATGTCTGCGGGGTCTCTGCCTTTCCTTCCAGCTAGGGTTGTGGTGCCATCAGTATGCTAATTCAAGGCAGCTGAGAGCAGAACTCCCTACCTGCAGCTTTTTAAGCTCAAAGATTTTTTAATCAGTTTCCTAATTGGAACCCAGGGGACCCCATTATGCTTTAATAATAGAAAATCTAACTTTTAAAAAATCTTAATTATGGACTGCTTTTTAAATGAATTTGATCACTGAGAATATCTACACGTTTTGGAGAGGGGGGTAGACAGTTGTGTCTTCTTGTAGAAGACTGGTACACAGAAATGCTCTGGAATCACAGGCAAAATACTCTATATGGACAGTGCATTAAAGGTGTTGCCATTATATCAATCCAGTCCCTATGGAATGATAATTTTTGCAAAACCCCCCTTTTTTTTTTTCTTTTTCTTTGCTTTATTGGTGACCACAGTGATTGTTATGTATCACTGTGGTCAGATTAATTTGTGTCCCAGACAGTTTAAAGGACTATGTAAATACAGTGTTGGTAGTTTGGAACTGATGATGTAGACCCATAATTTCTGTGATATATATTCCAGAGGCACCACTGGTGAATAAATCTGTGCTTCCCAATGCTTCTGTAAGAATTTTCTCTCTAACCTCACCTTGTGATTTGCACCATAACATCCCTGAGTTTAAGGATGAAGTGTTACTGCTATTTAAGATTTTTATCATGTAAAAAAAATGAAATAAAAAATATATATATAAAGTGTGAAAGTCCTTTTTTTGGCACATGGGCAGGCACAATCAGAAGGATCCCTATATACGCTGGTATACTGATTGTACAGTTTGTAAATCATCACTTGTTTCTCAGCTTACAAAGGGAAGAAATAGTTTCATAATACTTACAATAATTATGAATTTAATAGTTTGTAAATTTATATGTAATTTCTAAGCTACTGATTAAACTCCAAACCAACATAATTTTTTTTTGGTGAAGATTGTATTAGAATTCTCTAGAGACTATCTAGTGCTGTGTTTCTTGAGTCCTGATAAGGAACTCAGCAATGATACCCTCAGGACTTCAGTTACTGTCTTCATCATTTAATTTTTGGGGAGCACTCATACCTGCTCTTTTTACTGGAAATCACCAAAGTCTAAAGACCATGCACTTTGCTCAGTCACCATGCACGAGAGGCACATTAACAGTCCTACGTGGTATCGAAACAGTGAGTCACTTGTTGATCTGTCTGTAAGCCTGTATATATCCTGCATTTTGCTTGTTGTTAAATAACTCCATTTTTTGAAAGGCAGCAAACAAGAGGTGGTATCTACCAAGTCACTGAGTTCTTACAGGGGGATTTGGTCCCACTCAATGTTTGATCTCTGAAGTCATATTTGTTACCAGCTTCTTGAGATTTTGGCACCAATGCTTACCTCAAAATGTCTGATATGTTAGTTGAGTAATAAATATGCGGAGTGATGACAGGGATCTTAAAGCTGTTCCTACAGAAACTGGCTGCCAAGAGATGTAGGAAGAATTTGATCTGGAACTTTATATGGGCTTTGGATTTTGGTCCTGGAGAAAGGATCTGCTGATGGAGAAAATCACTGAATAACTACCTTCACTGGGAGACATGGTGGGACTCTTGATTTCTGCTAGGGGTTGACTTTTGTCTGAGTTTTATTCATCAAGTATTATGCTCAAATAAGATTGTTTTGGGCATCCATATTGTTAGAAGTAAAATGCAGATATCTACCATAAATAGCGCAGTCTTGAGATGACTTTGCTTAAAGGAATCTCCCCACCTCTTTCCTTTAAACACAGGGACAGCTGAGGGTGATTTTCAGATTTGGTTGAATGTCTAGAATTAGGTGGGGCAGGCTTGGACTTAGGTTTATAAACAAGGTAATAACCTCAGTTTAAAAGAAGAAAGAGAGGCACTGAAAGTATTTTTCCTCAGAATTAATGCTATATTTGAGCAAAGGAAATCCAGTTGTAGAGTTGCAGTAACTACTGGCTAGAGGTGGCTGTGCTGCAAGCTGGGGCACAAGAAGGTACAGGGACATCTAGTGAATCTGTTCCAGAAAGCTACTTGAGATTGTAAGAATGTAAGATAGTCAAAATCTGTATGTGTGTGGTGTTAAATAAAGGAGGGCCAAAGAAGAAACTAAAGCATTTCTTCTACCCAACCACTCCCGCTATGTAGGTGTCTGGTCTTTGGCTCTTAACTGGAAGAAGTGCACAAACCAATTATAATTGAATTGTGGGACCATAGAGAAATCATATACAGCTAAAAGGGGACTCTGGGGGAAATACTAAGCCATATGTATGGCTAATATGTTTAGTGGGAAGGCAGTTCTAAATCAAAGGCACACGGGTCAGCCTGGACTATCTGCCTTGGTGCCCAAAAGGACTCCTTGATCCTATTTTACTGGGGTTTAGATATGAATTAGAGAGAAGATATGCTGCTGGTAGCCAAAAAAACCTGAAATATTGTCAAGGGAAGGAGAAAGGAGAGATGAGATCTAACAAAAGAGCAGGAAAACAAGTGCAGGGAAGATGCATCACAATTCACCTCAATCTTTCTTTACCCAGGAAGGAGGAATCCCATCTTCTCCACTGTCCTAGGACATGCAACATATGTCAGTAGGGCTGGCTTGCAAACTTTATATTCCTACTGCGAACACAGGCAAGTGAAATATGTAAGTCCCTGACACTGCTTGTTCTGCCTTTGCCTGAACTGAGAAAGCAGTTTCTGAAAAAGAAGCAGCAGACATCAAACTGCATGACACATCCTCCTAAAAGAGAAAACAAGTCCCTTTGTGTGAATAATTGCATAATAAACAAATCCATACTTTCTCAAAATTGTTGACATTCTGGGTCAAACCTCTCTGCGGTGTAATTCCCCTGACTTGAGTGAATTTACATGAGATCAAAAGTGGTCCTCTCTGTTAAGAGACCGAGGTGATTTTGTCCATGCGTTTGTCTCACAGTTTGGAAAATTAGTTGTAACTTTGTGTCTCTGCATGTCTGTGTGCATGTGATATACACCTGTGCAAGGGCACACGCACATCCATGCATGCATTAAGAAACTAAACTTCAATTATGTGACAGACTTGAATGCTATAGATGATTAGTTTAAATGCATTTTGATTGTCTGCTGGCCTTTTTTTACCTGCTCCAATTTGCCTGTTCATTTTTAATGTAAACCTAACTGTCCCTTGACTTGCAGAAAAGCAGGTTTCTTATGTAATTTTTAGCATTAAAGAACAAAAGTATAGATGAAATTTAAATATAATGTTCAAAAGTGTCTGTAAATTAGCAAATTTCTCTCTAATTTGACTGTTATTAGTTTCTTCAAGTCATAGGTGCTGACTTATGTAGAACTTTTGCTTATCTTTGTGCTGTAGCCCAAACACAGCTACAGCAGAAGGAGCTGAATCCTTGCTGCATCACAGGGATCAGTTTGAAGTTCAAGCTCCTTTGCAGAATGCTTATTATAGTGATGAGGTGAGGAAGAGCAAATACCAACTGGATTGGCAGGTACTGCAGTTGGCTCTGAATCACTAGCAAAAAAACCAAATCATAACTTTGACCTCAAAGCAAATAAACTTTCAGCCACATAAAAAGAAAAAAAAAAGGTTGCTTTTCTGGGCTTTCATGTCTGAAGTGAGAGCACACAAGTGTAGATTTCCAACACAATTTTAATTGCTTTACTTTTCACTGGAAAGAACCAAGATGAGACCCACCTAAATATAACTTCAGGAAATAATATCTATCTTACTATTTGCAGCAATTGAAAGTGATTAAAATTGGTCGAGTGTGAAATAAGGGATGAGCCAGTGAAGAGCTAGTATAGGGATCTGAATCTGTCTTGTGTAGAATATAAGACTGTTGAACAGTGTCTCTGGGAAAAACACATATCCAGTAAAAGCATTCCTCTTTAGTGCTCTGATGCACATATTTCTTCTTGTCCTAAATATCAATTTTCCTAATGTTTTTATACAAAAATTTATCTAAATGATTAGAGGCAAATATACTGAGAAATTCAAATCAGGGATTTTTTTTTTTTTTCACATCAGTGATTACACCCTGAAAATGACCGTGGCAGGTTACCACTGAAGGCAATAGCTTCTCAATATATGAGAATAGAATATTTGTTTTAGGAATAAAATTATTAGAAGTTTTCTTACATACCACCAGTTTCATTGATTTATTTTTTGTGAGATTCATCAGACATTTTCCTCAAGGTCTAAACCAAACAACCACAGTTTGAAATGAAGGCTGAAGTGAAGGGCAATGAGTAAAAGTACTCAATACTGCATGTCCTGTTACTGTCCTGCTGTGGCATGCTCTGCAAGCCTTCTCAGAGCCTGAGACAATTTTACATTTCAGCCTTTCACCAGGAACCTTTAGGCTTGAGGCAAGTACCTTGTGTGTGCAAACTTCTTTGGAGCAACTGGTGACAGCCAGTGGCAAAACCAGAATTTTTAAGTAGCTGGTTAAGGTTTTGACAATTTTCATGTTTCTCTTCCAGGTAGCTTAAGAAATCCATCCTCTTTGCATTCTGTAAATAAGGCATTTAGGAGAGGTTTCTCGCCTGTACCTCTTAGATATGTTTCTGTGCCTTGTAGAGATCTTGCTGTAAAGCCGTAAACTTAATTGTGATAAATACTGATGTTTTCCTTATGTGTGGCTGACTTTTTACTCCTAAATAAAATTGCAGTTGTCTGATTAGAAGCTGTATCATGGAACAGGAAAAATATTAAAAATATCAGATTTATATTGTGTACAGCTACATGGAAGGAAAAGAATTTTAAATGAAATGAAAATAGTTGAATTAGCACTGCATGATGCTACCCTAAAATAATAGTGATCAATGTACTCAGAAAGGTGTCTGTCTTTGAAACACCAGGTTCATCTCCACCACCCGATGACTGCTGAAGGCAATGAGGTTGAATTAATCTTTACCACTCAGACCACTTCTTTTAGCTGAAAAAATGAGAAAAGGTCAGGGATTTGGTGCTATCAGACCATCTTCCTTTCCTCTCTTCCCATTTTTCAGTGCACAGACTGAGGCTGAGATTAGTGATCGTGAATAGTATATTCAAAAGGCATTTTCTGTGCTCAAAGTTATGCTACAAACTGACTTAAAGTACTTCATGCACAAGATGGCTTTTTTCCCATAGCCAGCAGAAGGATCTGAGGGACAGCATGCTTCTGGGAAAAGGAAAATAATTTGAAAAGCTTTGTAATAAAACTAGTTTTAGGGTTTTTTTCAGCCACTCAGCTTCCTGAATATCACATCCAGCTACAAAGCTGTAACACAACACTTGGAAAGAAAAGAAAGTTTCTCCCATCAGTATGGGTTAGCGTAGCATAGACATTTAAATACCACATTTAAAGAATGTAAGGTTTCAGGATGAATCCTAGAGCTTATTATCAACTTTTTTGAGAGTTTCAGAGATAGCTGGCTACACAAAGGAACTGAGGTTTACTCAGACCTTATTTTCACTACAGTGGCTGTCTTATTTATGAGAAAGATGTTTGGACTTGATCCTCAGCTGTCATGAGCTGTCCCATTTGAGAATGGTTGCATCAAATGCAAGTTAAATTGGACAAGTATGTTAAAGTAGTATGCTCTCATCAGAATTTTTATTGTCTGAAGTATTGATCAAATAAGACAACCTCCCAATGTCTGCTGCATGGGGTCATAACCTTCATAAAAGTGACCTAGAACAAAATGAAGTTCAGAGAGGTGCAGAGAAGAAAATAGGTTATTTCCCTGTCACTTCTGCAGTGAAGTCATAACACAGGGCTAATGGATATCTGCAGCTCTGAGGAAGCTGCAAAGTTTATTGGGTAGAAGTGGACTATTTTGTTTTTATGTCTATTTTTGACATTTGTTGGAATATGCTGTGCACCTCTCATTTTCAGCATTCAAAGCTTTGGCAGCTTTTATTGACTGTTTAAAGGCAGTAATGTTGATTTATAGAATGTGGGAAAAGGATCATTGTAGTTATCAATTAATTGTATCCAGATCTGGAGAGAAACACAGCAGGAGCTTCACTGAACACAGCAGTAGCATGAGATAGGATGAAGAGCCCATCATATAGTAGAAGAGCAACAGAAATAATATTATGAAGTAAGGGTTAACATGTTTGGAATACCCCTCTCTTTTTAAGAAAGGCATAATTGTGAAACATTGTAGGTGGTTGGAATATGGGAGCAAAAGTGCACCTTAAAATCAAACCACTAGTACCTTGTAAGAGTGTGACCTTTATTGAAGATATGAATTCATAAATTCATTATTCCTAAGATCAAATCATATTAGAAATGGCTTTGAAAATGTCAAAACTGGATATGAGGGGAGAGGCAGAAGTAGATCTCTGGTATCCTCATTAATCAGTTTCTTTTTCACACATTATTTTATAAATGCATTCAGTTTTCTGTAAATGCAGTGACAAAACAGCATAAACTGATAAATAAAATAACAGAAAAAATTCTCTTCTGAAAAATATAACTCTGTTGATGCCCTGAGCACTTTGATTATAGTCTCTGTTTTTTTTCACCATGGTGTGAAGAGGAAAACCAAGCGGTTTTGATTCCCCTAATTTTTCCTGTGATTCATGATTCCAAAAACACCTGCAAGACCCTCTCTCTGCTGATTGGATCTTAAGACTTAGTGTTGGATGGCCCTTGATTTGTTTCATTTTTTAGGAAAGCGGTGATGGTCTAGTGGATGTGCATGGGGTAACAGTGTACATTATGCAAGCATAAATCACATGTTTTTCCTGCATTTGTATGAGCCAGATTGTAAAAGGAGAAAAAAAAAAGTTTTGTTTTGTTTTGTTTCATTTTTTTTCCCTGTGCAGTGGTGAGGACTTGTTTCAGCTCTCAGGTGCAACGCAAGACAAAAACTCAAACTGTGCAAAAAATAAATACTACAAAGATACTTCCATGGTGATGGAGAACATTTAGTGAAATTTCCAAAAGGCTCTTTGTAGCACATATTGTACAGATATTAACAGTGAGTACTCATCATTATGATTGGGATAATTTAAGGTAGCTGCCTAATTCTATTGGCAAGTTTAATTGGCTAGATTATTCATCTTTGATTATTTGCTGTATTAGTCTCCTGGAAGTGCACATGTGTAGTTTTTGCCATACAGTGAAAGTGTCATTAAGGAAAGGCAGAGGCCCAAGTTGTGTTCCTTTTTTGCTTGTAAATAGGGATGATAACACTTTGCCCATCTTTACCTTCACAGCTTCAGTATCACTCTTTTACTGGATTTATCCTGCATCCCGCAAACAGGCATTGGATCTGTGGTTGTCTCTGTGGTTCAGTAGTGTGGCTAAGAGGTAAATTGCCAGAAGACTGCAGTGCCAGACTCGAGGAGAAGGGAATACAGGTGACCTCACTCCTGATAAGTAACAGCTCTATTAATTACCCAATACAGCCTCACCCCTTCTTATGAAGTCATAGTAGTAGAAATGCGTGCTAGCCATACAGACTGGCTTGTATTTTAATCCATATGGGCCCACGTGGTGTAGTGGTACACATGAACACAAATGTTATAAGGATTAAAAACGTGTGTTTATCACTGTGCTTAGCTAAATCAATTTAAAATTATTCCACTGAATGTTTCAGGTAATGTGATAAATTCAAGTTAAAGACTAATAAACTCAGTTGACTGAAACACTGAGAACAGTCTAACACGAGCTACACAGAGAAGGGGAAAGGCTAATTTATATCACTTCTCAGATCTCTGCAACCACTGTGTAGATTGGTATTGCTAATGAAGACTGCTATATAACACCAACAGAGAAGAAATATGATCTGGGCTCAGGGAGGTCTGGGTCTGATCTTTGCTGCCACCTGCAATGGACGGTGTGAAATTCAGAGGTTATGAAATCAGGCATATCTCTTGCTGGATAGTAACAGACATGCTATAGGTCCCCTGCCAATTTTTTTTTCTGTTCTTTCCATAGTCTGTCTTTCAGTACACAGGAGTATGCTTTCCTTCCAGATTTCGTTTAGAAAATACCTGAAATAAGTGGGAGTTTGTCTGTTCTCTGAATCTTTGTTGATGTGAATTTTAAGCTGAGATGTAGGATTTCCATTACCATCATCTGAAGCCCTCTGTTCCTAGAACAGGAGTAACACAGGTGACTGAATTAGAAGACTTGGACTTACCCCCAGGCTGTTTGTCCTTCCTTAGCTTTCCTGCGGTGCAAGTAATTTC
This sequence comes from Alaudala cheleensis, assembly GCA_013398995.1. Classification (NCBI taxonomy): domain Eukaryota; kingdom Metazoa; phylum Chordata; class Aves; order Passeriformes; family Alaudidae; genus Alaudala; species Alaudala cheleensis. The sequence continues at coordinate 176,701 of VWYE01022975.1, read as the reverse complement.
ATCATATAATGAAGCTGAACATAGACTGTCAGCCATGTCGCTTAAACTAATACCCTTTAGGACCTTGACTATAGGTTTAGGTCACTACATGACAGAAGTGTGGATCCAGACGTGGCTTTCCCTTCCCTTTTGAAGGCAAAAGATTTCCCATTTGCTTCCCCCCTCAGAACATGGACATTTTTTACATTATATCATGAATGGACAAATCTGTGCTTGAGTTTTAAATCTTGGCTGTGATGCTTTCTCTCCTTGGAAACTGTTTTTCCTTTATTGATTCCAAATCTTTCATGCCCTGCCATCCTCCCTGGCCCTGATTCCCATGACCAGGCTGCAGGAGGAGGCTTAGCCTCTGGCAGTGCTGGTGGCAGTAGATGGCAGCAGCAATCCATGGTGGGAACCCAGCGCTGCAAAACAAGTCATACGAAGCAGACGGGCTCACAGGAGGCTGGCATTTTAAATATTATCTTTTTTTTTTTTTTGTTCCCTGGCACATCTCTGGTTCTGATTTTCCCTTCAGATCGCCTACGTATTCTATATCAATTACCCATGAGGTTTTTTCATTTTATTTCCTGTTACATTTCGACACATGGGTGGTAGATAGAAGCCTTGTACATGCATCCCTCAAAGTGTAAGCACAAGAGAATTTGGAAGGCTCAGAAGATTTCCTTGCAAAATACAGCACTTGGGTTTATTCTTGGTTTTCCAAATAATTTTCTCCTTGCATACGTGCTTACAAACCAAGATGTTTCCATATGCTTTACTTGGTTATTTGCTCCTCTGAAGGTGCCGTTCAGAATTAGAGCAGAGAAACTTGGGTTCTGATTTTTTTCCCTTTCGAATATTTTTTTTGTTGTTGCTTTTAAATGTTGTTGCTCATCGCCATGGCTTATAATGAAGGGGAGAATGATTTTTCGTTATTTTTACAGTTAAGCAGGATCCCACAGGACAAAATGATGGTGTTTTTGTAATCTTAAAAGCTAAAACAAGGTTTTAAAGTATGGTCATTTTTCCCTCTCAAGTGACCACAGCAGCAGGGGATTTAGCCATTGAACCTGCCAAGTGTTCCAGGATTAGATTTGGGCACTGTTTCACACTGTTTCAGACTCCAGGCCATATTGATGCCCAGGCATATTCTACCTGGTATGGAGCTCACAGGAGCAGCTTTCTTTACTCTTCTGTCACTAAAAACACCTGCTTCCAAAAAAACAACCTGCAGATTGCAGGGGTTGGAACTAAATGATCTGCAAGGTCTCTTCCAGCCCCAACCACTCTCTGTTTCTATGATTCTTTGATTAATAGCTTTACAAGTCAGACATATACATGACTGCACACAGAGAATTAGAGACATTAGCCTGGAGCAGGAGTCAGGACAGTGCCAATGTTTTACCTGCCAAACAAAATAAACAGAAGAGAAGTTGTTTAACAAACAACAAATGAAGTGTAAGGCCCTTTACTCTTGCTGGATTCAGGACATTGTCTGACTGCAGAAAGGCAGGGTTATCCCTGATTGATCAAGTTTATGCCCTTGCCATGAGCACCCCCACTCCATCTATCTTATTAAGACAGCTCCTTTAAGCCAGGTGGTTCCTGGCCCCAGGCAGTTGCTTGTGGACCAGTTGTCTCACGTAGTCAAAGACCTTTGTGATGATTTTGCTGTCAAAAATTACCTTTCCCTGATAAATTGCTTTTTTTTGCAGGGTGTGACTGAGCCTGTTGTTAAGGGAGTGCATACATAAAAATAAAAAGATGTATAAATTACCTACCCTCTCTGATTGAGCTTTAGAAATGCTCATGAATTTGTAGGACTATGTGTTTCAGAGAGCTACAGTGAGACTGAAGACCACCAAAATGTGAAATAGAGCTACCTGCCCTAAATGTATTTATCAAGAAGAGTAACTCTGAATTGCATTTGATGGTTCCAAAGGTTGGCAGAAAGCTGGGGTTGTTTAATCTCAGAACATGAATATTGGTTTTATGGTTAATAGAAATAATTATTCTCAGCTGCTACCACCAAGGACTTGTCATTCACAAGCTTACAATGATGAATGAAAGCACTCAGCCTGGTGTAAGTTTCTAACCCTGCTCAGAGGGTTAGCACTTGGGGATGTGTATCTGTAGTCTAATGCCAAGAGGTTGTTGTAATTCCCCAAGAAACTGCTTCCCCTTACCCCCGGATATGGAAGGCCGAGATATCCCCCTAACCTTTACCCCTTTCCCCTATCCCATTGGCCCTGGGCCAGACAGCCCACCAGAGATAAGGCCTATATAAGATCCTGTATTTCCTTGATTCGTTCTCTTTCCGCGTGGACCCTCACGAATAAAGACCTTCAAACATCTTGGAAGGAGCCTCTTCTGGTAATGCTGGTCCTATCTCTGAGATATCTCCCCTCCTGGGCCACGTGGGGAATCTGAGCTGGCCTTGAGTCTTTGGGGGGCTGCAGGGAGGGAATGATCTCAGAGGTAAAGCATGCAGTTGCAGTTAAAAGTTTTCAGATTATTAGAAACAACTTTGAAGGGGATTTGAAAGTAATATTAAAAATTAAATGGGATCAAAAATGTTCCTTAAGGCAGAGTAACCAGCAAATCCCACTGCATTACCCTAAGCATAGTGGCTGGACTTTCATCATAATTAACCACATATCTTCATTATCTGGACTATCTTTTACAGGTTAAAATGATTATTAATACCCACTGTGAAAAAGAAATTTGTGAGAAATAAAAGTACTATCTGTAAAGATTGTACTGACCAGCCTGAGTGTAAAAAATGGAATTAGCCCTCCAAGAGTCCTAAGACATTACGGCATGTAGCCTTGAGTTTTCTCACTGCTTAACAACTTAAGGGGAAAAAAAGGTTAAGAAACAATTTAAAATTTGCAAAAAGCCCAGAATTCAAACTATCTTAGTCTGGTTTATAGATATACAAACTTGACTACATTGCTACATCCCTAACGGAGTAGCAATTTTAGTAGCATTTTCTAAAGGAGTGCCTTTAGAAAATGATAAACACAAGTATAAAGGAGAGTGAAAGACAGCTGAATGTGCAAAGAAGATGGAAGATACAAAGTCTGCCTGAATGGTATGAACTGCATTGAGGAGATCTTTGAGATCTGCACAGAGCTACATTCATTGCAGAAATAAAAAAAAAAAAATCTGCTCGTCTTAGGCAACCTCTTTCTCTACACAAAATGGGGGTCTTTGTAGATGATTAGAGAATCTGCCTTTGTAGGGTAGGCAGTAGTGGTTCAGATTGTCTGATGGAAAAGAGGGCTTAGACCTGATTGTCACCTAAAATAATCATCAACACAACTACTCTGTGGTGTATTTTAGTGCTGAATTTTGGATATTATTTGTCAAGGAAAAGATGAGAAGAAATAGAAAGAAGATAAATGTGCATTTTAAGTGTGTTCAAGCAAACCAGTGAAACATATCTAAAAATACATGGAATAAAGCACAAATCAGCAACACAATCTGGTAAGTGTAGGAAAAGAGGGAAATGGGAGAAGTTAAGCTTAGTTAGGTCTTGCACAGGGCAGCAACAGATTCTAAAAGCATTAAGAGAAAATGAGAAAAAAAAACTTGAATCATTCTTCAGTGAGGATGAGACAGAGATAGCAATTTAGATACTCCTCAAACCAGAATACTTTGCTGCACGTTTCAGTAATAATAGTCATGGAGTTGTTGATCTTAAGGGTACAGACAAAGATTAGTAAGGATGAAGAAATGAAAGTTGGAAATACTACTCTGAGTTAAAACCAGAGCTCAAGAGCATGAAATGTTTCAGCTGGAAGACTGTAGTTGTAAGTACTGGAGACTTGTGGTCTTTTTCAAGTCAAACACCAGAAAAAAATTTTAAAAAATCCTAAACAATTACAAAGTGGGAGAAATACTAGATGAACAATAGACATAGTCTATTAGTAAAAATATTATTGGAGAATGGAATTAAATATATGTGGGAAGCGGGATCAAACATCTCATGCTGTTCTACTCTAGATTATGTTTTTTGTGGGTTTTTTTGTTTGTTTGGAGCTTTTTGTTTCTTTGTTTTATGATGGCAACAGAATTTGATGAAGAATCAATATGTTGGATGTAGATAATTAGCAAATTAGACAAATTATTATGAGAAAAGTAGAAAGAGTTCACTGATGAAACAACATCTGTAGGAAAATATTGGAATAACATTTTAACTGGAATATCCTTAAGATAAATACGTGACTAGAAACAAAGGAAACATATTGAAGTAAACACATATTTAGACACCAGGTTCAGCTAGGAAGAAGTAAAGTATTAGTCCCATAAGAAAGCTACTGGTGAGAATTTTTGTGCACATGTTTATATAAGTTTCTGACTTTCTCCCCACATTCAGATGAGATTAAATAAAACTGGAGTAGGAATTGAGAAGTCTGCTATGGCTAAGCCAAAGAAAATGAAAAACAGGGTGGGTTGCACTTGTACTAAACAGCTGACCCTGAAGAAAAATTTTGTGGTTGGGCCTGCTTGGAGAAAGACCTTACATACCATCTGTTAATACGCTGTCAAAACATTTAAAAGCAGTATCAATTCCCTCTGTCATGGACACATTATTGAAAAATGGCACAGTCCAGCACATAAAGTTTTGCAGAAATGGTCAGCTCAGGGGACTGAGAGGCTGGTACCAGGCTCAGGGTAACATTGAATTGATGCACACAAGAATCTACAAGCAAAATGGACCTCAATGGCTCAGGGAATGGCTGGTTATGAACTATATTTTCTTAATAGTAGAAATACAGGGATAAGTCTGTAAGAGCTCCAAGCAGCTACATCACTGGTCTGGTTATCTGCACTAAGAATACNGTCCACAAAAAAAATAAGAAAAAACAAAAAAAAAAAAAAAAAAAAAAACAAAAAAAAAAAACAAAAAAAACCAAAAACAACCCCAACAAAACAGTTGGGTTTTAGTTATTTTCATTATCTGTTACACTCAGAGGCAAAAGACTGGAATTCTAAGAGGACATGCCGGCTTCTCTGGTCTTTTCTGTCAGGTAGTTGGGGTGTGTTAAGTGGGCTGATACCTTTAGAGGTATCATACAGAGCAATGGTAGAAAAACATTCATGTGAATGAGTCAAAGATATAAAAACTGACCCAACATTGTTGTGTTTCAGCATGTGTTCCTTGTTCAAACAGTTTGCAGAACTTGAAAGCTCAGCGCCAGGGTGAGGGGGATGAGACTAAAATGCTATGACATTTAAACCAGGCAGACAAGGTTGAATTCACCAGGGGATCTTTTTTTCTCAAAGGCAATTATGTTTTTGAAGTCTTCATTCCTCCCAATGCCTCACTTCCTTAAGGTTATCATAATTAGGTAGGAAGGTAATACAGCAGCAAAGCAAATTTTGGAGCAGCCAGGAATGGAGCTGGCAAGTGGCTCTACTTAGACTGCAGCTGGTGCATGGTGCTCAATCAGATTATGCCTAAAAATCTCTGAGAATCAGAAATATTCTTATTTCATGCCTTCTGATACTTGACTGTCTACCCAGAAAGGATCCCCACTACGTCAGGAAGCTTTCAAGTAACCAGAGGGTGTAGCATCTGACTTGCATAGCAATAATCTAACTAGAGAAGGCAGAAGAAAAGATGTGGTGATGGGGATACTTGTGGTGAAAAAAAAATCCATTAAGGGATCATGCAACCAATTGATAGAGCCAAGGATAGAAACCCAAATTTTCCAATCTCACTCTAAGATCTTGAACACAAAAATAGCTTTCAAGCTATGGCAATTTTACACAGTTAACTAGGAATTACCTTAGCTACCCTGGAGTGGTGTCCTGGTATCTTCCAGCCTTCCTGCAGCTTGTTCTTTAGAATTTGTACAGACAATAACAAGCAAAAAGTGACAGCTTGACAAGACAGCTTACTGAAAGCCAAATATAAAGGCCTCTTCTACTTAGCCTTATTTATTCCAGTACACTTAATATTTCCCATTAGCTGCTGAACAAATGTAATGGCTCTGACATTAATGAAATCTGTATAAAGTGTGCACGGCTTAAGTGGGGACAGCCTGAAATGAACAGCATAAAAGCAGACCACACTTTAGTAGACTGTTCCTTCCTATGGTGCTAAGCACTTCTCCAGTCATTGTGGAAGGATATTGCACAACAGCCAGGGCTTGGAGTAAAGTTAGAAAGACTTCAAGAAAATAAAGTGGTCATTTTCTTTCCTGTAAGTGTCTTTAAAGCAAACTGTGTAACTTGGTGCAAGTTTACCTTCCAAATAATTAATTCATTCTTGTAATTATGCTATAAATCTTCTAGTAAGGTTGTTATGAGTAGAGGAGACAGTCTTGGACATCAAAGGGTTTAGTTACTACTGAATAAGGAAGTAAGACTATGGATTTCAGGTTTTACCATTAATGATTATTGCAGATTATAACATTACATTTAGCACAGTACTCCCAGTCTGTATGTATCTGAAGAGCATTGCTATCCAAGTTCAGTGAATTATCCTTGCTGTCCTCCAGTCTTTTGCTCTGCTCATGAAACAGATCCTTCTAATAAGGAGCCTTTGACTAATGTGTTACAAAACCCAGATGAGACAGAAATTTACGAAAATCTGGTGAGATAGAATACAGCATTGTTAAACTGAAAATGTGCCCTCTGTAAAGAAGTCATGTGTGTATTTGAGCCTGTGCTAAGGTTGGGACTTTTTTTCCTGAGCTATGCTCAGTGACTGCCTGCACTTTAAGTGCAACGTTGGTGTGTGTGTGTTACAGAAACCACCAGCATAAGTGGTTCAGGCTAAAAGTAGTCTAGAGAAAATGAATAGTAGGAGCATCATCATTGTCCCTTTAACTTTGCAACACGGATCACGGTGTGTCCTTCAGTTATGAGTATCAAGTATCTGTAATTAAAACATGCTTAGCAGCAAAATGCCTTTACAGCCACCTGCTGTTGGAGCTTATGGATGATTTGGGTGAAATCAGGATCATCTTACTAGTGTCTAAACATCAGGGTTCCTGCTCTGTTGCACGTTTTCTTGTGCATGAGCAAGGAATGGGAGGCTTTGTAAAAGATGATAAACAATCTCTGATTTTTGTCATCCTCAGAATTCTCAGATGCCTGTCCTGTCTTAGTGTTGAGCTGCCTCCATGGCTGATATGTGTTTATGAGGTTCTGGACCACAAAAATAGGAATCATACAAACATCAGAATGGGTTATTTCTGCTGGAATAACTCACATGTGCATGAAGATTTCTCCCTAGCACAGCAGGGAGGGATTTAGAAGACTTGTCAATCCTCATTTTTTTCTCTCAAAAATCAATGAGAAAAAGGGAGTTTCCAGAGATTCTAAAAAGTCTACTAAACCCCTGGCTTTTTCAACTGAGTATCTTGGGAGTACCAACCTCTTTAAGGAGTCAACCCTTCCCAAGTTCCCATGCTCTCTAATACAGTCTTGATGCTTGATTTTTCTGTTTTTGAGGTTTTGTAGCAGTCTGAATATGATAGTGTTTTGACACATCATGAAGATTACCAAATGTTTCCTCACCTGTAAATGGTAAAGGCCAGTTTTATTGCTACATCTCATGAGCAAGCAACTGAATTATAAAGAGGTTAACACTATGGGTAGGCTGGAATTGAACCTTCATCCAATGAATTTCAGATCCAGGGAATTATTAAAAAATTTTTTCAGGTCCTGACAGTACTTTCTGGGTTAAAAGGAGGAGGAAAAAACCCAGCTAAAATGCTGCACCCAGAATGGAATAAGGCCTTGCCTTAAAGTGCAAGTTGTTAAATTCCCTTTTCAGTCTCCATTAAAAAACTAGTTAGATAATTTGCAGTGTTCAGATACCTGTTGTTTGACATTTTATGGTTGCAAAGCCAGACGACATGTCAGATCAATCATCTTATATCCTTCAGGTATTTATATCTTGTCTAATCTCCATGTAATGGATTATACACTGTACTTGCAGTAGGGGTTTGAATTTCATTATTCCTATTAAACTGTCATTTCCATAGCTGCTTCACTCATTTCCATTTTAGGCCTGTGCCTTTGGTGGCTTTGCTAACCAATTACAATAATGGTTTTCAATTATGATACAAATAGAAGACTCTAACAGTTAATATTTAGAGTGGAAAATGCTCTTCTTTGATTCCCTGACAGCTGAGATGTGCAAGCATCCTTTTGTACTATTGTCATTCTAAAACATTTATAGAGTGGGACCAAATCACACACATTTTAGAGGTGTGGAGAGAGATGTGTTACCTGCCCTTAGGTAAGGCATGACAAATATAAGACAAGACACTTAACAACAGATCAGTTCAAAAAGTGTCTGGGGGAAGAGAGAGGGAAGCAGGTTGGGAGATGAACTCCATAATGGTATTTCAAATGTCAGATTCACAACACTCTTAGTGGGAAAGGAAATCAGGTGCAAGAATTAGTGAGGATCTGTGACTGAAATCAAGGGATACAGGGATAGCTGTGCTGTGCAACAAGCTTGTTGTAAAGCCCTTCAAGATACTGCTGCCATAGTATCAGGGCATTTTTCATGGGAATTGAGTGGTAGCTGCATCTGTGCAAAGACAAGCAGGATGTGGTGAGAGACTTTCTCTCCCCAGCCTTTCCAAGGCATTGAAACAGAGCTGCTTATGCTATCTTTCATTCCAAGTCAATTTTCTTCCGTTTAACATTGGGTTGTTACGTATCCCAGGAACAAGTCCAACAGAAGCCAAGAGAAGTCAACACTGAGCTGATTTATTCTGGCAGTTCATTACTTGATCATGCTCATGTAGACCCAGAAAGCAGGATCCCTGCAGCCATCCCCCCTCTTCACCGGATGAAGAGAGGCAGGAGACATGAACCACTGATTCATCCACCCTTTTGCAGCAGTAATGTTACTAGTTAGAAAATGAAATAGAGAGACTGATGCAAATCAGTGTGAGATCTGTGGCCTTTGTGAGTCCTTGGGATGAATATGTCTCCTCTTGATGCAGGTTTGAATAAACAGCTCACCCAGCTGAACTATCCAATTGCCTCTTCTTTTCAGGAGCACCGTAGGTGCTTTAACTGACAGTTAAAAGGCATAAGATGAGAATTGTATCCTCACAGGAGCTTGCAAACCATTGTTTCACTGAAGCTTTCTGCTAACAAGTAACATGTCTCTCAGGAAAACTAACTGCATTAAGTTTCAATAATTTGACATGAGAGGAAGACCTTTGTCTCAATTAAATATGATCTGGTGGAAGAGATACTGGAGAAGGCTCAGCAATGATTGCAAAGTCATGGGAATTCTTATTCCCCACTTATTCCACCTGCTGTCTTAAGGTGTGAAACCCTTGCTTGCCACAGAAAGAAATGCAATGTTTGGACTTGAAGGTTTCAGAGAACTTTGTGAATATTTGAGTTTATGCTAAATGCCTTCTGCTGGTGAATTTTCTGTGAGGTTTAAATTAAAACTTACAGTGACAAGGCAAAGAGGACAATATGATGGTGTTTGGACTCTATGAACACCCCTTGTGCTGATGGTATATTAAGACAATCCTGTGTTTTGGTCACTATGGAGACTGTGACTGAGTATTGAGCAGACTCCCTCTTTTTGGTTGAGGATGGATGGCTCTTTAATTTGTATAGAGACTGCTCTCACAAATGGTGTGGCTCAAGCTAATTAATTTTAAACTGATTGGTCAAAGAAAGGGAAAAACATGAGTGGATTTATTAGCTACAGATCTTTGCAAGACAAGTTGTCCTTCCCTGCATTCATCATCTGCTGTCAGGTTGCCTGCAGGAGTTGTTTTGCTATCCGAAAGCAGAGGAAGGAGTGGAAAGATGGGGAAATTTTTCTTGGTGAAGTTAGATACAGCAGGCCATAGAGATGGACAAAAACACATGTGCTAGTGACAAATGCATTGTCCAAATTGAGTACATCTTGACTATCAGGCTAAGCGAAATAGTTGATATGTCAGATGACAATGGTACAAGTGAGGTTTAGTGTGGCAGTGAAACTGTAAAACCTACTATGACAGTGTGAAAAGAAGTCAGACAACAGCTCTGACTTTGGACATCTGGTTTCAAGTCTTGGTTTTAGCAGCTTCATTAAGCAAATTGCAACGTGTCTTTGCACATGGCCTACCTCTGAAGATAATGTTTGTAGTGATAGCAGTTATATTAGAGATTGAGTGGCCCCAACATGTTTGTTAAAAGTTGATAAAACAAGGTTTATTGCACCTGGGACAGATACCAAAATAATTTTAAGTACTTCAAAAGCTATGGAATGTTTGCTTTTCATAGCTATGAAATATTTTCAGAAAAGTCTTGCCATAAACATCATATTTAGATGTATCCTAGTGCTTGAGGGACAAATGCCCTGGGCCAATGGATTTTTAATAATACGACTTACACTTCAGTAAGAAAACCTGGAACAAAATCTGTGATTTTCCTATGCTGAACTAAACCTGGAAACAGCTCTTAGTGCTATTTTAGCATGGGGATATGACCTTTTATGACAGGCTGGTTGTTTGTTTTAAAAAAAACTGACATCATGCTTCCTTAAGTCATAGAAGCATATGAATTCTTACACTATGATTGTTAATTAATGTTGTTGAACTGATTAAGTAACTCTTAACACAATATGAAGGATGAATACTTTGTAACAGAGATTAGAAATTACTTATCAAAAAAGCATTTAATGGAAGGAAAACCTAGAGATGCTAAAGAAACAAATATATTAGTTGTAATGAAACTTAACTTCTGAGATAAAATAAGCTGAAAACATATGTTTGTCTGGTTTTAATTGGCTTCTGTCTGTGTATGCATTAGGTACATTAAATTAAATTTAAAAAGTCACATACCAGATAACCAAGTAGCATTTAAACTGTACCCAATGTGAATCTTCATGGATTTGATTCCCATGCCTAACAATGTCAGTTTTAATTCAAGTTTTTAGAAGCCATCCCAAATTGAAACCTACCCACAACCGAAAAGGGAAGCAAGCACATTGTTTTTAGACACCAACTAAGCAACCTGGTCTAATTTCAGTCTTAACCTTGCTTGGATCAGGAGCCTGGACTAAAGAACTCTTGAGGTCCCTTCCATCCAACTTTTACCTAATATTAATTTTCAGGAAGTGGTCACCTGTTGCTATTTCTGACACAAATATATTGAGAGTACAGCGATAGCTGGAGGCTTTTTCTTCTACCAGTGATTCTGCCATCTTGTGATTTTGTGAGTCTCTGTTCTCTTTTTAAAATAATCACATTTCTAGCCCCTGTCTGCAAGAAAAAAATCATAAATTATTATTCTGCATTTCAGAGTAACACAGAATATAGAGTTGTACATTTTGTGAAATGCATTTGCTAGTAGAAGGAAGGAAAAAAAGCTGTGAGTTTCACAGTAAAATGTGCTTTCAGAGGTGATGGGGGATGGTGGTCATCTTCACCATCCATTCACTGAATGTTTCTGGGACTTTTCAAGTGCATTTTTACACTGCACTGCACTTAGGTTTAAAGCAACCTTCCTGTGCAGAATGAGGAAAACTCTACCTTTCAATTTATTTATTCTCTTCTATGTGAAAATCCTGCAAATGGGTTTCTGCAAAGGTTGAGTGCTGATTATAACTACTCGTACAGTTACCTTTATATGTGTTCAGACACAAAAAATTTTACAAACCTACCTTCACTAATCAGTGCTTCTTTCTTGCTTTAAGGCTTTTCTCTCTAACAGTGGATTATTGAAATCCTTAAGAAATTCTGAGACAAGGCAATATTGCCTTCAGCAGTATTACAATTTATACTTGGTAATACTTTTCTCCAGAAAAATCTGCCCCTTTGATGTGTCAGTGCTATTAATAGTATTTGTCATGTAGGACTTTGTACTAACATTTATTTGCTCATTAACCAAAATGCACCATTTTTTTCTGGAATTCCAGGGACCATCTGTGACTAAGAGCAGTGTAGAAAGAAAAAATTCTAAAATTCTGTAGGAGAATCTATGATGGAGATTGCATATTTGTAGCCTGTGTGCTGCTACTACATTCTGTGTTTGTTTTCTCTAAATTCCTCTCCCCTAGCTCTACATGTTTTAATCAATACATATTAAAAAGCCCCTCTAACAATATTGTACGTCTTACTGCTTGCAAATCTAAATCTATCTTAGATATGTAATAAAAGTGTAATAATAAGAATTCTGTCAGTACCAGACTCCTCTCAAGGTGCTGAAAAGCTGTAAAGAAATTAAATGAGACCTCAGAAAGGGAAATATTTGAAATGTTGTGGACAAAAATATACAAGAAGTGAAGTAGCCACAATTTAGATGTACTTGATTTCAGGCTTTCACTTTTTAAGATACTTCAGAACTTGATAAGAAATAGATTTTTTTTTTGTATGCTAAGTTTTTCAGTTTCTAAGCATTTATTTCCAGGCTGAGGATAAGATTCCCAGGACTCCCAGCTTAGCAGCTACTGCTAAATAGAAGGTTATATACAGGATGATATTTGCTCTAATATTTGTTGAGACTGGCCCTGATAAGAATTTGAACAAAAAAAGAAGAAATTATATCAGGGCCATTCAATGTTATTCATAATAGTAAAGCCTCTGCAAGGCAGACTAAGCAGCTTGTGCTTTGTGCAAAAGATATGCCAAGGATGGGCAAAGGAGAGGAAACAAGGAAGACAATTCTATGTGAATGACTAACTTCAGGCAAGTAAGTAACTAGATGTGTTAAACACCAGCAAGTCTGGAAGCTTCAAACTGACATAATTCACCTTTTAAACAGAGCAAATACTGTTGGCAAAAACCTCAGGGGGCAACTTTTCTAGGAAAAAAAAAACCAAAAACAAATCCAAGATTTGGAGCTTGTCTGCAAGGGTGAGAAAAGCTAAGGGGTATTTGTTGGCCAAAACCCCAACACAGTAGCAAAGGCTCTGAAGATGACATGTTAGCATAACGCGTCCTGGGGGAGGCTGACAAGGGAATGATTTGAAAATCCCTATGAAAAACAGTGTCTTTCTTGTTGCTAACAATGGCAGACAGCCTGCTGAAGATCATAAAAATGGAGAGAGGTTTTCTGCCCAGGGCAGATCTGTCTCCTCATGACATAAAAAGAAAAGCTTGGTGAGGCTGAAAGTGAAGAGTGGTCCTACAGTGGGTGCTGGTGAAGAGGGGAAGAACTGGGGCAAGATGTGGCATCTGTTCAGAAGGACTTGACAAATTAGAGAGACCAATCACCCACCATATGGAGTTCAACAAGGGAAAGTGCCAGATTCTGCACCTGGGATGGGGCAACTCTGCTTGTGTGCATGGACTGGGGCATGAGAGGCCAGAGAGCAGCCCTGCAGAAAGGGACCTGCAGGTCCTGGTCACTGGCATGTTGAACCTGAGCCAGCAGTGCCCTGGCAGCCAGGAGGCCCAGCCCTGTCCTGGGGTGCATCAGGCACAGCATGGCCAGCCAGGCAAGGGAGGGGATTGTCCTGCTCTGCTCTGCACTGGGGCAGCCTCACCTCAAGTGCTGGGGGCAGTTTTGTGTGCCACAACATAACAAAGATTTAAAGCTATTTATTAAGGAGCATCCAAAAGAGGGTGTGAGGATGTTGAAGGGTCTGGAAGGGAAGCCTTATCAGGAATGGCTGGGGGAATTTGGTTTGTTCAGCCTGGAGAAGGGAAGGCTGAGGAGAGACCTCACTGCAGTCTTCAATATCCTCATGAGGTGAAGTGGAGAGGCAGATACTTGTCTCTTCAAGGTTGTGACCAGTGACAGGACTCAAGGAAATGGCATGAATCTGAGTCAGGGGAGGTTTGGATTTGATACCAGGAAAAAAATGTTTCACCCAGAGGGTGGTTTGACGTTGCAACAGGCTGGGAAATGATCACAATACCAAGCCTGAGTTCCAGAAGCATTTGGATAATGCTTCAGCACATGGTGTGACTCTTGGGGTGGCCTGCACAAGGCAAGGAGTTGGACTTGAAGATCCTGATGGGTCCCATCCTTCTCAGCATATTCTATGATTCTGTATTCTATGACTTTATCAGTGTGAGGCATGTACTGACCCAACTGCCTTCTGAAGACTAGACATAATGAGTAATTGCAAGGTTATTTTCTACAGTGATAGTTTTTGAATTTTTTTTTGACTGACCTTTTCATTGAAAATAAATGAAAAGGGATTTTTCTGTCATGGATTTCTTCAACCGGATCAGTAAATATTTTTAAAATAATAAAGGAATTCGACTCAGTCTGAAATTGCCTCTGTTTGTAGTTGAAGTGTCATAGATGTAAATCTTGTCCCCTCTAACATATTATTCCTCAAAAAAGAGAGAGATAGAGCAGATGCAAATACTTCTAGTGACATGTACTTTCTGTTCTGTCCTGTCTCTTTCTATTGGGGTTGCAATGAATGCAGAAATAGCAGCAGCAGCAAAATAGCTGCAGGAGACACTGGAGTAGATAGATAGAAAAAAAAAATAGCAATTGGCACTACAGCTGCATTTAGAAAATATTCTCAGATCAAAACCTACAGTGATTCTGTAAAAGGGGGATCTTTTTATACCCTAAACTTAAGTTAGGTTAATGATAACCTTAGTTGCCAAGGTCCAGATGTGAAAAAGTTTGGAGTATAGTGATCTCAAAAGTCATGCCAGATACAAAAAACTGTGCAGCTGTCGCTGCATGTGCAGAGTTAAGTGCCATTTGTTTCAAAAAGCAACAAGAACTGCTTCAAACATCCCTGGCTGTAGTTTGTTTAGGTTACACAGCGAGTTTAAGTGTCTGATAACCACATTTGAAGTTAACTCATTTTTCTTGCAGACCAAGCAGTCATACCTGTGAAAAGAAAGCTTTATGAGCACTGATAGCTCATGGGGATGGATTCTTTGATGCATTTCAGTAGAAAGCAATTTTCTTCATGACTTAATTGTTTGCAGAAGACAGGCAACACATTTTGGACTTTATGAAGATCTTCATGGACTGGCAGTTCCTTACCCAGTCTGAGGTACTGTGGAGTTTATATCAGTGTGCTTGGAAAGAATCTGAGGTGCTGTAGGGTTGACATCTATGTACTGGGGAGAAAAAGTGTAATACCTTGAATGTGTTGAAATGAAATGTTTGTCTTACACAAGGAATAGGCCTTTAAGTATATAAAGACTTTGTAAAGAGAAGGGACTGGAGATTTATGTTGTTAAGAAGACACCATAATCTTTTTCAGTGCATGACCCAGGCATCTATCTTCACAGCTATTTACAGCTGAATGTTCTTAGAGCATCACAGCACATCCTCCTCAAAGCAGGAATAGCAGACTGGTGTTCATCTCCAGTTTTTCAGTGGCTACTGTGTATTGTAGACAAAAGAGGCATGATAGTTCATGGGTTTCAGGGTGAGGAACTGAGAGCAGGTACTTTTTTAGATGATTAAATGAACAGGATATTCTTAGATTTTCAATTATTAGTTTTTTCATGTTTTTTTCTCCTCTTACTCTAAAACCGAGTCAGAACTTTAAAGAGATGATACTTTTCTTTATTACAAGACACAGAAGAAGGCCAGTTATCTCAAAAGATGGGCATGTGCCAGCAGAACCTGTTTGGAGCACAAGAAGAAGAACATGGCTTGGAATGGGAAGTTGGGCATTTGTCTAAAAAACAGTTGCCTGTCACAGCCCTTAGTGCCTGGCTATGTACTAGCTGCAAAAAGGGAGTAATTATATTCTTTTGTGTTACAAATTCAAACTGGTTATGACATGACATCTATCCTCTCTTTTTTTCTTTCTTTTTTTTTTTTTTTTTAATATTCCATTCCTCTCTCTAAGCAAAATCAGGGGTTATTATGTTGGACATTCCAAAGCTTTGATGACACCTTTCCTTCTCTCTGTTATTTTGAGAATTGACAGCATTAACATATGTGGCATCTCCTTTCACTTGCATGATCAGAATGGCAGATGAACTAAATCATACAATTTAATCAGTGAGCTCCACCAAATACCAGATTACAAAATAGTTCTAAAATTCTTCATGTAGTAAATGTTGCCAAAGAATAAGTATTATCTTTTTTTTTGGGACTGCCATTGACTCCAGTAAATGCTTTTACAGTTCTCCCTCCCAGTAATTATCAGGGTTCATTATACAGTTGTAGATGTGATGAAATGGTTTGTCTGCCTTTGAAGCATGCCAAAGACAGTTACATGCTAGTTATAAAAACATTTTCATAGCCCATTTCACCCTGCTTACAATCACTTAGCACTCTTTTATAGAATTGCAAAATCATTGCCAATGCCTTGACAGGTGATGCAATGTTCATGAATCATAAGGGAGACTTGAACTATCCAGTGGGTTATTATTTAAAAGAACTCATAAATGAGATCCCAGAAAATCAACATGCCATGCAGTGTGTATCAGCAGGACTGAAAAAGTATGGGTAAATGTCAGGCAGAAAGGTGTGTATATAAAGCAAAGGGCTTACTCTGAGTCAGGAAAAATCAATTTGGGCCATTTTGAACAATTCAGTCTTGGATTATGGTGCAGCTCTTAAGGGAAACTAGCTTAAAAAAAGCTGGAGAGCCACTGCAGGTGCCAATTGTTAGGAAGAACACTACCAGGCAATGCAAACAAAAACACTTTCAGAAAAATTCTCAGCTTAGCAGTATTCATGGTTAGAGGCTTAAGCCAGAAAGGTAAATTGCAGCCTGATGGGTTATGGAATATACTGTGGAAATACCCCTTTTTTGGGAAAACTTACAAGGACCACCAACTGTGGTAAACATTATTTTATGGAAAAATGTACAGAATAATGCCAAGTGAACAATGTTAGGTCCAAGAGTAGACTAGACTATTATAATAATTTGCAACTCTGTATAAAGACTTGCCTTATAAATATCCTTTTCCTAATATTGTAGAGGGCTTATCTTTTGTTTTGATTAGCCAGCTGCTATCCAATAATGAAATAAATATGATTTATTGTAGATTATTTGTTGTGGTCTGCTTATCAAAGTTATGAAACTGGAAAGATCAACATTATAGGCAAGTGAATAGTAAGTGGGTAGTCCACAACATAGTCCCAGGAAGAAAAAAACAAACAAACAAACAAACAAACAAACAATAAAAATAGAAAAAAAGTTTTAACATTAATTTAAACACAACTGATAGCTTTATTTTTAAAACCTCCTGGGTAAACATACAAGTAGCAGCTACAGAGAAACTGATGTATGTAACTCTTTCTAGAAAATTTTGAAGATGGTTCCAAATACATTGTGAGTAATTCCTGGTGAATTTAGATGTTCTTGTACCAGAAGCTTTTACATTAAGAGTAGAGCTTTTTTGTCAGGATGGATAGTGGTTTATATTTTGAAAAGAGCTACTGCTGGGTGTAAAATGGAGATGTAAGAACAGACTCAAAGCCTGAGTTTACTGAAGGAAGACATGTCTAGCTGTGTGAAGAGAAACAAACTTCTAAAGGAACTCATCCAGTCTTTCTCCTCCAACAGAGAAAGCAACATGCACTTTGCTCCCACATGGTTGAATAGCAACTATTTCAGAAAAGACTTCTGAAATAGAATCTTAAAAGGAAACATTCTTTGGATTGGAATCAAAATAGGGAGTCCCTAAAAGTGTGTAAGAACCTCATTAAAAGTCTGAGGAGTAGAAAGCTTTCTTTTAAAAGAAGCACTCAATGGAAGTGAAACAGTTGGATAAGGAGTGTGAATTAGATTGTTACTAAATTTTTGCTTTATTTGCTGCTTATCTGTTTTAATCCAAGACAGTAAAATGGGTTCACAGTCCAAAATAAATCTGTTGTTCAATCACACGAGAAGGAATGAGAGGCTTTTCTAGGAAAGAGAGAGAATGTGAGAACTGTAGCAGGGCAGGTCCTGGCTGTGTTGTTGAAGGCTGTTTTCTAAAGACTACATTTAAATGAATTGGAGAGAGCTACAACTTGCTTCTTTATGCTTCAGAGGTGTTTGACATTTGGAGCAGGATGATGTGGATAAAGGAAAAGCCAATACTTTTCAACTAAAACAGGCAGAAAATAGACATCCATAACAAATTTAATACCTACCTTGTAAGTCAGAAAGCCTTGTGCTGTATTAAGCACATTTTAGGAAGAGAAGTCTGATCAAGAATATGCATCAGCAGACACATTTAGTCTCTGGATAATGAAAGACTCTCTTCTTAATAGTTATAATATGCAAAATTTAGTTTGTTGTGACTTCCAGACTCTAGTCTTGTCTTTAAAACCCGCCTAATGCTGGGGATACTTTTATGAAGCATGGGAATATATGTGTGAAAGCACTAGTCTGACTGAAGATCTCATCTTCTGCTAAGCAAAATATACTGAGAATACTGTGGTGAACCAGCTAAAAGGTGGAAGTTGGTAAAAATAATTGGGGTTTTTTTTAACTTTAATATTTTACTGTTTACGTAAACCTTTCCATATTTTCTTAGCATGTCCCCTGTTGTTACAGAGGATATCTGTGTCTAAAAATAACACAAGACTGCAGCATTTTTTTAAAGAATATAAAAACTGCAGAGGCATGTGTGGATCTGTTGAAACAGATTTTGAAGTCCCCTGGACTGTAAAAGGCTCTCTATAGCACAGGGTGTATGTGTAGTGTAGGAAGTGTATCTATATGTTTATTTAGTACAGGTACATTTCCTACATCTCTAGTATATTTTTATTTATATTTATGAGTGGCATCACTATTACTTTTTTTTTTCATACTAAATGATCAGAATATGCTGTCAAAATGCATCCAGAAGATAACTCTTCTTTCTGTGAAGCAGCAAAAATGTACAGTAATTACTCCACAAAACAGAGAAGTTTTTGAAGTCTAGGCTGAAATACCCTCTATTTCTCAGGGTATTCCTGTATAAGCATTTCACAGCCTTTCTAAAGTAGAGTACTGAGAACAAGGTTGTGGCAAAATAGGATGCCCTTATGAGTCAAAACCATTTTTAAATCAGGACTTATGCATTAGAACTTGCCTATGAATTTTGTGGTAGGTGGTGGTTCAGTTTTGCATATAGTCAAAAAGCATTGTCTTCTCTATGGTGGTGCCAAAAACTTCATATACATCAACATTAAGCAGAGATTGACTAATTTTTTGGGAAGTTTGTTTCTGCTTTAAAGTTCCCTATTTTAAAAAGTGAATACTGCACACATCTGATCAGAAGACAAAACAAATAAAATATATCCTTTGGCAAGCTCCTCTCAATTAGTGAACATGCTTTGATCTTCCTTTGATTTACTGAACAAGAGACCCAGGTGCATATATACTTCTGTACAGCTGTCAGTGTCAGATCTGTGGAATGTGGAAGGGGTTTTTCTCCATTAATGTGCCACTGGTGTGAAAAAATTAATATCACCTGTCTGGAGCTGAAGGGATTTATAATGTAGTTCTTGCTACAGGCATAATATTTTATGAATCTAGTAACAACTCTTTTAAGGAGCTATCCCTAGAGTAAGTTTTCTCAATTACTCACTGGGTTGCTAAATGTTTTCATCAGTCTTGGTTCATGAGATAGCAGACAATGGCTGCAGGCAAATCTGTGTGTCCCAAAGCAGATTTAAGAGGCATCTGTAGGTTCTTCATGGCTTTTGAGAAAATGCAAGTGGATAATATTTGCAGTTGATACTGACCAAATGTGTTGTTCATTTATACAGAAGGTTCTTTGATATGGGGCCATTTCATTTTTGCTTTTTCCCAGCTCTATCTGGGCTGATAGGTTGGCGTGTCATAGAATCATAGAATCATGGAATCACAGAGTCATTAAGGTTGGAAAAGACTTCTAAGATCACTGAATCCAGGTGCCAACCCAGCACCATCATGTTTGCCACTAAGCCATGTCTTTCCAGAGCCATGGTGGTGCTTGTCATTCAGGAGGTTGCTGCTTGTCAAATGAAGGTGTCTTTATAAGGAAAGTAGTCAAAATCTGAGTCACCAGGGTGTCATGGCCGTAAACTGAGCAACAAGCTCCATGGAGACTCTGTGGGCCTTCTGCTAGTAGGGATGGAGCTTCTGAAATCATATTCCAAGCTGACATTCTGTGGTCTGGAAAACACATGAGGAAGATTAGTTTATTTTATTGCCAATTAAAAATTGAGTAGCATAGTGAGAAACAGAGACAAAACTAAAAACACCATTACCTCCAGCTCTGTACAATACGGGAGCAAGTTCTGGGATTTCTCACAAAGCCTCTACTACAAAAACCTTGCCACATAAACCCAACACAGGTTTAAACATTTTAAGTTTACTTTTTAAAAAAGGTACAGTTGTCTTAAAGAAGTGACAAGTATTGTCAGTCTGTTGGGTTTCTCCTAGGGAAGGGCCTTCTTAGTCTCTGCTGTGTAACAGCCCCACTGGAAAAATGCATTGACAAGGCTTTTCTGCTATGAGCACAGCACTTGTTTTGTTAGAGCCCTAGAGGCTTCAAACAAAGGTTAAGCTTGTGGATCAATTTACTAAAGCAGAATGAAACTAGTCTGTTCTGATGTGACAGTATTCCTGTGATAATGGAGTTGGAAGAATATTTCCCTTTTCTGCTTGCAGGTGTTTGTCATATACGATGGCTTCAGACTTCAAATATGGGAGCAATATAATAAGGGGATAAGAGATTTCCCCCTAGGCTAGCTTTCTACAGTGCTAGTTTATACATGAATACTCAAGTCATATCTGCAGCAAAGGGAAACACATAAACCTCACAACTTACTACCTCTAAAATATTGGCTATTTCAGCATCTGCTGAAAATGTGTAATCTCTGCCAGAACACAGCTTCCTAGACAACTTTTCTGCTTGACAAACTTGATCAGGAACACTTCAGGAAGTGCGGAATGAATCATCTGTAATTGCTGAAGATTTGAAAATAGCCTAATCACATCAATATATCCTTTTTCCTGTTTGAAAAAGAGACTTGAAAAGAAGTGAATTATTTTGTACCCTTTCCTCTGTAGGTGTGGGGTATTTTTATCAAAGCTTCCACACTGATATGAAATAGGTACATTAATTATTCGCTTCCAAATTGCTGGAGAATTTAAAATTGGCAGCTGAACACAGTCAGATAACATGCAGGCTTTAACTCAAGTATCAATGATTTAGAATGTCTGCTTTATATATAGAAGTCTATAAAGCAGGAATTCTTCTTTTTGATATCAAAGCCATATAGTTTTGAATATGAAATAGTCAAAAACCAGAAGTAAATGAATAGTCAGTATACTTTAAAAACAAAATAGGAAATATAGCTCATTATTAGTTTTGAGCAGTCTAACTTTTTAGAAATGGGCTCAAAGCAGAGCTGAATGTGAGACATTGCAATACAGAGCAGTTGACTGGTGCCACATGGACTTGCTAAAGCATGTCATTAATTACTTTGTTAGGTGCTGTGCAAAGATCAGGAATGAATAATTCAGAGGATGAAATTCACTCCTTTATGTGGCTTGTGAAGAAGATATATTCTCTTTCTTGCTCAGCTCCAGACCCAGAAGATCTACTGAGGGGGAAAGATGAAGACAAACATCACTGGGATTGAAGAGAGATAGCAGAGACTTCAGGGAATATGCAGTTAACAAAGAAAATGTTAAGGGTCAGGGAATATCTATGTAATAATTTCAAAATCCATGTAATGCAAAAAAAAAAAAAAGTTTTACTTCCATTTAAAAAGGGACTGATAAGGAACTCAGTTTTGTTTCCTGAGAATTGTTTTCTTTTTATATTCTCTTGATCAAAGGCCCTGTTGAATGGGAGGTAAATTCCTCATAATTTTACTGAGGTCAGGGCTTCCGTTTTGATTGCCAGATATCATGTAGTGCTAGTTCCCAGATGAGAAGCTAGGGACTTTCACTAGATACCCACAAATAAAAGAAGGAAGACTATTCTACTTGTGTGAAGATATCAGCTCTCCTCTATGATGAAAAGCCATTTTTCCTGCCTGCCATGGAAATCTCAGTCCCTCTACAGACTATGTGGACTGAAAACACATTCATCTTTCCACACCGTTTAGGCCATTGCCTACTTAATGGAACATATAATGGGATGAAATTGCCACCTGGTGGTTGAGATATGGGAATGGCTCCCAAGGGTATAATTATAAACTATTTTTTGATACTCTGATAGTACTGATATGAAGATGTGTTCCTGCTTCTGGATTTAGTTCGTATGTTTCACAAAAATCAGTGGCATTGCTTCCTTTTGTATTTTCCCTAATTGCTGATGACACCTATTTTAAATATTATTTAGCCCTATATATGAACTGAGGGCTATGATCTTTGGAGTGAAGTATGGTTGAAGGAGCAGAGGACAGAAATGGTAATAGTGAACAGTAATATATCATGTTGGAAAGAGATAGTGCCAAGCTAAGTGCTGCACTAACTTTGCTTTACATGAGACAGACATTGCTGATCTAAAAAGTGCTGCCAATACAGAGCACGTTAAATTATTAAAATAAGTCCAGATGCTAACAGTCAAAAACCCCATATCTCTGTATTTTTTGAGAGACTACTAAGACAAGTAAGGAAAAACAGGTTGAAGGAAAAAGGAGGGAGAGGTGGCATGCAGACCATGTTCATCCCTTTCGGTTCTCTTGAACTAGAAGAACAAGATTTGATAGGCATGTAAGGCAAAAATGTGTTTATGGATTATTAGGTGGTAGGTTGATTTGAAAGTAGCCTGTGGAGAGAAAGGAGACGACATTTCCATAGATATCTGTGTTACGGCCAGGAATGTGGCAACACGCACAGAGTTATCCTGTAAGGAGGAAAAGAATCTCATGTGTAGAGTAGGAAGGAATCAGACACAGTCTCTGAAGGATGCAAATCTATGGAAATGAGTAATGCCAAAAAATATGGCTAGTAGTAAGTTGTATCTGAAATTGCATCTGAGAGGTATGTTGCAAAAAGATTTGGAAGCACACATGCTCAGCTATCCTGTCAAAGAACACAGGGGACAACAGATCAGACACATATAATCTAGGTTTTGTTTAAGAACTTTGATTGATTTTGAGTGGTGCAATGGATGTTGGTATGGGGACCAACTGCTTTAGGCATAGAAGTTATTGCATTGAAGTACTATGTGATCACATTTGAAGTAGTCAAGAAGGAAAAAGGTAAGGATGCTTTGTCACTTTTCAAGATTCTAGTAAAACTAAGTTGTGCCTCCTAGAAGGATGAAGTGTTGGCACAAAGTTGTGGCTGAACCTGTTCCTGTTATGAGAAAAACAGTCTGAGGAAGAAAAAAAATGAAACTGCTATGCTCTGCTGGGAAGACAGCTGTGAAGGGTCAGGTTTGCTGTTCCTGTGAGTGATTGATGGGGGGAATCAATCTTGTATTGACTATAGCTACAAAATTACTGCTCCTATATCCTTGATTTTTCTTAATTAATGGTGGCAGCAGCAGCAGTCAGCCCAGGCAAAATAAGCAGAATAACTGTTTGATCCTTTGCCTGCTTCTTGAATACTCTGGGCAATTTCTACTCTGCTTGGTTCTTAGGCCAGGCTGTAACTAAATTGTATGCACAGACTTTTAAGAGGTGTTAGACTCTTGATGCAAGGCTGTGACAGAATTGATTCAGTAAAATAAATGATAGCCCTTCTTGAGCTCTTTTCATGCCAATATGGAAATATCCTCCTGAAATGAAACAGAGCCTTTGCAACATCATACAACTCAGCTGGTTCTGCTCTTCAGTACTATGTCTGTGATCTGTGGCAGACTGCCTCCTCCCCAAGAGGTGGAGATGTGGGGTGCAGTCCTGTCGGTTTGGACCCCTAAGTTTCCTTTCCTTAGCCCACCCTCTTGCAGTCCCTGCTCCTCTTGTAATTGGACCCTGACCCTAAACTCCGCCCTGGATGTACCCTATAAAACCTGCCATCCCAGTCTTGTTAGCGTTCTTGTCCCTGCGTTGTATCCGAGGGCTGCTTTATGTTTCT
This sequence comes from Alaudala cheleensis, assembly GCA_013398995.1. NCBI lineage: Eukaryota > Metazoa > Chordata > Aves > Passeriformes > Alaudidae > Alaudala > Alaudala cheleensis. The sequence goes on along the minus strand of VWYE01022975.1, from coordinate 152,841 downwards.
GCTAGGCTTTGGTGTATAATTTTGTTCTTGTTAATAAACGGGCTCTTGGATCTTCTGGACAAGAACCCGTCTCGTTCCTTTTCCCGATGTTGGCCACAGGTGACTGTCCGAAGCGCCAGAGCCCGGGGGGAATCCCCAGCTTGTCGCTGCACCAGCGCGCAGCGGGCGGCGACAGTGATCCTACCATCTCCCTACTGTTCTGAACCACCCCTTTCTTCCCATTTTTTACTGTTTAGAAAATAGCTAATGACAATTAGAATTATTTCTGTGGCAAATTTCTGATACCAAAAGCACCACCAGCACCACTAAGGATTGTAAGAAAGTAGTGACTTTGTGTGGCCCAATGAAGTGGATCTTATGGGCAATAATGACATCATCAAATTTGGAAAAGATTAAACTGAATAGCACTGAGACAAAAAAACCCACTCTGTGTTACCAACAGTGGAGCCTGCTAGGGTCTGGAATTGTCTTCTGAGGAATTACTCTAGTCACTTTAAAGAACACACTGTTTTGTAGTAGTCTCCAGGGAGATGGGCTAAATGTAATCTACCAGGCCATTTTTATCTCTTCCTTATGTGTCTCTGGGAGCTGTACTCATGCGCTTCATTACTTCCAGTCACTGAGTTCACAGAGCGACATCAGCCACCAGAATTTCTTCTGCCAATGTATGGATTTAAGCCCCGTGTTCACCAGTATGTACTCCATCCTTTCCAAGGAGGAGAGAAGTGAGGAAGGCGGAGGGTGACAAGGCAGGGAAGTTGCTGAGTTTAAGACTCATGGTTTGTATGCTGTGCAGCCTGACAAATCAATTGGCCCCTGCCTGGGCATCTTAATCAGAAGCGCATGGTTCACTGCAGTGGCTAAGTGCTACCGTGCTGGTGATGGCATCTTTTTCAGAGGCACTATTGATTGCTCTTCTCTCTCTTCTGAAAAGAGATTCCAACTGTGTAGACAGCATCACGGAGAGAGCTGGTGGAGAAGTGCCCCCTTACAGCTCTACAGGATTAGGATCGACAGTTTAATTTCCCTGTGGACAGGCAAGCTGTCATTCTAATTCATCCAGACTAGTGTGGAAAAGAGGAAGGAGATGCATGTTTGAAAAGTCCATTGATTATCTGAATAAGCTTGGTGTAAAGCCAGAGACAATGCAGTCCTAGAACCATGCAAACTGGGGCCATGTTTGGGAAATGTTTTCTGAGGGAAATTGACTTTCACAGTGAAATGGAAGAGAAGTGTATTGCAGAATTATCTTTTCAGGGAGAAGAGGATCCCTGAACTGGGTGGCATCAGAGTGGGGCTATTATAATCCTTTGGCATTGTCAGTTAAAAAACCCCCATGATAGTCTGTATAGGAATACATTTTGGTCTCTGTGTGTTTGTCTATGCATGCAAACACCTGCTTATATCCTCTCCAGTAATAGTCTTGAGACTTTTAAATCACAAGTTTATTATATATAAAAAAGGTAATGCACATAGTGAAAATAAGTTTTCAAGAAAGCAGGAGATGCAATGTGAGCACACAAACCACATTATGCATTTAGGATAAATTCCTTTATACCATAAGTAGAACTTTAAAACTTTAATTCCTTCATTCTTCCTGGAACCCCATGCCCCAAAAAACAACAACCAAACAAAACCAGCAATACCTCTATAAAAATTCCATGCTGAAAACAATTGAGTCTTTCCAGCTAGTTGTTTAATGTGGAGTATTCAGTGTGCCTTCTGTGCCAGGTCTAGACTTCAGATCTTCTGAGAACAAATCTATGTAATCTTCTCTGCTGTGTTTCATTGCTTTGTATCATGAAGAAGAGGACAGCCAGGTCTGAAGCAGCATTATAGTTTCTTTTTATTTGAAAGGACTGTTCATAAGTGTACCAGTTAGTTGCCAGGCCTATGAAGATTTAGACACAAATTTTTATAACAGTGACCTTGTTATAATATAGAATTCTCTCCCTGATTTGTTTAGTTGTGAGAGACCTGCTATTGTAATTTGAAAGCTATTGAGAGTTAGCAACTCAGCTACATCTTCCCTGGGTGTGAAAATTTTACCAAAAATAGATCCTGAAAAATGCAACTGGTGCTTCTAACTTTGTGTTTTTATCCCCCTAGGAAACCAGGATGGAGTGCCACATGGTATGAAAGCAGGAGACAGTAAGGTTTTAGTTGGAAGGAAGTGAGAGGATCAGGAAAGTCTGCTGGAAAGTGAGAATATCTTCAACAAATAGATTCAGGTAGGGTTGAATCCATATCAGGAATTTTATGTCTATCTAAACTACATGTAGTTCTAAAAGAAGTAAATTATCCCCACACTGATTAAAAACACTTCCTCAAGGTACTGCAGATTTGTACTTAATGCAAAAAGCAGCAGAGTTTAGCTGTGGATTTGTATGTGAATATGTATGTGGAAGGGGAAGGGTGTACTATTTTCTTTGTTTTCACTACTGTCTGAAGTCTTGTTCCTTTTTCCACCAATAAATCAGCGACCAATCTTGTTTTATATTTCTGGACTCCTCTTGCCTCTGCATTGACTGGCATGCAGGAGATTCGTGTTTGTGGTAGCTCACTGCTAATGCAGTAACGAGGGGTATAAACAACACTACAACACTAAGACTGAACTACCTAATTTTTTTGATGAAATTTTCACTATTATGTGCAGAGCATTGGGGAGGCTTGAAAAGAGATTTCCTTCTCTTTTGAACAGGAGGAACTCAATTTTGCAGCAGGATTTGGCCCTTATTTGCCTGAGGCTAGCAGAAAATTGAGCATCTGATGAAGATTGAATCATTTTAAAAGCATACTAAAAAGCAGATTCTTTCTGTGGACAAGGTGGAAATAAGGACCAGGTCTGCTGGAGAACGTCTTTGTAAATCAAGGCGTTTGCAGTGTGTTTCAATGTGACCTCCCAATCCCTCTCATTTTCTTCCACTTATTAACCCTGATCTAACTGTTATTGATAGCTCTATTATTCTGCTTGAGACACCGGTGACAGTCTCACTGACCTTGCCCTGGGTGATCAGAAACTCATTTAATGCTCAGCATACTCTGCTGAAGGATACTGAGGGAAAAGTAAATTCAGCATGAGAAGCAGATAAGTGTTTTTACAAGGATTTCTTGTGATGCTATTAATTATCTCAAAAAGTGTATTATCTTCCCTTAAATATATTGAAAACTCATCTAGATTCCTTTTCAGTCTAAGAGATAAAGGTTGCAATAAGAACAAGAGAATAAGAATTGCTAATGCTTGATGCTGCACAGTGTTAATTGTGGGGAAATAGCCCCGGAAAGCAACACTAAATGAAAAACGAATGGTTCAAGATTTTACATGCTTTCATGATTCTCACTTACTAGCCTGCCTACCTCTTGGGCTGTATCATTACCTGCTTTCTGAACATTCAGTGTCACAGAAAATAAAATTTCACTTCCCACTGTCGTATTTGTGTAGTTGATTTATTGGCAAAGTGATAATGCTCCTGTTCTATAAAATGTATAGAATCACAGGACCAGGACCACATCATAAGCACTTCATGAAAATGAAGAAAAATTGAAAAATCTTAGGAAAAAATAAATGAGAATTATGTCTGCCTGGCTCTTCCAGGAAGACTGGAATTTTATAGTATTCTGGCTTGGTATGGAGGCTTGGTTTTTATAGGTGAAGTTGCAAGACTTAGGCTGCAAGAAATTAATACATTTCTATTTATTTATTCAAACTTATATAGATTTTTTGAAATAATGTGATGGAAATGGTTAAAAAAGTTTATCTTCTGTAGTAATAACTTCCTTTTTTTTTTTTTTTTAATGTCTCAGTTTCAGCAATGGAAATAGTCAGCCTGTTGATTAATCACTGGTTTTAATCCCCTGTTTTGGTGCATTTGCATATAACTCCACTGCTTGCATCACACATACTATGCAGGAATATTTAATTGCTTTAAAATAAGGTCATTGATGGAAGTAAAACAGATGTGCTTTCCATCTGCTTACACAAGCAGGCATATGAATGCTTTGGTTTTAGAAAAATACTGTTTTGAAAATCTAGTAAATCTAGTTTCACCATCAAACTAGATCTTTAAGTCTTAATGGAGATAATTCTGTTGGCATGCTTGCTAATTGGAGATGAGAAGGCTGAGATTCTGAAAATGCTGGGCTAAATTGCAGACGCATGAAAACCACACACGTTCTTTGTTTCAGTGGTACTTCATGTCATCACTCCTAATGTCAGCAGGAAACTTACAAATTATCTGTTTAATAGATGTAGAGCACAGGAAGCTACAAAATAGCATTTGGTTAAAAGGAGAGGACAGTGGTTTTTCAAAAAAGGTGTCCAAATAGTCTATCAAAAATGTGTGTGTATTATAGTGAAAACCTCAGATGTTCATTCCCTCCTGGATGAAATATTAGGATCACACAAGATGGATGAGTATTGGAAACAATTATGTGATCACTGTGAAAGTGCTCTTTAATGGATTTTTTAAAGAAATATGCCTTCATGTTTCATGCCATTGGCCCCTGATGCTCTATTTCTTTCTCATATGTATCTTCAGTAGTTTCAAGTTGTAACAGATTGGCAGCTACAGAATAACTGAAGGTAAAAAGTCAAAACATATTCTTCTTAGAAATGACATTTCTTTCAGGGATTCCTGTATTACAGACTGATCTGAGGCAGAAATAGACAGATCTCCATGAAACCATAATTATGTGGATAAAATGTAACAACCAGGCAGGTTGTCAATAGGTACCTGTCCCTGTTTATGTTGGGGCTGAATTTGTCCTTGAAAACTCTACTAACAAGTAAGTGAGGAAAGGATGGTTAGGCCACAAGCAGATATTAATAAATCCTGTCCCTTTGGAAACACTGAAAACATATGAGTATGGTGTCCTGTAGGTGTTGAGTTCAATTGTCAAAATGTTACAGTAGGAAAGAAAATCATTGAATCATAGACCTTTTAGATAATTGAATCCAACTGCTAACCCAGCACTGTGAAGTCCAGCACTAAAACTGTACTGCTTAAGGACATGATTTAATGGTGGACTCTGGAACTGTTCAGAATTGTACTGCTCAGATAATTTTCTAGTCTACTTGCTATTCACCCTCCAACTCATGTCTGGAGTGTTTCAGTCTGCCCTCTGGTGCCCTAAAAGTCTGAATTCTAAATGTGTTCTTTTTGGACTTGAATTCTCTGTGGTACCAGTGTGAATGAAGGTAGGGTCACAGATGTCAGTGAAAGACCACACATAAGTAGTAGGAATGCATGGAATCAATAATTCTGCCTGAATGTCCTACTGAGAATGTAGCAGAAGTGCTACCTTCATGAGCACTGTGAAGCTCACCTTCTGTTAAGGAGCAGTTTGGTTGATATGTCATGTTTGTAGGGTCTGGCAATAGAAAAGAAGGGTGATCACAAAAATAGTATCTACATCTGTGCATGCCTATATATTTGAGGTGTCTGTTTAAGATCTAAGTATGGTTCAGGAGCTGGGTTTGAAACTAAAATGTTCTGTCTCCAGACATGCAATGTAAATTGTCTGAGTTCCACTGCAATGAATCTTCCATTCTTTGACTGACCACTAGAATAATTACCCAAGGAACTGATTTTACTTTATCTCTATCCCAGGATTAAGATATATATTTACTTTGCCTCTTTGCACCATAAATTTGGAATGTGTCCGTGGCGAATCTGTGAGACTGCTCTGAGTGCAATGAAAAAATTTTATGAGTGCCAAAATAATTTCATTTTATTCCTTAAACTCAGACAGAATCAGATTTCAGAAGCCACACTATTGAAATTTGACCATTTAAGGACATAAATGAGATGTAGAGGAGAAGGGTGAAGAAAAGCAAATGAGAGAGAAAACATTCTCAGAGAAGATATTAGGAGTCACCTTTAAGTGCTGAAAATGGCTCATTTTTGTAAGAAGATAAAGTGTTGACATATTTGTTTTTAAAAATCTTCAGTAGTTCCTCAAGTGTCCCTAAAGTACTCTCATCCTTTCATATTCCAGTGGTAACTAACTGTGGGAGCAGCAATGTTTTAGGATGTTTGATTTGTTAACAATTTTCTAAATAAAGATTTTTTTATCTTTTAGGAACCATGGATGTATTGGGAAATGAATACCATCTTATTCATTAGTGTGACTAGAGGAAAAAGGAGTAGAACCTAAATCTCTCCAAGCACATCACTGAAAGATTACAAAGGTTGTGGTGAACAAACACATGGAAACGCCCTCAACAGGTGTATTCTGGTGCCTGTGTTGTCCAAATTCTCTTACTTGACAAGCCACAAGTATGGGCTGTGTGAATAGGGTGGAGACTCAGCAGAAGACTCTCAAAGAAAATGGAAAGTCATCTTTAGAACCTGGGCCTTTGGAAACTTCAAGTTGTTAAAATACGTTCTTGCCAAAAATGAGAGCTTCAGTTTTTCCAAGGCTTATTAATTAAATGACAAGTTTTTGTAAGGTTCATGAAGACCAGCTCTCTGATTGCAAATGAAATTCCTCAGCTTCCCTTCCAAGCTTCAATGCCCAATTCAAAGCAGGAGGGAAGTACATTATAGCTACAATAATCTCTTAATACAACTAATTATTTTCCTTTGGATATATTCTCAGAAAAAGGCTTTGGATAACTTTCCATTTGTTACACAGCACTAAAGGTGGTCAGCCTGCCAGATAACTAGCATTCAGACTTAGTTTCAGGCCATGTAAGTGGCATGTCAATGTAGTCTTGAAGGCTGCCAGACAATTTTCATTATAATGACAGACAAAACTCTCAACCTGGCTGATAATGGATGCAGTTTCTGCAGTGCAGCCTGCTGTTTCAGGAAAGAAATGTAGGTGTCCATTTGTTCACAGAAGGGCTGTGAATAATTTTCCCCACTCAGGCCTTATTCCATGAAAACAGCTGGAGTTTTGTCTGAATAAGGATTGAGTTGACAGCATGGGAATAGGAGGTAGTTTTTATCAGCAGATGCTCTAGAATCTGCAGAATCACAATCCAGTCATTTAAGTGACCTGCCAATGTGAAAATATGTGCTAAATATTTTTTGAGTTTAAAATTTCATTAAAAAGATGAAGGAGCCATGTCTTTTCAGGTGAGTTTTTAAGCAGGATGCTGGAGAGAAGATATATTCATAGCTTTGTTTAACCAGGAAGGATCATTCTGTCTAGCCCTGTCTATATAATGGGCCTGTTAGGCTTTCAAGGGTTTTCTAGTATTGAATTTAGCATCTTGTGCTGGGCTGAAGTTTATTAACTCAGGAAAATGTTCATGAAAAAATTGGCAATCTGCTACTTCTTATTTTGTCTTTCTGAGTTGGACTGAAAGAATCCTATGGTAAAAAGTTCCATCTTCCTAAGGGAATCTGTGTGAAACAATCAAATTACTCAATTACTCTAATAATAACATCATTAATAAGTTTAGTTTAATTTTAAAATTGCATAAAACCACCCTTTCTCCCTGATTTAATACTCGTTTATAGTACTTTTCTGTCCTTACTTTCTCAGGGATATATATATTATTGTCATGTATTGCCAAATTATTGTCAAACAAAAGACAAATATTTTTGCATTAAAAGGGAAATACTCCGCCTCTGTATAGAGAGAAATAAAGACACAGTACTTCAAAAACATTTAAGTCTGTGTTACATTTAGTGATTTGGTGAAGGAGAACAATCACTGAAGTCTGTGCATCTTAAGGGACAGCTGGAACTGCAGTGTACATTCATTCTGTGTAAGACCAAACTGTTGGCCAAAGTATTTTGAGTGCCTTGCACTTGAAGGTACTGAGAGTGCTTTACCAATACTATCGAGTAGGACTTGTAGCACTGCACTGACAAAGATAAAGTAGTGTCCTCTTTTTGCAGAGGAGAAAAGACATATACCAAGTGACATTAGGGAATTAACATGATTCCAAGGAAAAACTGAACCCAGGAGCCCAAAAGCTGTTTCTTGAGTTTCTGTGCCCAGGAAAAATTAGCTGGCCATGGGTTTAAAAAAACACTACTTGACATTTTTTCATGGAAAAATCAGAGGCTAATTTAGTGTTGAAAAAGCCCTTAAGATCATTGACAACAGCTATAAACTTAGAAAATATTGCCTTGTGTTAAATGCAGAATTATCATACCAGTTTTAAGATCTCATATAAGTGAAAAGAGGTGCAAAAGTGCTACAGTTGTGTTCAGTGTAATTTCAAGTTTAAATCCTATTACTTTTCTTAGCTCAAGTCTGTTCTTGGATGTAGGTGTAATTGGTCATTAATGCAAGACTCACTGCTGTTAGGCAGAAAGGTAATTCATCTCATGTTAGCCTCTTTATTTCAAAGACATAAAATACTTCAAGTAAGAGAAAAATAAAGTGTTTAAAAATCCCACACAGTGAATCACTGATCACTGCCATACTTTCTCCATTTCCAAGCTTGAAGGATATTATTTACTTTTAAAAGCATTAAAAGATTTCTTCTATGATGAGATAACTACATTATGCTTTGAAAGGAAATGTGGGACAGCAGAAGTTCCACCCCGTCTGAAAAGTACTGAGGTGCCAAGAGAGACCAGTAATTAGAATTTATGCACACAGCAGGGTGCCAAAGAAAGAGGAGTAGCAGCTGATAAGAAAAATGGTAGTTTAAGAAAATAGCCAGATTAACTGAATTGTTGATACAATGACAGATATCAACAAAGCACATTGGTATAGTGCTCTGATCAGGTGCAGTAGGGATGTGCATGTCACAGAGAATTTACACCAATGCATACAAGCTCTTCTGCTATAATCAAATAAATGCTCAAAAGGTTTAAGTTGAGTTAAGGGTATTTTAAAAATAGGTTCTTCAGTAGGATTTCCCAAAGCATCCTGTATGCTGATAAACCCATGCAAGGTACATAGTCACATTTATTATTTACATTTTTGGGACAAAGAAATGGAAATACAGTGCAAAATTGTAAATCCCAGATTGCAAGAGAAGCTCTCAGGTAGAGTTTAAGTTCTTATCCAACATGTCTTCTAATATACATTAGAGGAGTAGAATTATTTCTTTTCCTCAAGAGGCAGCAATTGAAACATTCTAAATACAAACAAAATGAAAAAAGGAATTATTAAATTATTCTCAAAGGATTAATCTGCTGTCAGAATTTAAATCCTTCTTGATGTTGTTACCCGGAGTTATCAGAGACTTCTATGATACATTTTAGCACAAACCCAAATTAACTTAGACTAAGAATTATGAAACTACAAATAGCTAATGTGAAGCTGATTTCAAAACTATTTGGGCCACGGTTTGTGTATATGAAGGTGAGGAGCATCCTTTGGCTTTGAGTTCACCAGGCTTCTCTGCCTTTGTGAACAGGCTTGCCATAATGGCAGAATGAGGAATGCTTTGTTTCAGTGGGAGCCTTATTTTGGAGAGTTTTTTGAAGGTGATTTGTGATGTAGTCGAGACAGTCACTGCACTCAGAGTGCTTCATTAAAAACTTCTAGGGGGCTCAAGTATCAGGACTTTATCAGTCTTTCATATTTATCAGAAGATTTCACACACACCAATACCTTGTTATTTTACACTCTCTATCTTATTTCCCAAAGGCATCTCCAAGCAGCTCTCAGGGTCTGTCCGTTTATGCCGACAACCAGTCGGTCAGTTCTCCTTCTCTCTTCCTTCTCACAGCACCAGCTCACTCCAGCCTGTCCCTGGTACAAAGTCTTACCTCATCTGTCCTTCACAAGACTTCCTGTCCCTGGGTCTTCACGACACAGCAGCAGACTCCAACTGCAACTCCAACTGAGCTGCAACCAAGCCCCTCCTAGCCAGCTCAGTCTTTATCACACCCATAGCTGGGAGGGCAAGGCTGTTCCCACTCTAGGATAATTAAGACAGCTGCAATACATTGGCCATAAGACTACCTTTAGTACCAACTCTCTTTATTTCCCCACACTATCTTACCACAGATTTGATTCTGGAAATTATTAAGCTTATGGCAAAGACTCCCAGTATCAGCCTTGTTCCATAGCTCCTTCATATTCAAAGCTAGGACGAGATTGCATTATCACAGTGCTTTAGTGAGTTAGCAAGCTACTTATGGAGCATGGATGCAAACAAAAGAGCAAATGGCACAAGGAATCAGGCTCTTTAATGATGCCAGTTTTCCTATTGGAAAAAGTAGTTGTAATTAAACAAAGTTTTTAATACAAACCCAACAATTTCTGAGAACTAATGAGTGTTTTGGGGTTTTTTATACAGGAAATGTGAAAGTGACAACTTTAATGCACCAGGTGTGATTTTAATTGAAAAGTATCCATCATTTTGTTTCAGTGGAAAAATCAGCTTTCATTTATTAGGTTTAAATACTTAAAAGTAACCTTAAGAAGAACAACAAAAGTGCCCAAACAAATCTCTTCTATGCATATTAATGTCAATATGAAATTAAAGGTTTCATTTAGTTTTATTGAGCATTAACAAATTCTTTGACACTTCCTTTTTCACAAATTTTTGTGATTTTTTTCATAAAACAATCAACCAATTTTTGTATTCTTAATTGAACAATATGGTATGCTATGAAAAGAATACTAGTGCTACCCTTCTGAAAGTGCTGGCGAACTTAGAGAAAGGGAATTTGGATTTGAGGGTTATGCATTCAGCTAATTTTGAAACTTGTGCAGCTTTGAACAAATCACCTTCATTTCTTGTTCTTTAGCTGTCTAAACACGAAAGGGAAATAAATGCTTTCTTTCCTCAAGGAAATGCTGAAGCTCAGATGGAAACTACTGGAGAAGGACAAAGCACTGTGTAATATTAGCTTTGTTAATCCTGGTTAGCCCATTCATTTCTCAGAAAAACTGCAACAGAACTGAATTGCCTCTGTTCTACTCTTTGTATTTCCTCTGTGTTCTCCATTCTGTCTCCAAACTGAACAATTTTAGCTGTTGCTAAAGGGTTTAAAACTCTTGATTTGTGGCAATAACTTCCACAAAAATGCACTATGGGTGCTGAAGTGATTATCTTGAATGGGCAGAAAAAGACAACCTAACTGGCAATTGCATTTCAGTGTCTGCCCCTCAGCACAGCACCTGCTCTACTGACTTACTACTCCATCCCAGAGAGCTTTATTCATTAGGAAGGGCCATTCAAGCATTTAATGGAGCTCTTTACATTGAAACAGCTTTATTTGCTTCTATCTGTCTTCTAGGCGTCTTCTACTGAAGCAAAATCCTTTAAAGGGATGTTGTTTTGCTGTGACTGTTCAATGAGCTCCTCCTTGCTCTCCTGGGTAGCTTTGCTGCCCCTTACCTGCAGGTGGAAAAAGTACCAAATAAAGCAAAATTGCAGCCTTTTCTATTATTTTTTTAAAATTCTCATTCAGCTCATTGTTGTATATACTAAAATGATGTTGTAAAGCTTTGTTTTATAGCACTTAGAGTGGCTCAGAAGATTTTAGCAGTATGTACATTATTTAATTAATATGATTTCTAGGGGTTTGGAACTTGTACCAGATTATACCTACAGGCACACTCTAATACTACAAGTAACCAATTATTTTGGTTTTAATAGCATTTTAAAACTCTCAGAAATACAGCCCCCGAGCAGGGGGAATAAGATGCTTAGAAAATCCTAGGAAGTAAATGAATTTAGAATTAAACCCAGGTCACAGTGCAAATAATACATGGGTAAGAGCAATGACAATAATATATTCAAATGAAAAATTAGTCATTTCATTGGGAAAAAAAGGCAAAATTGAAGCATTAATCATTGAAGATCCACATATTATAACTTCACCTCTTTACAGACTTGTGCGTGGACAGCATGATTAAGCTATGAGCTTAGTCATGTTGTGGGAAAAAGAAAATGTGAGAAAGTAGGAAGATTCTCACTCATCTCTTTCTATCTCAAATACCCAATTGAGCAAGTAAAGAATAAGCTTAATTTCTCTGGACCTAGAGATTGCAGTTCAGCTGGGTGTAAAAGTTCCAGCGGCAAAGTCCTGTAGAGTCAAATCTTTTTACTGTTCACGGCTGTTAATGATTTTCTGATGAATTTTAGCTTTTGGAGTTTAGTTCAAGCTGTAGAAGTAATGGTCCATGTTTATTTTTCACTGGTAGCTTCTGAATATCAACTGAGTCTGAATCCTGGCTGCACCAAATTTCCTCTTCCTGTTGTGATGCTCAGAATACCTTTGAGCTTCCAAATTATTGATTTTAGACTTGGAAGTGTTAGTTCTGATCCTTTTTAAATTGGCTTCATCCTGTTGTCAGAATGGTCTTTAGGTTGGAGGAAACATCTTATTAAATATGCAAAGGTAAATTGCGTCTGTGTTTTGTTCATTTTAGGCTTCAGCCTTCTTTCTTTAAAAGATTGCTGTCTGCCAAACCATTTTCAACAGTGGGTCCATTTCTACAAGGGTAAGGGTAGGATATGCTTTCAGTCTGAGTATTCCAGTCAAGTAAGTTTAGAACTTGACCTACACACTCCAGTTCCCATGTTTTTGTTGCATTCTTTACTGTTTTTCAAAGTATTAATGTGTGCTCTAACTAGAAGTAAGACATCCTATGCAAAATACTCTGAAAACATTTATGGATGTGTAATTATTGTGCAAGAAATACTGTTTAACTATATGCTGTTGCTGTGTGGTGTTAATACACATAACTCAAAAAGTATTTAACTTTTAACATTTTTATTTTATTGCATTTCTTGAATGAGGTATAATTTTAAAAATTTAAAAATATGTGCCAAAGTGAAAGACCATTAATTGTCAATTAACTCTAATGTCACTATCCTAGTTTTCCAACTAGTCTGAAATTAAATTTATACTCAAGACACTAAACAAATGATATAGTATAAATGTAGGACAGGGGTTTTTTTCTTAATATAATGGTATCAAATGTGTGATGTTACTCAGGGGATACATTTACTGGAGAAAGCAAAAAATTTCCCTGGGATAAATCAGTTTGCCACCTCCTGTTGCAAATAAAAGCAGATTTTGCTATGTTGCCTTGGGAAGGCTGACTTGAAACAGAGACTGGACAGAACTAGAGAATAAAACAAATATTAATTAAAAGGCTTCCCAGGCTACCCCTGGGACACCCAAACTAGCCCAGATGGCTCCTCCAAAGCCCCTCTCCCTCGAATCCCCAGGCCACACCCCCTGTCCCCTTGGGTCTATTTGCATATTAGGTTTAATTGTCTAATTACAACTCCAGGCTGTGAAGTCTCATCCTTCTTGTTTTTCTCTTCAGTCCATCGTTGTTGATGCTTTTGGGCCAGAAAGTTGTCCTTGGTTTTCGGCAGGAAAGGATTTGTTTTGTCTACCTACTACCTACTAGCACTTAATATGAAGCTTAAAACTACACCTGAAACAGCATGGAATCTGGAAAACATAAAAGCTAAAACTAAAGGCATCAGCTATATCATCATTGATGGAAATAACCAGGGAGATAGTATGGAGGGAAAAAAAAAGATCTCTCCTTCTATGTGATATAAAGTCTAAAAATGTACTGCAAGCCCTTTACATACTTGAAATGGCTGAAAAAGATACTGGCCAGCTGTTACTTGTCTCAGATATGGGTTGTGGCAGCCAACTTCTGGTTAAATCCTTATTCAAAAGCTGGTGGGAACCTGCACCGTTTCTCTCCATTTAAACAAATTTATTTTCACATTTGTATCTAATTGCAAGCCATAAACCCCATAGATAATATGGAAATATTTTTCTTTAATTCTGTGGCCAGTTTTGGCTTTGGAGAAACAAATGGGGTTTTCTACTTACTGAGTAGACTCAAAGGCAGTTATTTTTCCATTTTACTCCTTGTAGTCACTTATCCCTACTGGTTGCTAAAAGCTCGAGAGTGCCACAATATTTACTAGTACTGTTTAAGTCAACCTACAATAAACTTAGGCCTGAACTTACACACTGAAGCTTAGGAGACCAGATTATCCAGGGGAAATCTGAAAACTTCATCAACCTGTCCTAAATTCATAACTACAGTTAGGCTATGTTTCTGACTGTGATTCATGTTTTGCCAGATGGGTACAAGCCATCATCTGCCAAAAGCACAGCATGCTTCTTTATGAAATACAGTCCACAGTGCATGTCAAAATCCTTCTGACTGAAAAATAGACAGAACTGTGTCTAAGATTTATGCAACCTTTTAACTTTGCATTATCTGTTTAGATCAAGGTAAGCTCTGCAAGGGATCAAACGTATCCATTTGAATATTTGGAAAGAAATATTTAAATTAACACCAAAAGATTATTCTGTTTATTGGCATGTATTAGTATCTCCAAGTAGAAATCTGTGCATATTCACAGGCCAGGAAAGGGATTTCCCTACATTGTGTTTGGCTGGTGCTGCTTGTTCTACAGCATGCAGAAGCTGTTGCTTCCTAGGGTTGTTAATCCATGGAACTATGTCATTCACAGATAAAAAGATTTAAAGAGGTCTTTTAGGCATCATCTTTATAATGGCCCAGAGAACAGAACTCACTCTAGTGTATTGTTGCAGAACTGCAAAATAATTTAGATACCAAACCTGGCTGAGATTTGTACTTCTCTGTAAGTTCTAGTAATTCTACACTGCTTGTTCAGCAGCTCCTTTTCTTCACCACTGGATTTTGGCAAATAAATTTCATCAAGTTAGTCTATAGTAATATACACTTAGCAACAAACAAACCAAACCCAGTCTCTTTGCATTTCTCTTTGTGAATCAAAATAAGAACATAAGTCCAGAACCAATGAGGCTGTTCAATAACTCAGAAGATGGGTTGGATCTGTCTGTATTCAGTCTCTCCCTATTGGAGCTTTGCATGAAAACATGTGTCATTTCATTTCACATCATTTACATCAACAAAATATGGAGATGCCAACAGTTGTTTCATATTTTTTTGAAATTGAAGCGGATTAATAAGGTGCTGCTTTCCTTCAATGTCATTATCAGAGAAAAAAATAATGTGAGAAATGAAGTAGAAATTTAGAACTCAAATTTTAGATGTTGCATTTTCAAACTTTTCTTAGAAGAGCAATGTAAGGTAGGAAGATTTGTGGCAAGACTGAATCCTAAACATTTAACTGTGTTTTTTCCCTTAAAGTTCTTCCCTGATTCTGTTTGGGCTCAGCTACCATAACGTATATTAGAGTTTTTCAGGGAAAGTAAATGAGCAATCATTTTTGGAAGATAGAAGTGGCAGTACAGATATTTTCACTATGATTATGAAGAGCCATGAGATTCAAATTGACTTGAACACTGCATTTGGCATGGTGTCTCATATTAGAACAACTACTATCCTAAATACTTCTCTTTGTGCTTCGTTGGGGAAATAAAATACAGTATGAACAATTCATAACAACACCTATGGGAAATGTTTAGATTGTTTGCAATGTCTAAGCAGAGGTTCCTAGCCCCTTCATTACTGCCATTTTATTCACTATTATTTCTCCTCTGAATGCACAGCTATAATTTTGTCTTCTCTTGGCACAAGGCTCCAGTTGTGGTGGAGCAGTTCCTTTGTTCATAAGTTTTAGTCTCCACCTGAAGATTACTCCATGGTTTCCAAAATTTCGTGGAATAATGGAAGCAGTTTTAGGTTTCTTTGGAACTGGTTTACTAGCTCTCCCTGTGTGGAAAGTGAACAGCACAAAAGTGTCTTTTGTCAGGGACAAGCAAAACTCATGCAATGATTTAAAGAGAGATTACTCAAAGGTGTGTTGTCTAGAAGGTGCTTGGGAGACATGGCAGTTATCTTGACTGGATTTGGCCTTGATTTCTTCTTATTTTTTGTAACACTAGGGACCATTATTGCCATGCAGCTGTGATGGTGCGGAATTAAGCAGTGGTTTACTCTAGAGCCAAGCAAGCTGCCAGTGTTTCTAGTTTAATATACATTCTTTGCTGTATTCAGAGGAAAGTGTAATGAGAATCACTGTGTTAGTTACAAGCTGTCTACAGTGAAGAATGGGAAATACTGTGGTAGCGTGTCAGCTTACTGCAGAGAAGAGCCTACAGAACGACACATTAGAATATCAAATACATTACAGATCCATTTTGTCTGTCTTATCAGTACTTAATCTCTAGCATTGTAACAAAAAGGAGAATGGAAGAGAGGAGCTAACTTTCTTTGCTTAAATATAATAATAAAAGGGTGTCCTTGGTTTAGATGGGTGTGCTCTTCACTGGATTAAAAACTGTCTGGATGGATAGATCCAAAGAATGGTGCTGAATGGAGTTATATCCAGCTGGAGGTTGGTGATCAGTGGTTTTCTTCAAGACTCAATATTGGGGTCTGTCCTGTTCAATATCTTTATCAATGATCTGTGTGTGGGGATCGAGTCCACCCTCAGTGAGTGACACATAATATCAAGTTGGGTGGGAGTGTTGATCTGCTGGAAGGTAGGAAGGCTCTGCAGAGGGATGTGGACAGGCTGGATAAATGGGCCAAGGCCAATTCTATGAGGCTCAACAAAGCAAAGTGCCGGGTCCTGCACCTGAGTCACAACAATCCCATACACTGCTCCAGGCTGGGGAAGAATGGTTGGAAACCTGCTCTATGGTAAAGGACCTGGGAGTGCTAGTTAGGAGCCATCTGACCATGAGTCTGTGTGCCTAGGTAGCCAAGAAGGCCAGTGGCATCCTGGCCTCTATCAGAAATAGTGTGACCAGCAGGACAAGGGAAGGAATCATTCCCCCTGTATCTGGCTCTGGTAAGACCACACCTTGAATCCTGTTTTGGGCCTCTCACTACAAGACAGACCTTGAGGTGCCAGAGTGTGTCCAGAGAAAGGCAATGAAACTGGTGAAGGGTCTGTAGCACAAGTCTTATGAGGAGCAGCTGAGAGCTGGGCTTGTTTAACCTGGAGAATAGGAAGCTCAGGGTTCACCTTTTCACTCTTTACAACTTTGTGAAAGGAAGTTGCAGTGAGGTGGGGGTCTTTTCTCCCCAGTAATAATGAGTAGGACAAGAGGAAATGGCTTCAACATGCACTAGAGGAAGTTTAGATTGGCTGTTTAGAAAAATTTCTTCACTGGAAGGGTTATCATGCATTGGAATGGCCTGCCCAGGGAAGTGGCTGAGTCACCATTCTTTGAGGTACTTAAAAGATGTGTAGCTGTGCAGCTCAGGGAGATGGTGTAATTGGTAGTCTTAGGTAAGTGATTTGACTTGGTGACCTAGAAGGCCTTTTCCAACCTAAACAATTCTACAACTGTATAATTCTAAGGTAAATCAGAGGATGGAAAGGCAGCCAGCAGCTATCAAATTAAGAAACAATGTTAGGGAGTGACTCCATGGAGACTGGCTGGTGTGTGCTTGTGGTCCTGATCAAAATAGTTACCATGCAATCATCTGATTGGATATTCCTGCTGCTTTCCGCTGCATAGTTCTTCAGATAAAGTGCACTGGCTTTTGGTCTTTTGTCATAAGAAGAGTTTGGAAGTTCTGCCAGTGATTCCCTATAGCCATACAGGAGTGCTTTTAAGTTGCTCCCTCTAGAGCAGAAAGAATGGGGTTTGTCCTGTTGATCTGTCTCCAAAGTTTTAATCTTCTCTGCTCCAGAATTTGGTCAGGTGGTGGAGGAGGTTTGTTTGTCTAATGATGTCAGTGGAGTCATCTTCAGACTTGCAGCCTACCTGCTCATTTCTCCATACAGCTCTGCATCACTGCACAAGTACCCCCCCTGCCAACTATCTATGGGGCAATGGCACAAGTCCTGAGCTCTTTTGTGTAACACCTCCATAGTTCAGTACTTAAGATAAACCCCAGACTGAATATACAGATTTTTTAATGGATTCTGTAAAAAAGTGTGAGTCAAGCTGGAATTGTTTGAGACAACAGTAAATCATTGGGTGGGGATTATTTCCCTTTAGGAATAAAAATGACTTAAAAAGCGATAGAATTTTCTAGCATGTCAGAATTATAATTGCTGCAACAAAACGAGGCCCTAATTACCTCTAATCTTTCCTATGTCTACCAAATGTAATTTGAATTTTAGGTGCTGATTCTGGCCATCTGTACTGTGGGCAGAACAAGATGAGCCTAGGGTTGTATATCGAGATGACTGAAAGGTGCAAAGTAAACAATATCAAAAATGAAAAAGAAGCCTGCAACTTTGAATAGGCTTCTGGGATCTGACTCATGCTTTCTGCTTGACAGTGGCCTTTTACATTAGTCTAAATATGTGATATGAATATTCATGGATAATCCTGATGAAACATGCCACACAACTTTTCAGCTGTGCTTGTAGATTCTCCACCTGGTTCCTTAAAAATGCTGTTGGTATGCTGGTAAATTGTAGGTTATTTTATTCATTATGATGGATTGAATGTAGTGTTTCAAGATGTAATAATCAGGAGATTTTTCTTTTCCTATGCACCTCTACTTGCCTTCCAGATATCATTCCTTTGAAGTCTTAGTGAATTTCAGTGGAGATTTTTTAACAAAAGCTTGATTTTTAAGCACATGAAAAATTACTAATTCTTTAACAAGACTCAACATAAAACTACCTATGATACATGGAAGCATAGAGAGACTTTCTATTAATTACTTTGGATTTCTACTGTACAGTGAGATGGACAACAGTCATTCACTCTTATCAGCCATATTCATTTTTACAATGGAAAAGAAAACCTTGGTCTTTTTTGCAGCTCATTGTTCTGTGCTTCCTTGGGTTCTCACGTGGTCTCCTTTTCACAGTTCTTTTCATATCTATATTGCCAGAATGGTACTGTCCCCTGAACCCCTTTGTTTTGGGGTGGGTGACTACATGTGCTGTATAAATTCTTTGTCAACAATTGGTAGTGGCTCCTTTGGGATCGTATTGGTGATCACTACTGTGAGATGATCTTTAGTGTTTAATCTCAGAAAGAACAAGATCTGTTCCTTGGCTTCCCCTCAGTTACAAAATCTCCTGTATTCCCCTTTTGTTTTTGTAGCCTTTGTGTTTTGTTTTGCCTGGAATTCATGATTCTGTATTAGGATTTCATAAAGAGCCCACTTTGAGTTAATTAAAGCCACTAAACCACATCAAATGATTCAAAGTTCATTCATTGTGAAGTACATGATATGTATAATGTTTTTTATTATTGTGTATTCCTTGCAGGTACAACACAAAGCTGTTTGGATATTTTCCAGTTTTCTGCAGTGAGGGAGGATTTAAGCCCTCATGGAGCTTGGATCTGCTCCTCGCTTCTTTCACACAGTTCACTCTAGGCCCTGGCAACATGCACTGCCCAGAATTACATCTGAACAGAGAATTTGATGTCTTCAAAGTTAAATATCTCAGTCCTTTGACTTCATTTTTGTTACAAGTGAGGCCTAAAGCTCCCACTACCCATGTTCTTTGTCAGCTGCAATTTCATCATCCTTTCACAGAGGCAGAAGACGCTGTGGTCAAGATCACTTATGCTATGTACCAAAGCGTTGACTAACCAAACCTGGTACTTGGGTAGATGCTGAAGCTGTTCCTTGGTTTCCAGTCCAAATTTTAATCTTCTTTTATTTCTGGAGTAGCTAAGGTACAATTGTGCTTCTGATAAGTATAACTCTAAGCAGTTTCTATGTTTAGTTACAATTAAAGACAATTCACAAAGATATTTCCAGCTGACTATCTTCCATCAAATCTCGAGTTAAACTGAGTACTGGTTTTACTAACCAAAAATGGGGAGGGGGAACAGAAGGAGAGAAAAAAATATTCAGCTATGATTTTCTGTGAAAATGTTATATAATGTTGAAAAATAATAAGATTCAGTTTTGTAAACTTCACCAAAGTGCAGAAAACTGCCATGTAGTTATTTAGATGATTAAAGTTAATGCAAGTGTGTTGGTACAGGCCACACAAGAACCAAAAATGCTATTTTTCAGAGCAGTGTAGCTCCTGGACTGTTTTTGACCCACAAGGCAGGAGTAGAATTCAATTCAAAGGAATGAAAAATTGCAAAGATAACATAGTAATTATTTAACATATTTATGGCTGTCTGCTTTTGAAAAAAAATCATTATATTTGTGTCTAAAACTTTAAAGTGTGGGTCTATGCTGAAGAATGATGGCACTATCCTAAGAGATCTGTTCTTTGTGTTCAAATTCAGATTATCTGACTTCTGAGATGACTTATTAATGGGTTTTGATGGTATTCATCAGGCATTAAAATGACATGATTAATTTAGTGAGAGCAATTAAAAGGCAAAGGGGGTAGTAGGAGAATGTGGTGCCTTGTATTAAAAAAATCCAGTTTTAGTTGTCTGTATTTTATTTGAAAATTTTGTAGGGGAGAGATGAAGTAAATCTGTGCTTACACTCAGACTATAAAACAGCTCAGTTACCAAGTTGCTGTGGCAGATATGGTCCATACATATATTAAAAATATTTAAATGGGTATACTGGGATCCTAAAAATCAGCTACAGCAATTTAGTCCCTAGAATAGAGACTCTGAAGTAGAGCTTATGGAAGAGAGTAAGCTCTACATACAGAGGAGTGGTTACAGATGAGGTCACAGAAGTGAGCTGAAACAGGTGATGCAAATGTGCAGTTCTTACAGAACCAAAGTATCTAAAGGAAACTGATTTTGGAACTCATTTAATAGGTCTGGCATAGAGCTTTCTGCTGTGTCCACTCCATTTCCTGTGGTCCTTCAGACACTGGCAGAGCAACAGTTTCTCCTAACCATGGGTTTGCAGCCGTGACAGGTGAGAAGAAGATGGCAGTGTAGCAATTATCAGGATTGGCATCCCATTAGAAAAAACAAGCAAACAAATAAACATCCCAAAAGATTTCTTTTAATCTACAGAACTGGTTTGGATTTGCTGAGATCCCAAAGTCCATGTCTGCAAACAAGTAAGTGTCATCTAGTTGCTGGAAGACTAGGAATGGGAAAACCTATATAGATTAGTTAAAGGAGAAACACCTGAATTTTTATAAAACTGGATTATGAAGTCTCTGGGTATTCCCAATACCCTCTAATTTGGCTATGCCTGGATGTCACCCTGCCTCTTTACCACTTGTGTATCTCTGGAATGACACATAACAAGACTGCTGTGTTGGATGCTGGCAGTTTTCTGAGGCTGCTGCTCTGCACATTACTGTGACAGGACATGGACTGTACCTAAAGCAGGCTCTTGAAGTCTCTGTGGAGAAACCATCATCCCACTCCTGCAGGGCAGCGGGGCTCCATACTGGGTAAGCTGAGACTCTCCTGATCTGCATCTGAAAAGGCTGTAGATCTGAAGTAACCTCCTCAGTTCTGCTGGCTCAGCTTAGGCACTGCACAAGGCATCAGGCAGAAGACTGGCTGGAGGTGCAGCCAGAGTCAGCTCAGAGTCTCAGCAATCAGGGAAGTCCATGGTTAGGTGGCAGGTCCAAGGTCAAGTTGTAGCAAATCAGGATCAGGCCTAGTGAAGAAGGGCTTGGACACAGCCCAGTCATGGCAAGGACATGGGGATGGGCCAGGGAGGCCAGACAGGGACAGGATGGACCACTAACTGTTCTTTCATAAACATCACTTCTTACCTTCCGGGGCAAAGCTGTACTCACTGCTGGAATGTGCATTTCTTCTTCTGAATTTATTGGTTAAATTCAGTTATAATACATGTCTCATAGCAGCCAAGAGGAGAGAGGTTCTCATCCCATCAGAATACTTATCCATCATGAAATGCTGAAAAGCTAAGGTAGATGCAGTCCTCGTCAGCCCAAGCAGCCGTGACCTTGCAGTACATTAATGTGCTGTGTTTACACCATTAATTTTGCTTTAACTGCCTTGCGTTTGACCTGAATTTCCAGATTGCTTGTTTGCTTTGTGCTTCTTTGGCTCTCACTGCAATTCTGTCACTGGAAAAATGAAGTAAAGTGATTAATGACATTTAAATTAATTAAAACAATCAATTAATTAAATTAATCCATTTAAATCAATTAAGTCGATTAGCAAAATGAATTCCAGGAACCCTCATTCTGCTGCCTGCTTTAACCCTGTCCTTGGAACCAGGGGACATTGTGCTGGACTGCCTGATGGGTACCCAGAGGAAGTCCCCTAAGGCTGACGTGGGATGTCCTGATCACCAGATTCCTGTAGACCCTATGATGTGCCCCAAGTGTCTTGTTTAGTGTATATTTCTCAACCCCATTCTCCAATTACAAGAAACAAAAAAGGGCTAAGGAGGCCCTGGTTTTACTTTTTTTTAATACTAATGTAAATGCTAACACTACCAGGAAATCATTAATGCAGGTTTATTTGTTGAGTGTCTTCTGCTGTGTGGTGCCATGGGGTCTGTTTAGATGAGTCCTCATTTGTTACCAAATTTCTGCTTAGACTTTAAGTGATCCTTCTGGTGTCAGCACAGCTCTGAGGATATTTAGTGAGTTTGAGCAGTACACTGCACAGTGGCTTCTGAAGGTAAGGTGAATTGAAAACATTTTGGGATCAGACTACTCCAGTTCTAAAATAATTTAAAGAATGAAACTTTTCATGACACTTAAGTTTAAACAGAGGTGAGGGATGTAACAGAAATCTTGACATAAGAGGCTGTAAATTTGTACTAAAAATACTAAGAAGTGAAAGTCAGTTACTGAAGCTTGAACTAGTCACTGAATTTGTGCAGAATATAAGGCATTTGTTTGAAGATTTTGCAAAGTCCTTATTAGTGTTACTTGTATGTAAATCCTAAATATTGTCTTATTAGGAATTTTTTACATAGAGTAAGGTATAATCTCAGTAGTTATGGTTCAGAGCAGATGGAAAAGAGATGCTGAAGGCAAGGGAAAGAGGTAAAAAAGAATGTTATATCTACACCACTGGGTCAAGGAAGTTCTAAAAGGCTGCAAGTGCAGATTGCAAATTTGCAGACTAAATATAGATCTAAGCTGCACTTTCTGAAGCACACAGGAATAATGTGTTCAAACATCTGGGTGTTCAAATATCCTGCCAATACATTAACACCCTGGGGCATACAGAGTCTCTCCAATTCATCTCCAAGGCAATGGTTTGAACAGAGGATGAGTGAAGGCAGAACTTCATTATCCCTTTAGAGACTGCTGTTCTATAATGATACAGCTGTAACTGATGATCACACACTGAGTTTTTGAACTAAAAAGTAATCCCAGATATTTCAAATCCCGATTTTTTCTTCTCATAAAGGTATTTTTTCTTGTGTTTATGTTCTTGTGCTCTGCATTCAAGATGATATCTTATAAATGTGAGGAATTTCAAAGTACAATGTGAATATATTCCAGAAAAATTCTTGAAGCATATAGCACAAAACTACAGAATCAAGTGGTTATTTTTTCCCAAGAGATATACAGAATGCATATAGCATCACAGACAAGCCTAGAAAACATCAAGGGACTGAATAGAATACAGGAGCTGCCAAAAGCCACAAACAAAGTAAGCCAGAAGGAATGATGTGTCTTGGAGGGGTCCGAGTCTGTAAGAGAAACAGCACAACTTCTGACACAGTTTGAGTGGGAATGAAGGGCATTGAAAGGAGGTGGGTGTTGTCTCCCCTGAGATCCTTAGAGCAATTAGAGAAAGGAGATGATCAGGAGATGTGTTTACAGATAAAAGACAGTGAGGATGCCTAAGACTTTGAGTGTAGGATTAATTACTTGCATACTTAGGTATCAAGTATGCAAAAGCCAAGGAGGATGTATGCTCCTAAAAATACTTTTAAGTGTTGCTACCCTAAAGAAACACATCAAAACTGATCTAATATGAGGCAATTAGGGCTGAAATATTAAATGAATAACAGTACTCTGTATTTTTCAATTACCTTTAATACTCAATTTTCATTCCTAAACTGGCCAAATTCTCTTTTATTTGTGTGTAAGGATGGACCACCTCAGGTTTTGTCAGAGTTATTTGATAAACACAGACTTAATTTCCCTGTTTGTACTGCAGTGATGTGTATATTGGTTAAGTATACAGAGGGGAAGGGAGCAGTGAATGCTTTTGTTTAATCCACTCCCCAAAATAAAGTAAGACATAAACAAAGAAGAACTAAGACATCTGGAAAGATGTGTGGTAATGACAGGGTGTGAGCCATGGTGTCTGAAGCAGGAGTGCAGAAGATTTTTGGTGAGAGCAAATTTGGTCTGCCAAAGATACCTTTTGGGAGCCCAACCAATCAACTCTGGGGAAGGAAAGTAGAAAAATACTTGGAATAATAGCCATGATGAAAACTATGCAGGTGGGTAAAGAAGTCTCATGCTATGTTTAAAGTAGAGGTGGTATACAAACACTTGGGATCCAAACATCATGTTTGAAGCAGAGGCAACACTTGAGAAGTGGTTTTGCTTCTACAGCTTTCTTGCTATAAAAATATTGTTCTCAAAACATCTTTTGTGTACAACTTGTAACTCCAGATGAGAGTTTATGCTTTTTGTTGAAAGAGCTTTCATGCTACTTTTATTCTCATTGTTCTGCTCTTACTATTACTGAAGTCTGACTTGTGTAGCCACCATAACCCATTCCACAGGTTGTGCTATTGTGCTATTGTGTTTGGATTCTTTCTATCAGTGAAATGCTTTTGCTTTGAAAGTGGATCATTTACCATAATGCCAACTTCTTCCTGCCTTAGCTCTCTTGCTTTCAAATTTAGTCCTAGTTGATGAAAAATCAAGGTATACATTTAGAATCACAGGGAGCAAACCTGTGGGAAATCAGAGAAGCTGATTACTGGCCAAAATATGCTCTGAATTGCAAGACCTAGTCGTTGATAGGACTAGTTTTTGGGTAGGTGTGAAGTAACAAGGCACTAACTACAAGCATTCAAAGTGGCTTAAGGAGCTCCTGCTCTCTTGATAGTGGTCTCCTGCAGTACTGTTGTCCCTTTTTTGTGCCAGTACAGCTACTAATGGGGTTACACCACTGTGCTCTGGATTCAGCCCCTCTTTACCAAAAAAAGGAGAAAGGCTTATTTTTAGGATGAATTACTCCAAAACTCAGCTTGTGCTGTGGTTTCCAAGACAGCTCTATAAACAAAATTGAAGAGAAGGGAAGAATAGGAGCTCTTTTAGCTTTCCCCACCATCAAAGTTGCAGTTTAAACATATCCTGACGAGGATAAGAGTCTATTGTGTAATTTTTATGCCTTACTAAAGCTTTTGTAGTTTCAAATGTTGCATTGCCTTGAAGAACCTAATGGTCTATGACACAAAATTGATTTCTGTGAAAATAGCATTGGCTGCTAAGTGTTCATACAACATTATCACATTCTGCTTCTTTTATGAAATCCAACACAGAAAATATTTAAAATGAGATTATTGTTAGGAGAATAGCAGGAGAGATGATGCTTCTTCAAGAAAATTAACATACTGGTATGTAATTGTTATATAAAGTTATTTCTTCTTAACCTATGCCTACCTTATGAGTACAGCACTGGACACTGTTTTCCTATCCAGGAGAAAGGGATCAAGACTGCACATCAAACCTGAAGCATTTCCCTACAGAGAAATGAAGTATTGGATTAAACAGTAAAACTCATTCCCATACACAATAAAGTACAGAGATGCATCAGAGCTTCTGAGTCTTTAAGATCTTCCTGTAGCAAGTACCCTACTTTCATGTGAAGGATGTTCTGTTGCACAGAAAAGAATTAAAACAAAAGGTAGGTAGGAATGGGTTCATTGGAGGGGTGGAGGAGTGGGGAATGAAGGATTGTGGTGTTCTCTAGACATAAATATCTGCTAATGTAGCTGTGCATGTTATTAAGTGCTGTAGTAATACCCACTGGCTGACCCCAGGTTTCTTATGTACCTAGAAGAGAATGTAGTGTGGGTCTTTCAGCAGATTTTGTGATATTCCCGCATCATAGGACTGTATCCTCTCATTCCGAATCTTCCTTGATCTAACCAACTTTGAATTCAAAGAGTTGCATGACTGAGGCTTCTACCACATGCAAACCTGCATGAGAAGGGTAAATGCATAAATAGAAATATGGTCTGAAAATACCAGTCAGGTAGGGCTAGAAACTGTTTCCCTACCTCAAACTTAGAATCATTAAGGCTGGTAAAAACATCACCAAATCCGACAAAGGCAAAAAAGTCCAGCTTTGCTTTGCATCTTTTTCAGTGGAGAGAGAGGTCAGAAAAGGTGTTAAGAGAAGAAAGTACATATGTGCAGGGCCAGATTCAAAGCTGGCACAGAACAAATTCATTTGTGTCAATTTACCCCAGGTTCAGGCAGAGAGAAAGCTTATAAATGTCAGTGCAGAAGATAGGCACTATGAATTGGGGGCACTTCCTCCCCCAACACCACATTTGTGTGTGGAATTAATAAGACACATCAGGACAGCTAAACAAACATAATCTGTGACCTACTCCCTTTAACTGGCTCTTTGGTATGATGAGCTCATTAAGAGTAAATCTGCTAACACTTGTTTCCTGTTGGCAGAAGTGTGTGGGGCATGCTGTCATCTCAACAGGAGATCAAGAGATATCCAGCTCTGATATGGCCCCTTATTGCTAAATAACACATTTGTGTAGTTACTTGTATTTCATGAAAATGCTTGATGCACATCAAAAGAAACCTTTTGAACCCAAAGCTCATTAATTTTTTTTAGTTCATCAAATTTTCAGGCAGGCTTCTGTACAGCCCAGTTCTCAGCACTCTCCTGACAACTGTCTAATGATTATGGATGTTATTTGCACTTCTCTTTTGGGGCAAAGGCCCAAATCTTGATGCCAGTCTTTCTCCCTTGGCATTAGCTAAATTTGCAGCAATTAGATCCCAATCTTTTGAAGCTCTGAGAGCCCTTAACTCTGCTGATTATAGCAGACTTGGCACCCTGACCAGAAAGACCACTATGCCAGTGGAAATAAGCAGAAGATCTTGGCATAAAACTGCTTCCATGTAGTCATTTTCCCAGATGCCTGTGTACAGCTTCTGTTCCTAAATGAAAACCATTTAATATGTTTCCTTTGACTTTGAAGTAGATTAACAATAACATTTAAATTTTGTTTGGGAATGATTTACTTTCATGATAGGCATAGATTTTTTTTTTTCATAGTCTTAGTACAGAGAATTAGTCATCTTCTGCAGGTGGATATATGCTTGGAAGTAGCTCAGATGTTTTGTACCTGGACTTATATATGCCTATGTTTCCTGCTTCAATGTCTCCAGCCTCAGCACTCCCAGTGATTTCACCACAAAGCAGTAATCAAATGGCAGCAAAGTTTGATGGGGTTACATATGAGCATTTGCATTAGGTTTATTTTTGATGTCAGTTCTGGGATAGACACGTAAATGGCACAGACTATGGGAGAGATGGTTGTAAAACCCTTTCTAGATCAGGATTTTCGGAGCCTTTACATGAAGAGTTACAAATCGTAGGTGCACTGGCAAGCTGGAATAAACAGCAAGCCATTGCCATTCTTGCATGTAACAAAGCTGTGTATGATGTATGGAGGACTTTTATGCCATGGTTGTAATCAGTAGGGCTCCACAGAAATCTTTATTACAGATTAGACAAAACCAGTGTGGTAACTGATCCCTGGTTATTCACCTTGTCCTTCCTCATGAGATCCATCTAGTGCTCTTAAATGTGGAGTGAATTCACCCTTTTCAGCCCTGTTCAGTCATTTCACCAAAAGGTTCTAATCAGAGAGAAAGTCTATTTGGGAAAATTAAAAATATTTAGAATTTTAAATATACAGTCAGCTAATGACTAGCATTTATGGTGAGAAAGGACAAAGAATTTAAGCAGTAGGAGAGGCTTTCTATTTGTAAGAATAATGACCAGGAAAACACTGTAAAAATGACTGGGAAATCTATAGGACTGGAAATATTAGTTACTTATTATTTGAAGATACTTAGGTATCTTTCTGGGGTCTCTACCAGACCTATTTTCTATCATTATTATAATTTCATCCACGACATGACACAGCCCAGGAGATTTCAGCAAGTCCAAAACTTCTGGAAGAATGAGAAGATTCAGCCTCTCAGAGTAGTCACTGCATTGGCACTTTTCTGTCCCTAAGACCAAGCACAGAGTCATACTGAGTAATGACCCACATAATTTGTGGTTGAATTTGTTGCTGGGTATGCTGTCAGGGCTTCCTCTTGAGCAAGCCAGAGCAAATTTCCAGGGTGCACCACTCCAGGATCCACTTGGATGTTGTTCACATAAGATCCAGGCTCTGCCTAGATGAGCAGCTTCCATCTAATCCATCTGTTCTCAGAGAGGTATTCCATGGCTGATTTCCAGCAGGCCAGATGACACTGAGTACTTTCCTAGAAGAATCAGCATCGGCTTCTACAGAGATAAAAGGAGTTTCTAAGCACTCTGAGCACAGACCAGGTTTAAGCAGCCTCAAAGACAGTAGAGATGCAAAATGTCAGGTCTGGAGAGGTCTCTGGGATAGGTCTGATACCTTCAGGTTTATCATGTATTAGTCTTAAGTCAATTTGCCTACATTCACATTTTCTATATGTTAAACAACACGTCTATACAGAGAAGAGATTGCTCACAGTGACTTGGAGATTATTCAGTCAATATTTGATCCAGTATTTGTTAACCAAGACAGACTGACTTTCACTGACCTCCTCAAATGCTCTCCAGCAAAACCTGAAAATTCTTTCAGTTGCTGTTTCTGAAGTAAAAATTGAATTGGGTCAAAGAGCTTTGTGTTTTTACCTCAAATGAAAAGAAAAAGAAAATCCTTCTTCTGTCTTTGCAGTTCAGCTTGTTCTATCTGACACCTGGTGCAGGACCTTATGTCAGTCTGCTTTGGCACATTTCAAGTACAGTAAACACATCCTTAACACACCATTTGGGTCAGACGACATACAGACATAATTAACACTCTCTTTTCCATACATGGCATACAATATAATTTCCAAAGATAGATTTAAAGTCCTAAAGACCATTGATACAGCCTTTTGCTTTGACATTAAAATTGTACCTAAAGGGAGAGAATAATTGTTTGATCCGAGGCAGCAAATGTCATGAAATAAAGGGATAATTTAGTGGAAAAGCAACTAAATGTATGTGCATCAGAGAATTTATAAATAAAGCTTCTTGTATTTAGAATACACCAAAACAATGATAACAATAATTACAAAACGCTTATCCTTAAGATTTCTCTCTGGTTATTAATATGGTAATCACTCTCTTAATTAGAATTCTACTTAAGGATAGATTTTTCAGTCCTTATGCCTGAGTGTTCTCAGTATTTTTTAAATAATCAATTATATTTGTTTTCATTCTTTCAGTTGTCAGAGAAACAAAGCTGGTTTGAATTTTTTTTAATGCTGTGAATGGCAAAAAGGGATGGAGAATTGAGAGATAAGATCAAGCGCTTCCTGGACTTAACCTATAAAATTAACAGGAACTATTTATCACTCTGTGTGTCGTATTAAAAATGTGACCCAAGGGAGCAATGTCAGTGTGACAGACAGAGTAATGACTAAATGAAAAAGAGCCTTTCTTCTACTCTGTTTTTCAAAGTGGACCTGCTAGGTCTCACACTGTTCACCTGCAGCTGCAGTCTCCTGTGGCATCCCAGATCAGAGTTGGAGAGGAGTAGCTCCTGGGCATGCTTTGTGCCCCGATAGGCTGTTAGCTCTGATCAGATAGCTTGGTTTCTTCTTGTGCGTTCCCTCTTCATTACATCCCCTATTGTGATCCAGAGAGCCTGGGTAACATGAAACAGACATTGATTTTGCAGGATTCAGTCTTGTTACAGATGGGTAGGGACACACCATCCAGTTTTGAAAGCATTATAATCCTGTAGTAGATTCGGTTTCTATTGAGGTTGGTTCAGTGATACCACAGGAGGCAGGGTCACTGATCAGTTTTCTTTCTGCTGACTGCTAATGGGAACAGCCAAGGGTCAAGTGTGCTGAGGAAGCACAATGAACAATGTGCTGGCGGCGGTTACGGTCATTCACTGAGCACTGCAGACCACAGATGCACACCTCCTCTATTCAAGCTAAAAAAGTTTTGTGTCAGATTTGTCAGCATGTTATCAGTCCTGGCAAATTATTTGTGTGAGATAATTACATACACTGAATTTGCAGTAATTATTGTTCATCTTTTTCAGCCCAATCACCGCAGGCCTGCAAAACCCTCACCATGAAGTGACAGCCTCTAATCCACCTTCTGAAGCCCCTTTCTTCTTGCTGACTTGTGAATCTTACATGGCAGTAGTGAGGCTGAACCTATGGTTTCTAGAGATCTAATAGAAGCAAGTTCTGCAGAGACAGGGTTTTTTATTACATCAGTGATAAGGCTGGTTAAGAGCAGACAAGCTTTCTGAGTTCCCAGTCCCTTCCTCAGATAGTTAAAAACGTATCTTCTTCACCCAGGAAGCACTCCCCTCTTTCCCTGGCAAGTGCTCTTAACAAGTTACCTATACTCCTTCTTCATTGTAGAGTTTTTCCTTTGTTTTTCAGTGAAGGTATCATTGTCTGCCACTGACAGCCTCTTTTAAACTGACATTCCAAAGACATTCAGCCATCTGTTCCAGACCTTTCTACTTTGGACTGAATTTGCACTTGAATTTTTACATTTACATACATACATGTGAAAAAACCCACAGTTTATCTTTTTCTTTTCTCTGACTTAAAAATTTCAAATTATAAAATTCACTTAGACAAAAGACAGTTTTTTCAAAGAAAATGGTAGACTTCTGAGCTCCTTCCACTTGTTCCCAAAATAGCACAATAGAAATCAAAAATGTGTACTTTAAAAAGCCCTTCACACTTTATCTGTGGGTCTTTTGAAAAGCTTTGGTTTTCCCTTGTTTTTCCAAATTGTTATTACAGAACAATCAAATATCTATTTACACATTTTATCTTAGCAATTTCATCCCAGTTGAGCTGATCCACAAAAAGGGCTTAAATGAACACTCTCAGTTCTTTTTCTTTACAAGTTTGTAAATAATTTTGGTAGATGTCTGTTTAATACTGAATTGCCTTTGATGACTTAAGCTAAATTTACCTCTGAAATCTAAATTTTCTCATTTGTTCAAAGGAATGCACTTTGGTTAGCAAGGAAAATTCTTATTATTAATTCTGTACTGAAGTGCAAACACCTTAGGAGCTCACAAATGAAAAATCTTCAAGTGGCCCAGCAGAAGACTGGGAGCTGCCTTTTTATAGCATTTATTCAGTGTTTGGATACTTAAGAGAAGTTTGTGACCAAAGCAAAAGTATTATGACTGTAATAAGGAGACCCAAAAGAGCTTCAGATACTGTTATCTGCTAATCAGTCTTACTGAGACTTTAGTACTGCTCAGAATAGGAAAAGGCCAGTTGAACATCAAGTGCATAATATTGGTCTTTGGAAACAGTGGAAGTCATCACTAGTAAGAAAAAGCATCTGGCAACATGCTATTCATAAAGCTGGTTTATGATGAAAACTCAGTAGGCTACAATCATATTATTCCTTATCTTCTGGGCTCCCTGAGTTGGCTGGTGATATTTCTTAAAAAGCTCAAGCTGTTATTTCCATTCTGCTTGTTGCAGCCTGAAAAGCATTTGGAGCGCAAGCTAAGAAGTAGTAGAAAAGAGACTGTAGGTTGCTGGGCACAGATGGCATTGGTAATAAAGCAAAGCAGCTGTCAATATTGTCTCAGAATAAGTTATTAATGATTAGCACTCCAGTTTGATATGTTGACAAGACCAAGCTTGCAGTTAGGAGAGCGCTAATTTGCATGCCAGACCAATATGGCTGAAAGCAGAGAAGAGCCATGAGCCTTTAATGCTGACACTGACTGCTTTTTCCAGAAGGAGCTGCAGTCATTTGCTGCAATGCCTCATTATATGAGCTCAAAAGTATTTGAAAATGGTAAAAAAAAAGAACAGACAGTAGAACAATATCTTTCAGTTGGAATAAGCAACTCCTGAAGCATTTTGAACTTTGCCCTTCGCTCACATTGAGATCAGCATCCATCTCTAAGTATGTTGTTTAAACAGTCAAACAAGAGTCTTCTGTCACATAATGATGGGCTCTGTCAATAGCTTTTCATTTTTTTGAAGTACCAAGTCTGGGCTGCTTTCAGAAGCAGGATATTGAACTAAGTGGACTGGTAGTGAGACACACCTTAACTCTCCCTCATGACCTCATTTATCAATTCAAAGAGGATGGCTTTTTATTTGCGTCTTTCTCACTCAACAGCGATATCTATATGCTACCCTGGAAATGTGTTTACTGCAAAATATTTACTGCAACTGGTCTCATTAGCTTGGATTCTAGCCTCCCTGAGTGGTAAAATATGATATTGTACTGTGCATGGCTACAGACTGAATGTCTCCAAGGGGTGCTGTGAAAACGAATGCCTCTATTGCATGCCTGTGATGAGCACCTGCCAGACTGTGTTAAAAATAAGGAAGTGACAGTGAGGTGACTTTATCATATGTCTGTCTCAAAAACTGTGAAATAAATGAAAGCTAAAAAGGAGAATACATAATCTTTCAAGAAAGGGAGACAAAATAAATTTTTAAAATTTTTAACCAAGCAGCTTTAGCTGTAGTGCTTCTCCACATTTTTGCATTTCTTTCTCTAAAAAGTATCAAAAGAAAACCCAGCTGTCTTGGAGTAAGAAATTTTACTCATATATATTTCTTCAAGATTATTTAAGTGCATGTGCAAGACTTGATAATATTAAGTTTGCTTCTGAAAAGGAGATTTGAAAAATCTTACATTAAAACAAATTTCTTGCAGTGCTAAATCAAATGCTGACAAAAAGTCCAATTATATTGTAGTAATTCTTTTGCCCTTAAGCAACCTGCCTAGTAAAACTTAGGGGAAGCAGAAATCTTGTGTAATAAATTCTGTCTTCTCAAAACAACTCCATATGTCTGTATATCATAGTGTTCTAGTTTTTCAGTGAGGATGTCTGAGACTTCCTGGTCAGAAATTCCCTTTCTGGTTATTAGTTGCAATTCTCCATTCTTTGACATTTCTCCATGTCTTAAAAATTGTTACCAACTGACATTTATGGTTTAGGAAGCAATTGATTATGGTAAGACTATTAGGTCTTGGAGACTGTCTCCTTTCTAGGAATTCAGCTGGTGAATGTAGCTTCTAAGAGCTGTTGCAAATAGACCTGGAAGTGAGGACTGCCATATTTTTCTCTTGGGAGCTTCTTTTAGCTGAGTCTTAAAAGAAGTCACACCAGATCTGCCACACCAGATCTATGTAACAGCTATGACTCTGCCTGATCTCCCACCTCTGAGTCTGACCTGGACCTTCTGATTTGGCTTCCTGGCTTGGCTTTGGACCTGCCTGGCTGCTGCAGATTTGCTCAGTGGTCACTGTGCTGTGTCTGCCCCTGATCACTCTTGATCATTGTCTCTTCAGAATTGAAATCACTGCTCTGCATCTTGCCCTTTTGGAGTTTAGGACACTGCTCTCACATGTTTCATTATCACACTTGACTGCTGGCTCACCTTTCCTTGTGCAGCATCTGATCTTTGCTGCTCACTGAAAAGTCTTGAGTACTGACAGCTGTCCAGGTCAGCCAATTTGGGAATACTACATTTGAACAAATCTCACCTTTGTCATAGATAATAAACATGATGCCCTGTCACTCTAATATCAGGATGGAATGAGCTCAGTTTTCTCATCAGGATGTACAGTACCACCTACATGTGGACATGGACCCAGGTAGATGGCTTCAAACCATGATTTAAAACCAAGGCACATGTGTACTAGCAGTCATGGATTTTCATTCCCAGACTTGTGTTTTGAGGGTATTTTGCACATTTCTGCTGCCACTGTGTAGGAAGATCAGAGATTGGGAGGCTAGATGAGGTGATTGATTTGAGAAGAGTATTATCCTCCTCATAAATGGGTATTTGACTTATTGCTCTGAGAAAGTTTATTCTGCTATATAAACATTTGTTTGGTTCAGTTGCAGAGCTTCTAGGATGGTATGTAATACACTCAAGGAAGTGGATTACATTCTGGGTGTCCTATGAAATGGGGACAAGATGAACATACTTTGTTGTGAGTGTGAGAAATGCATTGTAGAAATTGCATTTCTTGCTTAGGCACAGTCTGATACTGTTTGTTGTGTGCGGGTATACAGGAATTTGTTTCAGAGCATTCTGAAGAAGAGAATTTGAAGAGGATAAAAGAGAATGCAAAAAGGGATTCATGTTATGACCTTCATCCAGGTTAGCTTACAGTTTGACTTTCTACACACCTTCCTGGAGAGGGTTTTATAGGGCTTATGGTATGATTCTGTCTACCAAACAAGAATTTTCTTCAAAGAAGTAATCTATTTGATAGAACATGGCTTTGGTGGGTAGAGTTTGTCTTTAGGTTGGTGTGTGCATCATGCATTTCTCTGCACAAGTGCACTTCTGTCTTCAGAATATTCTATTCTATGATTCTTTGATTCTGTTTACTTCCAACATAGCCCTGTCTGTGGTCTTATTTATTTTTCATTCTTAATCATCTTGTGTGGTTATTTCACAGTTGTTTTGGAGAAGATTGCACTACTTTCTTCCATATAGAGAGAATAACTTTCACTTTACTTTGGTTGTTTATTCCTGAGAACTTTAGCTCAGAGGTGGTCTCGTTAGTTAGAATGAATAGACAGTTCTGTGTACCATGAAACTTTAAAAATCGATATTTTCTTAAAAACAGAAAAAAATAGAGTACAACAGTAAAATATATACCTACACAGAGGACATCGAAAAGTACCACCAAAAGGTGCTGATTTAGAAAACTCAGGGAGGTTCTTTCTCTGGGATGGTAGTAGTTCTGATGATTTGGGGAAGACATATTTAAAGTTTGATAACTTGTAACACACAGATGCAGTAAAATTCAAGGTGCTTTGGATGAAACATTAGAATCAGAGTAATGTTTGAGTAATGTTCTTTGGTAAAAACATGCATTTTCACTTAGAAACTTAGATGGTTGGGTAACAGTTAGATTTAGAAAAATGTTCCTGAGTACAGGGTGAATTTTTGTGAGCAACAGGAAAAAGGAAATAATGTTCAAGCCTTATTGCTATTTGTTTCTGACAAAAAGTTCATTCATTTTGAAACTTAATGATTTCCTAAAGCATCAGTTTATTTTATACTCAGACTGAAACACATTATTGTATTGGAGATGTTCTACATTGTGGAAAAGATATAAGAAGAGACAAACATCTTCAGTATCATGAGGGAATTAGAGATGCAGGGGAAAAGACTTCAATCACTATACACCATGACACAGAAACAATCAAAGGAGTTTTCAAGCGATTTGAGGAACACTTGTCTCATCATTGGTGGGATGTGCTTTTGGATGGTCACCAACAGCAACTGGCACACTCACAGCTAAACAGGACAACTTGATGGAGATCTGTTACAAATTAATCATTAAACAAAATGTGAAGAAATGGCTAAATTTATATCTTTATCAGCTCAGAGAATCTTAGTTTTTATTTCTGGAGAAAATTTTGAAGATCTTCAGGAAAATATGGAATTATAAATCTACTTTTCAAATTCTTTTGAAATTTAGTGGTGTGGGGAAACTGTCTTTTCAATGGAGGCCAGACAGTGACAAGGACAAGATCCTTCCTGTTGTAGTGGATGGAATAACTGGTCTCTGGAGCTTCCTTTCAGCCTTTTTTGCTATTATTATCATCTCTTAAATCCTACTGAATGTATCAATTTCCATCCTAATTCCATATTCATACAATTAGATGCTCTTCATCATTAATGAGTTTATATATTTCAATATTGACATTGATTGCACTCTTAATTATGTATTACTTGTTGATGTAGCATTGAATCAGATTCAGAGAGTAAAATAAAATAATTTGGCAAAGAAATAAGGGAGAGACACCTGAAATTGGGGAGGCTAGACACAGAACATTATTCATAACACTTGCAAATTCAGTGTGTTATGAGGCCACTAGAAGTTGCATCAGCCAAAATTTTTCAGAACAAGTCTCCTGGATTTTTAAATTTGCTTTAGTTGTTCTGCTCTAGCTTTAGGAGTTCAGTATACTTATGCATCTCCTATCTGATCATTAGGTTTATTTTTTAAGTTTGGGCCATTCTGTTTCAATCCATCAATGTGACTCTCCAGCATTTGATACTTCCTTTGGTTTTATTCTGCCCTTTTCCTGACTACATCCTTTTCTCCCATATACATAACAGCAAAATATCATAGGAGTTTCCTGCCAGTATTCAGTCAGTTTTTGAAAGCACTCACTTGTCACATGCTCACATACTTGCATGGCTTTCAGGGAGTATCCTAAAGATTCACATCATGAAAGAACTGGAGTATTACATTCAAAACCTATTACATGTTAAAAGCTTTAGAAGAAAATTAATGTTAAATTTGTTAATGCAAGTCTTTGATCCAGAAGTATGTGAATATTTATCCAGTCTGGGAATAAAGACCTCATGAAGCTTATCAGAAGAATTAGATAGTCAGCAGTCCAATAAATCCCAGCTTAACCCCTTGCACGTGTGAATAATCCCAGATTCAAAAATCTATGGTAATTTTCTCATTTGTAGCTGTAGCAAATACTAAAACACTCACAGAAAACTACTTGGCCCAATTTAAAGAGCTTGAAAGATCTGCAGTTATTGATTAGACAAATGTTTTTTTAACAGATTCAATAATACTGCAACTTCATGGTCTCTGCTCTCTGTTAGCAAGAGGGGTTTGGTAATAAGGCAGTAATTTCCATGGATTTTTTTAGATTTACCTGTGAAGAGGCCCAACGATACAAAAGGCAGAACATAGAAATACATTTCATTGCTGCAATGAATGGAGGAAAGAAGCCCATATCTACATGTCTCATTGACATCAATGTTACATTGCCTATGTCATTGTCTCATTGAGGCAACCATGTACAAAATAGAGAAAAAACACATGCCAGGGTCTTAGTTAAGGAAGAGAAGTCAGTGGTAGAAAAAGTGGAGAACACGTTTCTTTGGCTTGGCTCACTAGCAAAGTTTTATTTTCTATTGTGCAGGTTTACAAATTATGTGTGCTGTTTTTTTAATTTTTAATGATGTGTCTTGCTAATAACTGCTGAAGATGATTTGCTTAAACCAGAAATGTCAGAGGCCTCAGCACTTAACATTATCTTAAAATGAAATCCTGGTTTCCCATAAACACATAGAATATTCCTGTGTCTGTTTTCTATTGACGTGGGTTCATTGAGACATGAGCCCATGTGGAGAAAGGCTGTTGCAACCTTTAGCCTCATCAGCACTGCCCAGAGCAGAGTCCTACACACTGTATTGAGAAGAGAGGCTCCAGATGCCCAGCTAATACCTGGCTGCAGTCACCTTTCATGCTGTGACTCTAAATGCAAGAAAGATGGGGTTCATCAAGTAGATGGACTATGGGAGAAGTTTCATAATGCTCCCCAGCGGATCCAATAACAGCATGTGGAATTACTGAGGACTATTGACCTATCTTTTATGAATGGCCAAATTTTCACTCGTTTTTTTCCCTCAGGAACCGAAATGTGCAGTAACAAAAAGTACACAATAAATGACACAGACAGGCTGCTAAGGCTGTTGTTTTTCCTTGAGACCACAGTCCATATTCCTTGAGTTAATTCGTTAGGAGGAAAAAGCCATTGTTGCACTGTTTTGAAACCAGATCTCATAATCTGTTCCAAAAAATTACTTTCTCAAGCCTTCGTGACAGTAGTAAGTATTTGGTTCAATTTGCCTGATTCTGATGCGCATATAATTTTATACTTTATGGGGTTATATAATGAAACAATGTGTCATATGACTTGATTCTTATAAATAATGTATAGAAGGATAGCACAAAGTAATAAA
Source organism: Alaudala cheleensis (assembly GCA_013398995.1). Classification (NCBI taxonomy): domain Eukaryota; kingdom Metazoa; phylum Chordata; class Aves; order Passeriformes; family Alaudidae; genus Alaudala; species Alaudala cheleensis. The sequence continues at coordinate 115,148 of VWYE01022975.1, read as the reverse complement.
ATCATGGTGATTCTCCCTGCAACTTCATAAAGCTCATGCAATTGCCAGGAGATGAGAGAGCATAACGTATGCTATACCTGGTGGACTCTACTAGCATGTATTTATTTTCACAATACTCCTGTAAATTAATTCATTATTTATGTACATATTTTATAGATCAATAAAACAGAAAATCAGACATGAACAATGAAGTCAATAGACAAGCCAGGGGCATTGGCTTCCCATGTTAAGCCTTTAACTTTCTTATGCAACTAGACAAGTTCAGGTTAGTTACGGAATAAGTAGTGAAAAGTTATATTATTTTTAATTGAATTATAGTCTAATTAATGGAGCCTAGAGGTTATTTGATATCAAGATAAAATTTCTTACATCGCTGCTGAGTTTAAGATGACCAGTACCTGGGGGTTTAGTGGATTAAAATAATACTCTTTTTCTTCACCTGACCTTTTTTTAAGTCCATAGAAACTTAGTTTCTCCAGGGACTCAAGTCCTTTAGCTGCAGGGCAGACCACATTTGTTCTTCATACTAATTTTTGAGAGCTTTTTTTATTAGTTACGTTTTCTGCAAGATCTCTGTTAATTATCTCTTGAGGTAATGATTTGGCAAAGGTTAATGATTTGCCTCATGTAGGAAAATTTGCAATTTAGTTCTACTTTTAAATGAAGGTGTTGATTCCTGTGGGCAAAGAACCTTTATGTCTCAACTAAACTTTAAATGGAATATTGTGAAGACTGAGAGGTCTGCACTGTATTTGGAATGTTTGGAACCCTAATGCAAGTTTTCTGTGTTGCATAATCCTGTATGTAGCACTGGGCATGACAGACAGTCTTACACATCTACCATTATACTGCAAAATAGCTATGATACATCTTACTTTGATATGTAAAGTAAAAAAAAAAAAACCCTCAAAGATAGAGGAATTTAAAGAAAGGAGAATACTAAAAATATTTTAAAAAATTTAAAATCCCCAAATGAACCAAAAGAAACCAAAAAATTATTCACTTTTCATGAGGTACGCGGCTCATAGGCTTTCTCTTGCTGTTCATGGACATAATAATTTCTCATTTCCTCCTGTTATGTTCTAGTTTCCAGTATTTCAGGGGAAGTCTAAATTAAAGAAAATCTTTATTATATATAACAATAAAAGAAACCGCACTTTCTGTTGTAGTAAACCTTCAGTTTCTGTACAAACTTCATTTAGATCTGACCCACGTAAGACTGTATTTACTTCTTCAGCATGGTATCTGAGCACCAAATAGAGTATTGCATTCTTGGTTCCAGGAGGGTGATCAAAAAGTGAATATTTTACGTGATGAAATGAGTCACCCCGCTTTCCTTTCCCTCATCTTCTACTGCAAATATCCTGATTCTTCTCTGCCTTATCGATTTGTTTCCTATATACTCTCTCCCTTTGACATTCTGAAGGAGAAAATAAAACAATCAGGTAAAAAAACTGAGAAAATTCAGTATGTTCCCCTCAACTTGTGCTTCACACACAATTCTTGGTGACCATTTTACACATATTATCCAACACCAAAGACAGCCAGAGGTCAAACTGATATTTAAACAGACGTTCTAAATGGAAATGAGCTGCAAGGTATTTAAACACACTCTCTGCATGCAAATTTCACTCTCTCTCTGTAGTAAGAATAGAGAAGAAGCCTAAAAACAAAACCTGTAAATATTGATTTTTCTGAGTACTTGAATGCAAATCTGGTACATAGATACTTCATTATCTCTTGCTCATCCATCTCACAATTAATAAAAAAGGGGTATTTCCCTGCAATATGTGTGTCTGCTCTGAGTTTCTGAAGTAGTGGCACTGACACCTTTCCTCAGAATGCTAATTCCTTAGCCCAAGTACATAGCACATTTTTTACACTCTTCCTGTCTTATTCGGTTTTGCTTTGCTTAATTTAACTTTTTATTTGTAGTCTGTAAAGGAGTCCTTTTCCCCACACTTTTAGTGTTTATTATTGATGCTCATGTACTGTCTCTCATCAATTTCAGTTGCCATATGGCTGATAACTCTATGACCAGTACCTGTTATCCTTTCCATCAGGGCCATATGGGCCTTTCTGCCACTGGCAGGTTAGCATTCCGGTCCTTCTGTTCTTAGTGTGCCAGCTGTCTGACACTTCCCTGACCTAAGGGATATTTTTGCTTCAAGATAGGGTCCTTAAATAGAACTATCCCCTGAAAACATGCTCTGCATGTCTGAACACAATCTTCTGTCACTGTTATTGCCCCTTTTGTGCCTGCTTTCCAAAAATACTATAATAGACAACCTTGCCAGCAGAGATGTTACAGGCATCCTCCTAGGAACAAACACACCCCATGTGTTTGCTGTAGCCTATCAAATCTGAACAGCACAGCTGGAATTTCAAATAGAAAATCCTTACAGATAAGTAGTTGTGGATGAGCCATTATATTTAACTTGGAAATAAGCTTGAATAGCAAATTAATTCCACAAAATCATGCTCTGCTTGTCAAGTCAGAAATGGGGGAAAAGGAGGGCTTGTCAGCATATTCTTTGGAGTATTTTTGCCTGTGACTGATATATAATAAAACAGTTCCAAGAATCCTAACACCAATACTAGTTCCTTCATCATATCATTATCCTTAAATCAGTTTCTCTATATGTTTTGTATATCTTTTCCTAGGTTCTCTTTGTTCTTTCAGGTCAGGTGTTAGGCAGTCCAGGACTAAATACTGTATCCTCAATGCAATCACTGAAACAGCAGATAAATAATCTAATGACTCCTTGCTCTATAATGCAAAATTTCTGCATATGTGTCCTTTTCTTTCCTACATTCCTGATTTTCATTTCAGCTGCAGACTCTATTCAGTGGCAGCAAATAAAGACAGAGCCTAATATGGGAGAATATATTCCAAATCATTAGGGGCTCATTTTCAGCTCTACAGTGAAATTTATTGCAGCTTTCCACCTTCGGAAAGTAGTTTAAGATCTGTTTTGAAGACTCTCTCATTACTCAGTAATATAATGAGAAGCTTTCTCAGCCAGTCAGAGGCCAGGAAAAAGGTTTGAACAAACAGACTAGGAATTTTCATTGTTCTTGAATGCCTTTGTTTAGGATATTTTCTAAAGGCGCAAATTGAGAGAATGAATACATTTAAATGCAAGTCCATCACTGTCACAGGTTTTCTTTAATCAAAGTGTCCTAAATCCTAAATCCTTTTTAGATAGAAATCAGAATTTGAGTTCAAGTGATACATAATTGATTTCCTGAAGCAGGAGGAGTGGAACTAAATATGTTTTGAGGCAAGAAATGGCTACTGTACTGTTCAGTAACAGATAGTCATGGATTTGTTGTGTATAAGAAAAAATGAAGCAATCTGTAAAAAGTAAAAATTATTGACTCTTAATCTAGAACTCCTGTTCCTATGAAAAATCTAGGTTCAGAGTAGGGGGTAAGACTGGAAAGAGAACAAGGTAAAATGACTGAGCTACCACCCAGATCTAGAAAAGAATTTTGAAGTACTCCTTTCAGTTTGTAGCATTTTTCACAGGTGGACACACTTGGAATGGAATTCAGATTCTTTGTAAAAGGCATAGGAAGATTTTACAGTGGGTCTTTTAAAGTTTTATTTTCCCTGTTACACTCAGGAATAAAATCAATTTTATAGCAAATTAAGGCCGCTTTGACAGATCTAGACAGAGATGTCTCTCTATCTTATGGAACATCTCACTGTACTTTTAAACTTATCAGTCATAACACTAACAACTCCTAATTAAACCCACTGAAAACACTGCATGGAAATAAATCAATGACTACACATACAAACTTTGCTAATTATTGCTGAAGACTTTTCCCAAGATCTGTCAGAAAAAGCATCTCATGGAATCTTTCAACAGTTTAAGTGATTGTAGAACATTCATAAATTTTGTAAAGTGCAGCTTTTCTCTACTGCTCTCTGTACCCAAATCCTTCAGACAGTGATTAAATCTGTATCCATCATGTGGTATAATTAATTAATACGGTATAGAGAACAGTGGTGCAGTGCTGATTAATTTGTACTTTAGGTGCATACATTTCTTATTTTCAGCTCACTTAAGAAATATATTAATCAATCAGACAGGGCTGATTTTAAATAAAGATATCATAGTTACTTCTGTTCCTTCCCCATTTAATAAATTTGGTGCTGCCATTCTTATTGCATCTGTTTGCTATCCACTATTTTGTGTTTAATGTTTTAATTATATGCTTAGTGTTTTAGTGTAAAATTTATTTTTTCAGATATCAATGTCCAGAATAGGATAAAGGCATCAAAATGAAATTTAAGATCATTCAATACAGCTCAAGCTTGCAATATTGAAAACCCCATTTAACTGCCCTTTAATTTCACAAGTCTCTGAACTCTTGAAATATTCTGCTTCTCAGTTACTGAGGCTCTCTTCATGCATAAAAGGTGTATTGGTCATGAGTGAAAGGGACAGATTGAAAGTAAGGCTATTCAGGCTTCAGGAGGTAAGCATCACTTTAGGGCCTGGTTTTGATGGGCATTCTCAGGCATGCTTACAGAAACACAACAGGAATTCTCAGAGATACAGTTTTCATATCAAATGAGAGAAGAACTGATCTCTGAATGGCTGCCCTGTTCGGTGTGTGTTTGACCACACTGAGCATCCAGGGCCCCAAATAAAATGTTTAGAGAGACAGGTACTTAAAATGAAATTCTGGATTTCCAATGGGAACCAAACTTCAAAAAGAGAAAAAACTGGAATAACTTTAATACCACTGTCCTTTTTTTGATCTGTTAGAATAATTCAGGTCTTCTGAAAAGCAAAGATAGATACCTGAACTACTAGCCAATATCTCCTAGAATGAAAAGGTACAGGGTAAATATAGGAGTTTCATCCTCAAGCTTCATCATATTTCTCTTTCATTTTTGATTCCCAAGTTTTTCAGCCACTTTGTTGTTGTTGTTTTTTGGTTTTTTTTTCCCCAGTGCTGCTCACATTTCTTTTTCTGGTTTTGGTTAAGATTTAAAGTGTTTCATCAGTAATACTTCCAAATTGTGGGTAAAGCTGTATGATCATGAAAGAGAAGAAAAGTAGGGAGGTTTTCTTTGTAGCCACATATCTATATCAGCTGTAAGTCTAGAACATTCTGAAAAATAGCTATTTTATATTTATATCTCTGTCCTCATTTCATAGCCCTTTCAGTTCCTTTTAAGAGAAATCCTCAGCTTGTGCCCCTCAGTCATTGCTGCATTTCAAAGTGAAAAGTAAAACAGGTAGTTCGACTGTGAGGATGAAGTGAGAGGAAGGCAGTTGTAATGTGAAACTTCAAAGCTTTTAGGAACATCAAAACATCACAGTGCTTTAGCTTTCTATAATCTTCGGAGTCTAAATAAAAGAATACCAATTTGCTTTTGCTGTTGCAAAAAAATAAAATTAATGAAATCCTGGATGATTTGGAACTTTGGTTCCGAGAAGCATCAAAAAGTTGGAATCTTGTAGAGACAGTATAATTGACAATAAGACTGTTTTGGAAGTTGCCAGAGCAACGTGGTTTAGGAACTGACACAGCTCTGCTTCCAGATGGTAGTGGCCAGGGGAAAAAAAAAAAAGTCACACATGAAGTGAAAAAATATAATCCCTCCCCTGCTGCCCCCCAAAGACTTAAGGCTAGCTCCCCACGGGGCCCAGGGGAGGAGATAGCTCAGCGATGGGACCGGGATTACCAGAAGAGGCTCCCTCCGTGATGTTGGAAGATCTTTATTCGTGGGGTCCACGTGGAGAGAGGGCGAGACTAGGAAATGCAGGGACTTAAATAGGCCTTATCTCTGGTGGGCTGTCTGGCCCAGGGCCAATGGGATAGGGGAAAGGGGTACGGGTCAGAGGGATATCTGGGCCCTCTATATCCTGGGGTAAAGGGGAAGCAGTTTGTAGGGGGACCACAACAAAAATACTTTTCAGTACTCCAACAGGTTCTTCTCACCAAGAGTCTTTGCTGCAGTTTCCCTCTAGCTACTGTCTGTGGACTGAAGAAATCAGACTCTTTAATCCCACCAGGAGGCAGAATCAGACACAAGCCTCTAGATTGATGCAAATAGAATATTTCGAGTTGAAAGAGACCTTTTAAAGGTGTTTTATACCAGGTTGCCCACAGCCTTGTCCTACATGACCTAGAATGTTACCAGGAATGGGGCATCTACAACTTTTCTGGGTAACCTGTACTAGTTTCACCACCTCATCATAAAAAAGTACTTCCTTATAGCTAGTCTAAATCTGCCCTCTTTTAGTTTAAACCATTACACTTTATACTATTTCAACAGGGCCTGCTAAAATACTTGTTCCTGGCATTTTTATAGGCCCCCTTTAAGTACTGAAAGGCTGTAATAAGATCTCTCTGAAGCCTTCTCTTCTCCAGGGTGAGCAACCCCAACTCTCTGAGTCTTTTCTCATAGGAGAGGAAAGCCCTATGCTAATTTTTCTGCCTCTCCTCTGGACCTGCTCCAACAGGTCCATGTCTTTCTTGTGCTCAGGATCTGAGAGCTGGACGCAGTGAGATGGTCTTAATCTGGATCTCAGAAAGGCAACAGACTTCCCTGTGAGGAGACTCTGACTGGAACATGGGAAAAAAGAATAAGGAGGACGTAATCCCTTTCTATAAAAATATAAAGATAATAATAGGCAAAAAAAGGTCACTTAACTCTTGAGTCCTATGAGGCACAGAGTTACCATAAGGCAACACTCAGTATCTGACATTGACCTGGAAATGACAGCGTGCTGAAAGAAGCAAAGAGACTCCTATATATGCTTTCTCTCCCTGTGGGAAGGTACATATTATCAAGATGGATTTTTATAATGTTTCCTTGAGGTGATTTGAAGTCTTCAGAGGTCTGTCTTCTTCCCTGTACCTGTAGGAATGGAGAGATTCTTAAAACAGAAATTTATTGACAGTGAGAAGGGGGAAATTGCTTGTTCTGGTTCATGTGTTCCTAAAAATAGATATTAAAAAATTCAAATACCTCTTCTGGGATTTTCAGATGAAAAGGTTTCCATTTTACTTCTTAAATGCTTATTCCACTTGTAAAAGTCAATTTTAATTACAGTAAAGTACCAAAAAATGATAACTTGCAATTAAAAAACTGAAATATTTTGGAAGAGGAAATATTTTGTAATCAGCATTTTTCTTTTCAGGGTTGCAATCCCTCTTCCTACTCGCTTCTAATTTTATGTAAGAGGTAATTACTCTCATCAATGCAGAAAATGTATTTAGTCTAACTTACACATAAGTTCATTTTTCATCAGCATTCTGCTGCCTGGCTACATCTTCCATCCAAAACTCTAAGTCGAGTGCAGTCTGGTGCAGCTTGTCTCTTGCACAGGTGAAGCCATGAGTAAGTAAGGTCCTTTCCTGACAGGAGGCAACATGAGCAAGTGACAATATAAAGCGAATATAAAGCATTGGTCATGTCTTTTCTAGTCAGATTTATCCTTCTGTTACTCTAATGTAATCCCTTTTTGTGATATGCCTTTGGAAACATGAAGAGTACTTCTTGCATACAAGTCTTTATCCACTATTTCTCCATTAATACTGAACAATTCAGAGCTTGCCATGAGTTACTAGTTTAGATTGAAAAATGGCCTGGCCTGCCCTGTAGGTTCTTCCTCGCATTCTCCCACTCTCCTTAACCCAAGGACTTTAATCTCAGAACCCTGCTGTGTGTGCTGGACAGCTTTACAAAATATGAGAAAAAAAGCACGGGGAGGAAAGGGAAGAGTCTGAACTTTCCCTCCTCTCCTCTCCTCTCCTCTCCTCCTTTCCCTTCCTTTCCTTTCCATCACTTTTAATAGTGAATGAGTTCAAAAATAGCCTTCAGAAATTAGTCCATATCAGCAGTCATTAACAAGTTTGTGTCCCCAGACACATCTCTCCAAGACCCATTGCTGGCCAGGGGAGAGGCTTGGTGCTTTTCATGCTAGCACAGTGATGAAGAATAGCCTGAGGGAAGAGAAATTAGAGCTAAGAGCAGCCAGAAGCCTAATTCCTGTTGCTACAGCAAGTGTAATTATGAATGCATACTTAAAATAGTTTCTGAATGGTACCTAAAGCTTAATGAAACATTAATTTGCCATCTAAGTCAAAGTTCTGATCCTCACTATTACTGCAGAGTGGCTGTCAGAAATTATTTCTTGGCCAGTCCATCTCCCAGTCGACAGGCATGAATGAAGCAATGGAGCCATTCTCATAAATACCCCAACGGTAGCAGGGGATCTTGGAATTGGCAGGGCCATGTCTAAACATGGAAGTGGTTTGTATCCCTAGAAAGCTAGAGAAAATAGTGGTAAAGTGGATTAGAGGTTACATAAATTCTGCTCTATTCCCAACCTACTGATTCACTGAGGACTTAAATGCCAGAGAAATGACCAGACTTGACAAACCGAAATCTTACTCATTTCTATCAGCCATTCCCAGCAGGAGACAAAACTCCTGCTTCCAAAATTAGATTTTAAGAGCTTATTAGAAATTCAGAAAAACTGATAATTAGACTGAGTAGCTCCACTGCTGTCATTCATTTCCTACTAATCAGAGATGAGGGTATGATGAGGGATTTTTATGCTGTGCAACTCCGGATTTCCTATGACTGTGTTTGAGTATTCGGCAAAATAAAGTGCCTTGCTGTTGCTCTGTCCTCTTTAGACTTGTCCCAGGATGCCCTTGTAACGAAAAAGACTTTGCAGGTTTTCTGGCTGTAAATTATTTCTGTGAATACTTGAGTACGTACCCTCATGTTCAGTCTATTCAGCTAATCAGTGCCAGCACGTATATCTCATTAAGTAGTTCAAAATCAACCTCTCTGAATCGGAAAGCTTTGTAAGACTATGGGCTTTCAACCCTACACAGTTTTTACCCTGGATATCTAACATTGGTGAAGGGTGATCTTTCCAACACCTCCCTCGCAGGGAATTTTTGCTGTTTGTTCTTAACTGAATGTTTATTCCATATGGAAGGGCAGAGTTAAAGTGTTTGAACATGCAATTACACTGCTCTTTAGTCTTGCCAATCAGGCTGCTTTCCAGATGCTGGCACAGCAGAAGTATAACTTTTTTCTCTCAGAATCACTGTGGATAATTTGATGCAACTTGGACAAGAGGGAATTTTCTGCAACTTGACTCAAAGATTACATCCCTTGGAGGAGAGAATGAAGGAAGCAAGTTTAGCATATTGAGAATTGGGGACATTTGTGCACACATCATTCAAAGCCTGACTCTCTTTTGTATGCTCAGCTTTGAAATACTAGTTATGAAACACTGTGTATTTCTGTCAATAAGGCTTGTAATTCTCAGTGACAAATGGGATAAGATAGCTGCAGCACTTGAGCTACAAAGCATCCTTTGCACTCCCCACAAATGCATATAACCCTTAGAGCAAAGTCATTTCCTTTTAGACCTTTTCAAAACTCCAGTTTCTGCTACAACAAAATATTTCACACAAATAGGTCTCTCTGTGCTAGCAAAGCCCTTTTAAAATCAATAAGGCTTTGGAACATTGCTTTACTATCTTGCTGCAAAGAAGGACTCCATTGATTTTGGTGTAACATCTAATTGGGAAACAATGTACTATATATTCTTAAAATGAAGTACTGGTACCTGACAGCACACAGACAAGCTTTTGTGGTGGCAGAATTCCAGCACAGAATTTAAAGTCTTAATTTGAGCAATACAGGAATCAAGCAGAATTTATAAAAAGTTTTAAACATTTTTACATACACTAAAAGGATAAATTAGTTTTCACAATTGTATGATGATGATCAGTTCTCCAGGACTAATATGGACTATCTGGAGTTGGTAACACTGTATTTTGAGAGACAATATCCTTAAACTATACTTTATCTATATTTCTTTGATTCACCAAGATAGCTCACCAGTTGTATAAAACACTACCTCACTTCTGAAGGTTTTGTTTTGAAATTTTTCTATTTTACCTNGCTTCTAATTTTATGTAAGAGGTAATTACTCTCATCAATGCAGAAAATGTATTTAGTCTAACTTACACATAAGTTCATTTTTCATCAGCATTCTGCTGCCTGGCTACATCTTCCATCCAAAACTCTAAGTCGAGTGCAGTCTGGTGCAGCTTGTCTCTTGCACAGGTGAAGCCATGAGTAAGTAAGGTCCTTTCCTGATATGAGGCAACATGAGCTAGTGACAATATAAAGCGAATATAAAGCATTGGTCATGTCTTTTCTAGTCAGATTTATCCTTCTGTTACTCTAATGTAATCCCTTTTTGTGATATGCCTTTGGAAACATGAAGAGTACTTCTTGCATACAAGTCTTTATCCACTATTTCTCCATTAATACTGAACAATTCAGAGCTTGCCATGAGTTACTAGTTTAGATTGAAAAATGGCCTGGCCTGCCCTGTAGGTTCTTCCTCGCATTCTCCCACTCTCCTTAACCCAAGGACTTTAATCTCAGAACCCTGCTGTGTGTGCTGGACAGCTTTACAAAATATGAGAAAAAAAGCACGGGGAGGAAAGGGAAGAGTCTGAACTTTCCCTCCTCTCCTCTCCTCTCCTCTCCTCCTTTCCCTTCCTTTCCTTTCCATCACTTTTAATAGTGAATGAGTTCAAAAATAGCCTTCAGAAATTAGTCCATATCAGCAGTCATTAACAAGTTTGTGTCCCCAGACACATCTCTCCAAGACCCATTGCTGGCCAGGGGAGAGGCTTGGTGCTTTTCATGCTAGCACAGTGATGAAGAATAGCCTGAGGGAAGAGAAATTAGAGCTAAGAGCAGCCAGAAGCCTAATTCCTGTTGCTACAGCAAGTGTAATTATGAATGCATACTTAAAATAGTTTCTGAATGGTACCTAAAGCTTAATGAAACATTAATTTGCCATCTAAGTCAAAGTTCTGATCCTCACTATTACTGCAGAGTGGCTGTCAGAAATTATTTCTTGGCCAGTCCATCTCCCAGTCGACAGGCATGAATGAAGCAATGGAGCCATTCTCATAAATACCCCAACGGTAGCAGGGGATCTTGGAATTGGCAGGGCCATGTCTAAACATGGAAGTGGTTTGTATCCCTAGAAAGCTAGAGAAAATAGTGGTAAAGTGGATTAGAGGTTACATAAATTCTGCTCTATTCCCAACCTACTGATTCACTGAGGACTTAAATGCCAGAGAAATGACCAGACTTGACAAACCGAAATCTTACTCATTTCTATCAGCCATTCCCAGCAGGAGACAAAACTCCTGCTTCCAAAATTAGATTTTAAGAGCTTATTAGAAATTCAGAAAAACTGATAATTAGACTGAGTAGCTCCACTGCTGTCATTCATTTCCTACTAATCAGAGATGAGGGTATGATGAGGGATTTTTATGCTGTGCAACTCCGGATTTCCTATGACTGTGTTTGAGTATTCGGCAAAATAAAGTGCCTTGCTGTTGCTCTGTCCTCTTTAGACTTGTCCCAGGATGCCCTTGTAACGAAAAAGACTTTGCAGGTTTTCTGGCTGTAAATTATTTCTGTGAATACTTGAGTACGTACCCTCATGTTCAGTCTATTCAGCTAATCAGTGCCAGCACGTATATCTCATTAAGTAGTTCAAAATCAACCTCTCTGAATCGGAAAGCTTTGTAAGACTATGGGCTTTCAACCCTACACAGTTTTTACCCTGGATATCTAACATTGGTGAAGGGTGATCTTTCCAACACCTCCCTCGCAGGGAATTTTTGCTGTTTGTTCTTAACTGAATGTTTATTCCATATGGAAGGGCAGAGTTAAAGTGTTTGAACATGCAATTACACTGCTCTTTAGTCTTGCCAATCAGGCTGCTTTCCAGATGCTGGCACAGCAGAAGTATAACTTTTTTCTCTCAGAATCACTGTGGATAATTTGATGCAACTTGGACAAGAGGGAATTTTCTGCAACTTGACTCAAAGATTACATCCCTTGGAGGAGAGAATGAAGGAAGCAAGTTTAGCATATTGAGAATTGGGGACATTTGTGCACACATCATTCAAAGCCTGACTCTCTTTTGTATGCTCAGCTTTGAAATACTAGTTATGAAACACTGTGTATTTCTGTCAATAAGGCTTGTAATTCTCAGTGACAAATGGGATAAGATAGCTGCAGCACTTGAGCTACAAAGCATCCTTTGCACTCCCCACAAATGCATATAACCCTTAGAGCAAAGTCATTTCCTTTTAGACCTTTTCAAAACTCCAGTTTCTGCTACAACAAAATATTTCACACAAATAGGTCTCTCTGTGCTAGCAAAGCCCTTTTAAAATCAATAAGGCTTTGGAACATTGCTTTACTATCTTGCTGCAAAGAAGGACTCCATTGATTTTGGTGTAACATCTAATTGGGAAACAATGTACTATATATTCTTAAAATGAAGTACTGGTACCTGACAGCACACAGACAAGCTTTTGTGGTGGCAGAATTCCAGCACAGAATTTAAAGTCTTAATTTGAGCAATACAGGAATCAAGCAGAATTTATAAAAAGTTTTAAACATTTTTACATACACTAAAAGGATAAATTAGTTTTCACAATTGTATGATGATGATCAGTTCTCCAGGACTAATATGGACTATCTGGAGTTGGTAACACTGTATTTTGAGAGACAATATCCTTAAACTATACTTTATCTATATTTCTTTGATTCACCAAGATAGCTCACCAGTTGTATAAAACACTACCTCACTTCTGAAGGTTTTGTTTTGAAATTTTTCTATTTTACCTGCATGGAACTGGCAAAGACATTACAATGCATAATGAACAAGGTGCAGAACATCTATTCCCTGCTATAAACCTACTAGTCTGTCATCCCATATGCATTTATAAGTGTTTGTAAGTGTGCTTGCTCTCATTACATGCTTTAAATCAAAAACACACCTAGAAAAAATAAATAACTGTCTTAACATCTTCTTCATAGCCGTTGCCTATAACTACCCTAGCATAGCATGTTGTGGATTTGATTTTTTTTAATAGATTCAGAGGAGCTGAGCCCCTTTAAAAGAAGGTCAGATGTAATTGAAAGGTACTAATGATTAGCAGGTGTGACCATTCAGCCTCTTTTAAAAACTAAAAGAGGGCCTTTTTATATTAAGAAAATACAGAAGGAATATTAAGCAGCATGTTTTTAGCAAAGGTTAAGATGTGTGAGAGAGGTAATGGAGGCCTGGGAAATGGATTGTAAATAAACAGTGTATGCTTAGGAGGTGTATAGTTGCAGAAGAAATAACCTAAGAAGTTAGAGACTCATTCAGCCTGGTGTTAAATTAGTTCAACAGAGCTGTAATGCTCTGAGTGGAATTAATAGGGTAGTGATTCAGGTATGGTAGATTTAAACTGCAGAGCTTTTTAAAAGCTCTATGCAATATTTTAAAATATAGGATCAAAGACTCCAGCTCTGAGCATCACTGCAGGCTTGAGCGGAGCAAGGGACCTTAAGCATGAAGAAGTACCTTTGTTCTGTCACTGATTCTAGGTGTCACTGCATAAATGACACCTAGAACCTAAAACTATTGTGGACAGATTGTAGTTTGGGTTCCTGCATTCTTTGCAGGATGTCAAAGAAATGTAGGCACCTCAGAGCATACTCTGGGTGATGGAGCATAGTCCAGAGTGACTAACTAGGAAACACTAAATATAAGGGTGTATCTGAAAGGTGACGGATGCCTATCTGGTTTCTGCTTGATAAATTTTACTTTAGTTCTTACTATGCTACTCAAAAACAAAACACAGTTTTAATTTCATGTGCTTGCCTTTTTATTGAACTAATCTAGTGGAGGGCATGTGAGGATAGAGGCTACTCCAGGAGGCAGCAATGTGGGAAGACACAGCAGGTGCTTCTGACTGTTGGTGAGAGGAGAAAAGAAGGCATCATTTGCTGGGCCAGAGAGGGTGGGATGGTGACATTTTTGTGTCTTCACAGTTAGAGATCTGATCCACTGTTGTGAAATACAGCCACTGAGTTAAATGTGGAAACTACTTTATTTTGCTATGTGGGTGTGCAGTGCCTTCAATTATCTGGCCAAACATGACTGTTACAAATAATAGAAAGTGGGCGAGATTGGGGACTAATTTTAATTTATTTTGGCTTGAGTTTTGAATTTGTGTGTCTTAAGGCCATTTCAGGATTTACCAGTGCCTGTAGAGTTAACAGAAACATTATTTTAGATATTATAAATTTTTTAGTTTTGGTGAAGAGATGGAGATGTTTTGGGACTGTTTAAGCCTTTGCATTTACATTCTCTTTTAAACGAAGATGTATTATCAGAGCCGGCATACAAAATATGCTGCTAATGTTGTGCTCTCCAGTGCAAGGCCTTTTGCAATCCACTGGAAAAACCCAAAAGCTTTAAATAACACTAACCCCATCCCCCACCTCCAACAGTGTTAGTATAAAGTTTTGCTCTCCTAATATAAATAAGTCAGAAAAGCCAGTTTTACCTGTACCACTGTTTGTGCTATTAATCAGAAAGCACATCTGAAACGAAATTTAGTAGAGCAAATCTGAAAATGAGTGGCTGCTGAGAAACTGTTAGGCTTGATAATAGTCACAAACCCTCTGGAATCAAGAGAAGAAACAAGTCTTAATGGGACTGGAAAACAGAGGCATGCAAGTGTTGCCCCTTGATGGCTGCCTCCTTCAGTAACCTTTTCTTATCTTGGCTTTGTCTGGGCTGCTTGTTCAGATGTCAGGCTCTGCCTGTGGACTGGGCTCTGGCTGTGTCTACCACAATGGAAATGGAGACCAAATCTGGGCAGTGAACTGTCTCTGTTAGATTAATAATCACAATCACTCGGAGTCCACGTTATGTGATATAACTCCTTTGAATGTCTTCCTTTTCGTGCACAGGGCAGCCATTTCTCCTCTGCTTTCCCACACCTCCCAGCATGTTGCCTGCATTCATATGTGTGTACAGAAGAATATTTTCCTCTCTGGAGGCTGCTCCTCTATTTATTCAAGAGGGGGAGGCATAAACTGAGCCATTAGTAGGAGAAATAGAGCCTGAGCACACAGCAGCAACCATTTTTTAATGAGTCTATTTGTACTGGGCCAGCGGGCAGCCCTGACATTGAGTCAAACCTGAGAGTGGATCTGGCAGCCAGCCAGTGTTCTGCTGAGAGGAGGCTAAATTATGCATCTTATTTAGTACATTTATTAAAAGATCTTCTAACATTTCCAGGCAAAAGTCCCCAAACAAATGCTACTATCATTTAAGAGCCTTGCAGTTATGAGCTACATTTAATACATTACAATTCCCCCATAATAGCTTTCTGGTGTTGGCTGAGCTGCATCTCTCAGTGGTGTTTCATAAATTATTATGGTAGAGAGATATTAAGGGGAAGGAATTCTCCCTGAGCTAGGGGTGTGGAAGAAGATAATTGGTGTTGGGGGTGCCCAGCTCTGTCCTGAATTGGAGCAAAACCTGGCATTGCAGCCATGGCTGCTCTGCAGAAAGGCAGCTGCCTTTTTTCTGTCAAACAGTGCAGAGACTTCTGCTGACAAATCTGATACACACATGCTGATTGATCTCAGGCAAACACTGTGGGGTTATGCATGCTCACTTTGAAACTCTCCTCCCCTTTTTTTTCTAACTTTTCAGCTTTGAGTTGATTAAAAAAACCCCAAAAAACAAAAAAAACCCTGGAGAACAGTTTACTCCTCTGCAAATTTTCTAGCACTGTTTTGTAAGCATGGAGATTCTGCCTAGGGAACAAGATTTTTTCCAAGCCTAGCCCTAATATGATTTGCTACAGTGTTTTAATTTGACATCAGGCAGCTGTATTACAGAAATCTTTTTGTGACTGGAACTACACCTACTAGGGTCCTGTTACACTGTGCTGAACCTTTTTTGCATCATAACACCATCAGAGCTGAGGATCTCAGCTTATGAGTAGAGTTTATTAGTACATTGTTCTGACCAGCTCTTCCTCTTTCATTGTCCCCTACAGCCATATTTTGGTTCTCAGCAACTGTGTTTGTCCCTTTAGCAGGTGAGCAGTTCTCACAGGTGTTACTGGCTGGCCTTTTAATCATAGGAACTGCTTTATGCATCTCTGACTGAGCAACACTCAGTGACTCTGGATCTTGACTGGGCCTGTGTATAACTCCTGATTTGAATTTCCAGCCTTTTTAAAAACCTTTTCTAAGTAACCTGTATCTAATTTTTTAATCTAAATGATCGCTTTAGAAGGGCGTATTAGGGTAATGTTCTCTTGAGATGGAAAGAAGTCAGCAGATAGCAATTTAAAAATTGCCTCAGAACTGATCCAAAAGTACTGTAAAGCTCTGCAGGAAAACTGTCTTCCTCTGTGTAATTGTTAAAAAGTGGGGTAAAAAGTATGGCATCGTCCTTTGGAGTGGGAAGAATATGCAGACAACAGACAAAGTGCTCAAGTCATCAAATGTCTTATATAAATGATGGTAGCCTGGAGACAAATTGGCCTTTTGCAGTGGTGTACATGGGACATATGGGCTTCATGCCTCAGATTCCCACTTCACTTCCTTCCTAATGCATAATGTTCAGGTTTGCTTATTTTTTTTTTTTTTTATATTCAATGCTCTGTTCAGGTGATAAGAGTTTAAAGCATAGGCACATATAGAACAAGGGAAAGAAATAACATCTATCCTTATCACTATAGGTATTGTAGGTGGGTCTGATTGGGCTGCCAATTGTAGCAGCTGTAAGGTTGAGGATAATATATTATTTAAAGGCCAATTCCTTTAAAAAACACAGGTTTTCAGTTGTCAGACTTAACAATGTGGCCTGAACTATTTCCATGCTGAATGTCAGCTTGGTGCAGATAGTTCTTGAATGCACAGTCCTACATGTCTCTGTTTCTTGAGAATGACAACAGGGAAAATGTTGTCCTGCTTTGAACTCAGAAATTAGTGTTTGGCTTCCTGAGAAAATCTTTGGAAAGGATTCCATATCTTCTACAGATTCTGCATAAAAAATTGCTGCTAAATTCTGTGTCTGCAGTGAGTATACCTGTGAGAGATGATCATCTATGACTTTAACTTTGAAATGCTGTAGTCAATGTCAGGTCTAGATGCAAACACTTGATGCAAACACTTGATGCAAACACTTGAAGTGACTTTAAAACATTAATTCTTGGGCAGCCTAGCAGTCAGTAAGCAACTGGGAAGTAAGGCAATGAAAGCTGTCCATGCAATTAATTTCCTTTGGTTAGATGCATGTCAGTACCAGAGACAAGATTCTAAGCACTTTTTCTGGTAGTAAGGTTTCTGCCTCATTTGGAACACAGCAGTTTATGCTGGGAGGTTTCTTTGTAAAATTTAAAAAATACTGGGAGTGGTGGGCAGAAGAGAGAGGAAGACAGCAGGAGAAACAGTGCATGGTTTCTTCATTATGGCAGCTAAATTCTACCTGATGAAGTGGTTCTGTCTTTCTAGGTGATGCAAAACAAATTACTTTTGTCTGAATAATGAAAATTTGGTTTATTTTACTTTCAGAATGCCTTGAATGAACACTCCCAGTAATTTCACAGAAGAGTTGGTAAATGACAGGTTGCAGGGAAGGACTGTGGAAATGGTGCTGGAGAATATTCACAAGTGCATATTGGAATAGCACTGAATACTGAATGAGAAAATCAGAGGCAGGAGGCATGAAATGCCTTAGACACATGAATGCCAGTTGGAGGTGTCCATGCTCACCTTCTAGTTACTAACTTTACCAGCCACAGGACTATCCTAAACTCAAGAATTTAGGGTACACTTTATATTTCAGTCTTCCTTGTGCTACCTCTTTAAATGTTGAAGTTGTTTATTCATTCTAAGTGGGGCTATGTAGTTAATTAGGCAGTTTTTAATTTTGGGAACCCAAATGATTTGCTCTGAATTATTCTGGGTCTCATTGCTTATTTTTAGCAATTGTAAAAGTAAGTGCCAGAATGTTTTTAATTGTTGCCTAATTTAGGTACCCTGGAGGTTAAATATAACTTCTAATAATGTAAAAAAACAAACAAGACATCCAAAGATTCCCTAAAAGAAAGTTACTGAGTGTATGGGCTAAGGACTGGTAAGTTTCAGTGGGAATATTTTTTTCTGTTTTCAAAGCTCCATGTTTAACTGACTTGATTGTTCATAAAAGCAAGCAGGGAAGATGCTGAATTAAGGGCTTACTTGCTTACTGGCCTTCTCTGGTAAAGCATTTGCTGTGTGCACCACCAGGGCTGTGAATATAACATTACAGGATGAAAGTATCCTTTTAGATGTGGGCATTTTTTTCATAATAGGTATTAAGGACTTTCAAGATTATTAATTTATCAACAAAGCAAAAAAATTGATATACTTTACCAAACATTACAATATATCAGTTGTGAGTCCTAAGGGAATTGCTGTGTGTATATGTGCAGCTCTTTGAATTATTACAATTTACAGTTATACATATATAACTATGTATAATTTTATATATAACTATGTATAGTTTTTTATATATAGAACTATACAGTTATATATTAATACTTACAGTTATTAACAGCATTAATGTAACTTACCCCAAAACCTTAATGACGATTTATCTTAGTTTCCACAGGAATCATCTAAGTTATTAGCATGTTATTTGAATTCTACAAGTAGCTTTTTCACAAGCCTTGTCTGACTTTTATCTGATTACACACTTTGTAAACAGGAGTGAAGATCCAGAAAAAATGGTGGACAACACAAAGTCAGTTAAATACTGATTTCAGAAGTGGTGTGTGATAGTATACAAATCACAAGATGAAGCCTTCCAGGTTGAGTGCTGACACTTAGGAGCACTCCTTATTGCTTCCTATGATTCTAAGGCTACTGTGGACTGCTGGTGCTTGCATTCCCAGCATTTTTTTTCTCATGTTGTGTGAGTCAGAGACATTTCACATGCTAAAGATGGAATCCTTGTGACAGCATGATCATCTGCCTCTTCCAAGTGCTGCAGAGTGGCTGTGCCATGCATTAAATAAATGACTCGATCTTTGTGATGCCAATGTAACTTTATGGGTGAAAATTATTTGTATTTATAGCATCCATAAAGCAATTTATAGTCCTTCTGCTGCCTGTTATTTTGTGCTTTTGAGCAGAAGGAGTGGACTGCAATGAATTGAAATGCAACTCAAGTGTGCTTCAAAGGTTGAAAGGTTTTCCAGGTCAAAGGCAGTGACCTGGAAATGTGAATAGCAGTAATAACAATTCTTTCTTTTTTTGTTACTTTGTATTTAGAGCTTTGCCTTTGGGCTGTTGATCTTCTTGGGGAGAGCAGATGTTAAGCATGCCTTGGAGCAAGCATGTTTTGTAAATCTGCAAATCAGGAAATGAAGGTGCTGAAGTGATAAGCTATATCACCTACCAAACTATGGTGCTGAAAGCAGAATATATAAGTCCCCAAGTCTGTCTGAAGGTGCTGCTCAAATAGTTCTGATTTAATCTTTGTAAATCTGGATGAATTAGGAGACAGCTACACAAAACTAAATTTGAAGTTTAGTGGATAGTCACACTGGAGAGTCTGAGAATGAAGGCAACACATGTTGAAAAAAGGGATGGAATGGTTCTTGATTATTCTTGATCCTACCTCTACCAAAGGAGATGGGTTCTTAACCTCTTCATAGAAGTTTAAAATGCCATCTGATTGTGGTGGTGTGCGTAGTTCTTCACATAGATACAAGGAAAGAAGGATGGAAAAAAGGCTGAAGGACCACTTTCTACTGGTGCAAACTCACCTTGTGTCCTGCATGCAGTTTTGGGCACCACAGTATAAAAAAGCCATTAAGCTATTAGTGTGTCCAAAGGAGGGCAATGAGGATGGTGAATGACCTTGAGAGGAAGCTATATGAGAGCAGCTGAGGTCACTTGGTCTGTTCAGCCTGGAGAGGAGGAGGCTGAGGGGAGACCTCATTGCAGTTACAACTTCCTCGTGAGGGGAAGAGAGGAAAACACTGGTCTCTTCTCTCAGGTGACCAGTGACAAGGTGTGAGGGAATGGCCTGAAGTTGAGTCTGGGGACATTTAGATAGGATATCACGAAAAGGCTCTTCACCCAGAGGCTGGGCACCGGAACAGGCTCAAAGGAAGTGGGAGATATAAGAATAAGACTATAGCATCATTAAAAATTAACGTGTCTTATACCCATCTATTTTTTCTCCAGACAGCAGTACTAATCCATTCACAGAGCTATATTAATGAGTCACACTTCAGCTGATTTTCTGAACTATAAGAAATTTTGAGAAGACAGTATGCACTGCAGTGGTAATTCAAGAACTGAAAAACTGCTACAAAAAAATGAAATTGAGGCAAGTGTCCCTGGTTAACAAAACCCAACCAAAATGAATCCGAAAAACCTCTGAGACACAACACAAGAATGTCTCTTGGTATACTCTATTTTGTTGGTCAAGGATGTTTCATTATGGAAAACACTCTTACATATTCTCTGAGGATGTATACACACTTTGAAATCCAGTGGGCTATTTAGCCATAACTTTTTTCTTCTTCTTCTGATGTGAGTAGAAAACAAAATTTGTATCTGCTGCCTGCATCTGCTACAGCTAAGTTATCAATTTATATAAACAAATAACCTGCCAAAACTAATTACTTCTCTTCAAATTCCAAATACATTATTTCTCTTTTTCCTTCCCCCCCATCTGTCTTGCTTAAATTATTTTTGCATCAGTTGTCATTTTAGGAGCGGGTTTGGTCTAAAAAGGGATGGTTCCATATTTCTTGCTATTTTAATTTAACTAATTATGATTGCTGCTTTTTTTTCTTGGTATCTGGAGGCAGAAATGAAGTGAATGCTCATATAACAGTGCTCTTGATTTGATGGATAAGAAGTTGTTCTGATCCAACATTACCCAGTAAAAACAAATCCAGCAGAAACACTCAGCCCAGAGTTTGCAAAATTGGAAGGTTGATTTACAAGAATTAACCTCTCAAATCCCATTTCATTCCATGGGACTATAATGTCTGGTGTATAATTAGTCTGCAGAAAGGCTGATTCAGGAATGCATTGTCTGACGCTGTTGGTTAACAGTGCCAAGTTAAAGTATCAGAGATATCAGTGATCCACATAATCTTGAGTGTGACTAACTCTTTGTGGATTTCATGAAAATATTTATGCTTTTACAGAATTCATACTATGAAGCATCCCAGTGATGATGTGATCTTACACTTTTCTTTGTATCTGTTCCTTCTTTGGGTTTCTTCAGGTTTAGGGTTATAGTTGTGTTTTTCAACATTACTGATAAAAGCATATATAATCTGACTCTGCACAGGACATTTGAGAAGAAAATTTACCCGGCAGTTCTGCCTCAAAGGTACTAGAAGTAGCCCAGCCCAGGAAAATCTAGTTTTGTCTTAAATAGACTTGAACTTATCTTTTTTATATTTAAGGCAATCAGGTGATGAACTATCTATGAGGAATTTTGTGGTGGTAGAAAGGGTCCGTTGTTATTCTCATCCTTTTCAAGCTATTTCTCTCTAGATGAGGTAATTAAACGAGCAGGGAAGGCCAATTTGAATTCAGCATATGTATGCCATACTTCCAAGTTGAGTGCAAAGGTAGCAGGTCCACAGCTGCTGTAACTGCAAGGATGCATTACATTTGCAATTCGACACTTGCATGTAGAACAAGTTGATATCAGCACCATTTAACCTCCTTCCCTCCTGGAGAGGACAGGGCCAGGCTTGCAAATCTTAGTCCAGATACTGGTGACAGCAGTTTTCTACAGAGCCCTTCTAAAATGAAGTGAGGAGGATTATTCTGTTCTGGGTCAATGTTACAGGAGACATTCAGGATGATATTTAAGGTCCTGTCCAGCACAACCTATTCAGTGATTCTCTTCCACTCCCATCTATCTGCTTTCCTTGCACATCCTTTCCCACCTCACTTCTTACTCATCCTACTTTCTCTTCAAGGATGCTCTTAGGCTGAGAGTAACCCTTCCTATGTTAGTCTTACTAGTCTTTGTTTTTTAACACAGCACTGAGATCCATTTGATTTGGTAATGTTAGATGGACCTTTGTCTTGTGTTGTAATTTGCCATAGAATCATTAAATTCTTCTTGTCTCATTTCAAAAAAAGCTCTTCCAGTCTCATTCTGCTTCACCAAGGTCAGTGTCTGTCCTGCAACCCCAGGACATTCTGGGAGATGAAATCTTATTCAACCACAAGTCAACTGAGCTTCTGGAGGCAAGATTTCACCTTAACATTTTGACACTAAATAACATTCTTCCTGTTTACATGAAAAGAAAACAAATGTTACTATCTGATCTATAAAGTGTTAGCTGTGTTTTTAATACCAAAGAATATATTATTTCATGTGTCCTGTGGGATCACTCTAACTTTAATGTCTGGAACCCCCATTTCCCATTGTGTTCTGAGAAGATTCTCAAAATACATCTTTATTATAATCCAGTTTATCTTTGAAGAGTGTTTACCAATCCATTTATATTTAAAGACAATTTCAGAAATATATTTGCTAAGGCAATTTACAGGTAGCTTACATAATTTGTTTCAAACAAAGATTTGTGCTACTTCTTTTCATACAAACAAGCATACAAAATTTATCTTTCACATATATATTGTAAACAAACACATTAATAATTTTATCACATGCTCTGGTATTTCCCACATGAACAGAAGTGATTTGCAATAGCTCAAGTTAGCCACAAAGTTAAAATCTTCTACATTTAATTCTTTTTGTCTTTGGTTAAGTACAGTCACTTAGACTATTATTTTTAAATTTTAATAATCTAGTTTGGATTTAAAAAGGCACTAGAAAGAGCCTTTTTAATTTTTAAATATTACTCAATTTGATCAGCTGAAGAAGTTCCACTTTTCCTTTGGATTTCCTATTTTTTTAATACCTTTTGTTGTTGACATTAAGTTGGGGCTTATGATAAGCCAAGGACACTGACCACAATTATATGGCACAAAATACTGTACTCAGGTCACCTTCAAGTCTTCAATTATCAATCTATTGCTGCAACATTTTGGTTGATAAGACAGCATTGAGAAAACAGATACCCATCTCCATGAATTATTTCAAAATAGGTATTTTCCATGTAGTCTAAAAAAAAAAATAAAATCTGTATCGTGTTAACTTTTGGAACTACTTGCAATTTAGTCTGGATTTCATCATGGACAGGTTCACAACAGCAAGGAGAATTTTGAGAACATTGTGACTGAAATTATCCTCATTTTCTTGGCTCTTATGAGTTTGCAGTGTACAAAATCAGCATTAAAAGCAGTCTTCATTATGAGCTTAAGTGGATTTGAGACTGTGCCAGGAACCCTGCCCCACTAATGGCTTGTTCCAGCAATGGAATAAACAGTTCTGCAGCAAGTCCTTCAGATAGATTGCTTCTCCAGATTGGATACTCAAGTTTTTCCCTGCTGATTTTGTTGTCTGTATCAGTTCACTGCTGCCTTAGCATGATAGAATGACTTGCTTTCCTGTGTTTTGGGCCCTGGAAGACAGTGAACAGAGAAGTAGTCAGAAGAATCAGTTCATACAGCCTAACAACTTCCTTAACATGATTGTGGCAGCAGTGGAAGCAAATTGACAAAAAGAAAAAAATCTGAAGAATATTGGAAGCTGGAATACAGTCTGCAATTACTGGCATGATCAAAATACAGAGAGACCAGTGAAGAGAGGGAACTGTTGGCTTACTCTGTCCTACAATGGAGACACTCTACTTAGAGCATGTGTTTCTAACATAGTTACAGTAGATCAAATTCTTCTTTATCGCTCAACTGTCATTGAGGCAGGAATTAAGAATGAAGTTTAGAATTGGGCCCTTGATTGATCCAATGGCTTGGCCGGGATTTGAATTACAGCATCTCTTTGCCAGTCCAAATGGACCCAAAATATGTTCCAAGGAAAAATGATCCTACTCTTACCTCATTCTGAAGCCCAGTTCTGCTTATTTTTCCTAACCATTCAAAAAAAATCCATGTGCTTGCTTCAAGGTATACTCCGTAATTTCCTGAAGTGGAAATGTTAAAATCCATTTACTTCCACGGTGTTTATGCTTGTATGTCCTGCATGTGATGGGAGCCTGGTGTCTGAGCATTTCTGAAGCGAACAGAAATTTATAGTACTTGTATCATTACACACATATAGAAGGTTTTGCAGAATCAGGTCCTTTGATACTTCTTTATGTACTCCTTGTGCTCTCATACTGCATTCCAATCAGATGGATAGATAAAATCAGTTTGCCAGTCCTGGAGGTAGTCTCAGTGTCCCACAGCAAGAGTCTTCAGACACATGATCACCATACAGCTGAGGGCTGGACATCCAGGAAGGATGCAAATCCCTCAAGAAGATGATCTTTCCCCATCTATAAAAATTCTTTAATTATTGCATGATTCATAATTCCAAAGGGTTTGTCACAAGGCCAGGTGTATGCAACACTAAGAATCATGACAGGTCTCAGATAGTCCCACAATGTTTCATGATAGGCATCTGACATATTTGAAACCTGACAGCTGTCAGGGTCTCATTGCTAGAACCAGGACAGATCATTAATGATTGTGGGTTTATTACTGGACCCATCAGGCTCATATTATATATTCTATGTTCTTTATTGTTCCAGTGAACAACAAAAAGAAAATAAACAAAACCAGACTGACTGAATCCAAGGGAAAAAATTTTATGGGGCACTTATCCACTATTTCATCCATATATATTGCAGTCTCACTTATGCTGTCCTTGGAAGAAAGGGCACATGCTGTCTTCACTGTCTTTTCTTCAGATTTAAGGTGTGATGACAACACTTACTCTAATTTTTATCAGCTCACCAGGCAATAACATAATATCTGTTACTTCTGACTCAGCAATGAGGGCCATAGGCCAAGGAACTGTTCTTTCTCCTGAAGAAACTTTTTTTTTTATGTGACAGCCCAGGAAGGAGAAATGTGATGGCCATCTTGAGATATGTCTGTGTTATACTGACCTCAGTGGATATTTCCTCTGGCAAAGGCCAATTCATCAACGTCTTCCAGTCTTTGAGATTTCATATTGAAGAAATAGAAATTAAAAAAAATCGATAATGTGATTATTATTAATACTTGGGATGTTTGCTAGTCTTAAAACTTGAATATTTATTACAGTTTCATTTGAAAAAATTAAAAATACTGCTAATTTTAACAATAAATTGGGGGAGTTTTTGAGGCAATTAATAATAATGGCCAAATTCACAGTGTTAAAGAGATAAAAGCAGAGAGAGGAGGTCTGTGGTGGTCCCCAGGACACAATGCAGGTTGGCTATGCTGACAGCATGCTACACAACTGGCATACTTTTCATTAATGAGACCAGAGGTGGATCTTCTTCCTACCAGTGTGTATCTGGCAGTGTGAGTTATGAATGTCCCCACCATGCTTCACACCAGATAACCAGCATGGTCCTAAATAATGTGGCTGTTGCCCAGTAACTGGGCTGCTCCATGCAGTTCCTGCAGTCCTGAAGAGTCTGAGAGGGCACTCAGCAGCCTGGCTTCAAGGGGAAATAACTGTGAGGGACAGACTGGATGTTGTGATAATCAGTTCTGAATATTTGTGTAATTTAGGTGCATGATGCCATTGGCAAAGGATCCATAGTGTCCCCTGGTCTGAAAATATGTCTGTGTGCCCACTCTCCTTCCTGTTTCTTAAAGTTAAATTCAGGAGTCACAAGAGTTCATTGCAGTTGCCTTCTGCTTAGGAATCTACCATAGGGCTGGTGACTAAAATAGCAAGAGAGCAGCATTGAAAAATGACCTTAGTGATGTCTGCCTCCTTGGGCTAGGTATAGAAAGAGGAAGAAGAGACACAAATTAAAGATCCAGAATATCTCATCTGAATCATGGTTAATGAATGTCAATTTGCCATGGGAAAGACTGTGCTGAACAGTACTGGACCAGTATTTGCAAACCTGTGTCCAGACATGTCCTTGCTATCACCTCACTTATGTTAAGAGGCTCACTGGTCCTGAAATACTTTCTTTTAGATGTCCATGGAAATTATCTTTCATTTCCTTTTGGCTTTGTTTCATAAGGTTTCCCTCTTGCCCCCAATGTTTTGAGGGAAAGAGGTGTCAGGATCCTGAGCACACCACTGGGTCTTCATTGCCTTGATCAACCTCACCAGTGACAACTCCCTCCCCTACCCAGCCATGCTTTCTGATCCTTGTGCCGGGGACTCAGTCCCTGGCACCTAATCCTTATTTGAGCTATGCTGTAGATGGGCCTATCTTTGATCATGTTCCCTGCTGTTTCCGTATTGTTGTTCTAATTTTCTGGGTTGATCTTGGCTTTGACTCGCTATCTTGTCTGATGGACTCCTGTTGCTGGAGTTGGACACTGCTGCAGTTACCACCCTGCTCTGTTCACCCTGTTTGGGACTGGGGGACTGTGCCCTGCTGGTTGTGTTGCTGCACTGTCTGAGGTGTGGCCACCTTCAGAGCACAGCAGTGCTGCTTTTTTTGAGATGCTCTACTCTTTCTTTGCAGCTTCTGAGTTTATGGACTGCAGAGTGTGTTAAAATGTGCTTACACATTTGTACAGAGGCTGAGACCCTCCCCAGAACTGCTGCAGTACCATGCCACTGCCAGCCTGTGAAAAGGGTGAGGTTTCATCTGAACCAGTTAATCTGAAACTTGTCCTGTGATAACTCCCAAGCTTTGCTCCAAGTCACTATGACAATACACGTGATTTCTGCATTCCTGATTTGTTCCTTGCCACAATACTTATTTGTCAGCCTGGAATTAGTCAGATAATGCAAAAGTCTGTTCATCTTGATGAACATCAGCTGATTGCCTTTTGGATGATTTTTCACCACATAGTCCATCGTAGAGCTCCCTGCACATTTGCTCAACAATCCTCTTAAAGGCTAGAGATGTTCCTTCAAACTTCAGAATATTATGTGGATAAAGTCCAGTAACTACTATGAGGGTTGCTTGGACATAACTGTATGCAATATGATTTCTGGTTTTTCTTTCACACTTTGTCCTTCTCTCTGTGAGGAAACACCTGCTATTTTTCAACTTATCTTTAATTGCTTCATATTGAAGTCATGGTAACTCAAGTAACGAGAAGCAGCCATGAAAACCTGAATTCTGACACATATCTTTTTAAAAATTATTTTTCAGGTAGTATGTTGTATCTCTTTTTCAATTGCTGATTCACACCTGCATCACCTCTGTGCATCCTGTTGCTTCTCATTAAGTTGTACTCAATCATTCCCTTTGCTGTCTTCTTTCAGTGTGTGCTGGTACTTGCAGTGAAAATCAGTTCATGCAGTGAAATGAAGAATGATTCTGCTAGCCCCAAAGGAGCAGTCAGCTCTTCAAATCTGAGTTTAAGGAATTTCAAACAAATGTGTCATTTTGCCTCAGAGGCACTTGAGAGAGCTTTCAGGCCATTCTTGAAAAGTATGAAAACAAAAGCGAATGTGAATGTCATAAGAGACAGAGGCTTGCCTCAGAAAAATATATTTTTCCTGATATTATGCTGGCTTTTGGGCTTCTAATAGTTAATCAGCTGGAAATGTGCTCAGATTCAAAGCTCTTAGCCTTTGTGAAAGGGAGAAAAACTCATCAAGCTACCCTTAATGGAAAAATAGAGACTTCAGCTGTCCCAGGGCCAAATATTTAATTTAACATACTGAGACCTATAAAGCCAGAATATAGCATGCATTTCTCACTTAATGGGAGCTTTGCTAGAGATTCAGGAATATGAAGTTTGTCCCTTGGTTTATCTATAATCTATGTTAGTTTAGGATGTGTGAAAAACATGGATGGTTTCATGAACCCTGAAGTAGCAGGTTTAATATCATATACTAACACATGTTTCACTTAATAAATCTGTTGAAGTTTCTTAATGTTTCTTGAAACCTCACTGTAAGGAGAAGTTTTCTTACTTTCCTTACTGTTACACTGGGTTAGGTGAGCTTTTCCTTGTGTGGTTTATCCACACTTCCAATTGCTAAATAGAGTGATATCTCCAGGTGATGTGTTCTATTAGAAGGAACATAAAATTCCTTTTCTCTCATGTTGCCTGCCATAATTTGCCCAGAGTCACAAAGATGAAAAGACAAAGTAGTCTGTAAAATTACCTTATTGAAGTAGTTTGTAAGAACTGAAATGTAGTCTCATTAAATTTGTCACAGAGAGTTTCTTTCCCATTTCCAGCTTTGATAAAACAGTCAGGTTTATTAAAAGTGGCACTCCTGTGTTTTTGCTAAGATTTCTCAGTTGCTTTTTTTTTTTTTTGGCTTTCTGCTATATCACATATCTACCATATGTGAAATATATTGTGTCCCAGTGAGCCCTCTAGTTTGGAAATGGGATATGAAGTTCTTCAGACGCTGACTCTCTACATCTATGAATCACTTTTGTAACCAAATGTTGCTACGTGATGGCCTTTCAGTGACCCGTATGAAAGAGGTGGCTCATCAGAACCACAGCTAGTTGGCTGGTAACAGCATTGCATCAACCATTAGAACGCCATTTAGCAGAATGCCCAGCTGAGAACTTAATGCCAAACAGAAAGGTCAACTTCTGCTTCACTCTTTATACTCTTTATAAGCAAAATGCCAATTGCAATGAAAGGTCGCAGAGCCATTTCCAACCTTGCGTTTCTCTGAGGTGAGAGTGGCTGCTAATGAAGCACATTTCATTGGTTCTACATCACTCAGAAAATGGTTGTAAAGCAGTTTGGACTTACATGGATATACTGTCAAATCTAGATCTGTAAACAGCTTTTAACAGCTTCTGAAGCCTTCAACTACTTAAATCTGTGACAAGATGCATTACATTTGTACTGATGGTTTAGGGGTGCTTTATTGAGAGCAATACAGTTTGCTGTTGCATCAAGGCTAGCATGACCAATATCTTCTAGTGAGCAGAAGTTTTTGTTTACTGACACTTGGAAACAAAACAAAGAAGGAGGTTGCCTGATTCAAGAGCCATTTTATTTTTCAGAGCAGTGAAGGATGTATGTGTCTTTATATCAGTAACAAGAGTATGTGAGTATGTCGCAAATTTGTTCGGTATTGTAGAGGTGAATTTCTTATCTCTATGGTAAAAGATTATTCCCAGTGAGTGACAATGTTCTCTGCAAACTGCTGTTGTCCTTCACACTTGTTCATATGGCAGATTTTGTTGACTTTTTTGTTTAGCATAGTAAGCTTTCTTTAACAAGCCTTAAACACTGCTCAGAGTTGTTAAAGGAGACTGATGAGAGTAAATAATACTGAATTTATAGTAGAAGTATGTAAAAATGAAATTGGAAACTCATTAGAGGATTTTGAAGGATTTATATTCAGTTTTTAAATGAAAAAATCAAACTTTAAAGATTAGTCACATTTCTGGACAACAGCTAATGGACAAATGCAAGGAGGCTGCTGGAGAAGTTATTGCTTGTTGATACATATCTAGTTTCAAACAGCGTATTTAAGGAGTGCAAAGTTCATGTTAGTGACTAAACCTTCGTTTGTTCTTTTCCAGCCTAAATCAGGAATTTTACTGAATTTTTCTCTTCATAAACCCTGGGCTTGCTCCCAAGTCCAATAACAAATAAATGCAAAATTAGCTTGGCCTGGACTGAGTACAAACAATTCTGTGTTTGATTCAGGAATATACAGAGCTCCTGAAAAGAAAAGGTATATATTTTGTGTGTTTGTTCATTAGGAGAGGAAAGGCACTGTTATTGCATACATGCCATAGAAATCCCAGGCTACCTGAAGAAGGGACATGTCAACTTCACTGCCTAATTTGGAAAAAGGTTGGGAAGGTATTCTGCAAGAATCATCTACCCTGATTAGTAATACAGGCTGCTGTATCATGTGAGTACCTTGCTAGGCACATAATTGCTGCTGCATTTTCATTGTTTCCCTCACAAAAATGGCCTTGAACATGGGAAGGAGGAAATGGATGACTGCTTGCTTTTTTCTGGAATAGGGAGAAGATGTTTTCTAAGGTTTAAAATATGTATAGGAACACATTGCTAACTAGCTCCAGCCTCACAAGCTACAGCTAGCTCAGTTTACTTAGGCTTTAAAATGCTTCAGCTGTACTGTTTTTGATTGCAGGCTACATATGTGCAAGTAGACTGTGCAGTGGATAAAAACATATACTTCTTATATGAATTGCATGCATTGAGTAGATAATGCCATTGAATCAGTGACAGTAGAGGGGAAAATGAACAGAAGAAGCTTGGCAAAGCAACAGTACACTTGCAGCACCACAGCTCTGGTACAGCCTTTCTGTCTTGCTTATCAATGAATGGCATGTGTCTTACTCTTTGTACATTGATGCTAAAAATACACTTAGTCTCTCTTGTTCTTAAATGCTGTAATCATTCACAGGAGCTCACAGGTGAGAAATATTTCTTAGGAAGCCAATTTTGCATGCTGAGTAGTTCAAATATTCTGGACTTTTCTGCTAATCTTCATTCCTTTAAGCTAGTCTCTACCTCACTAGAGTCAATGTTAGAGGAGGCTTGCACGGTGGATTTTAAGGAGGGGAATGAAGAAGAGGAGCCAATGTGGTAAGACACCTTCCCTACTGTGGACCTCAGATAACCAGGTGTGGAACAAGATGTGCCCTATTTTCTATGCCTTTTTTTTTGATGTCATGTTTTCTCTGTTCACATGCCATTTAGAAGTGCAGTATTTCTTCCTTAAAAACTGGTGTAGCTGGTTTGTGCTGATCATCTGCCTGGGATATTATACTGCCTGGACATTTTATTTTTGTGTAGAGTGGTTTGATTACTGAAATTCCATTATTGTCAGAATGTCTCAGCATGACATGAACCTCTGTTAGCCCCTTGTCTCCTAATGGATGTAACAACCTTTATTAGTGTTGTAATGTCTTTGGTTCCTGTCTCAAATGTAATGGAATTGCCTGCCAGATGCTTGATAGGGCTGCAGAATGTCTTGGAATGTTCTCTAGGTGCTGCAGTCTTTATTAAATTGAAGTCCTTTCTGGCTGTTCAGAAACGATCAGCTCTCTTTCTTGTTATTGTTTCCCTCTGCTGCTTGCAGGCGCCTGACTTTTGTTTCTGACAAATCTCTTTTCCCTTTCTTCATTTATAAATTAATCCTTCAATTCTTCTTAATTTCATTTTATCCTTCTTTTCTGCATTCCTGTCCTGCAATGTGTGCTAAATATATATACTTCAATATCCTCAGTACTCCATGGAAACATCTGAACACCTTCATATTTTGTTTCTAGTCCTTAGTTTTTGTATTGCCTTCACTTGTTTTTAAAGTCTAGTTAATGAAAATCCATCTACTGAAGATTTTAATACCTTTAAATTTTTTTTTTATGTTTGGAATATCATGTAGAGTATTTACTAGGACTTCTATTCTATTGTTTTGCTTACCTTTCACAGTTTCAGAAGCAGTGACCACTGCTGCCAAGAGGTCTGTGGACTACCTTTGTTTCTCACTGATAATGATGAAATATCAGTAATACTGTAATGATGAAATGCACAGACCTTAGTGGAATTATTGCTTGTTATGAGCTCCTCTTTTGCAATTTCTGTTTCTGTCTATGTGTTGCTGAAAAATGTCATTGGTGTAAGGTTATAGTTCCCAAGTAGTGTATACTTTCTTCTAAAACGTCAGATTCACAAGAACTCCACCTATGAAAATCAGAAAACAAACTAAAGTTAAGATACTTAAGATATATTTCCTTGACAACCAGGAAATATAGTGAAAATATTCTAACCGAATCTTAGCTCTCTTCCTGGAGGTAGCAACAGTTACCTAGGGAGTACCTAGGTAAGGTCTCATTTGTCCATGGCAGGGTACCTCTGGTAAAGGAAGATGTAATAAATGATGCAAATTTTATCTGCAGAAGGCAGTCAGAGCCATGGCTGTGGTATGTGAGTCCTGTAGGTCTTGGTTATGGACACAATTCACTTGACCATTGCTGTCTTCCAGATTACCAGTAGCATTCTTACTGTGCTCCATCTCTGAGTGGGAAATCACACCTTGTCCTGCAGTCAGGACCTAGGATCATAACAATTGGGATTTGGAAGAGTCATTGTAGGCTTCTATAATTTGTGCTGTATTTTGCCTCATGATATGAACAATCATCCTCATGTGTTTTCAATGGCTTTGTGTAAATTGCTACATTTTGAGACAACTCAATCCCTTTTCCATTGATTGAAAAGACTTGCAGGGCTCCATTTAAGAAAATGTGATATTTGCCCAACTGAAGAAATAAAAATCAAGGAAAACACCTGAACAGGCTTAGGAAAACACAATGCTTGCAGGCCATGCTCAGAGGTCAACACACTGCATTCACTCAACAGGCATTCAGGAGCAGCAGAACCTTTCCTGCTCCCTTAAACCTGCTTAATCCTTCTGGCTAAGGGATTAAGTACAAAACAATGCAGAGGTATAAACTGTGCCTTTAATAGTGGTCTCACCACGGCTTCCTACAAGGGACAGGGCATTCCCAAAGACAGGCTATTGTGGAAGTCTAGCAGGGCTCTTTTATCATGGCACACCACATTCAAGGCTCTTTTTGATGCTGAGACTAAGCTTGGCATTCAGAGAGGATAGGGAGTGGGTGGATATTTCCTTACACAGGTAGTTGCTATGTGGCTTTGGGAAAATTGCTTTCAGAAACATGAAAGCCCTTGCCGTCATTCTGCTTTCTGACATATAGCACTTCTCTGCATTTTGGACCACAATGCTATTATTTTACAAGATATTTCTCCATCCCAGCCTGGACTAAACATGAACAGAAATTCAGTGCTGCTTTTCCATCCAACTTGTTTGGTATTGGGATCTTTTAAAGGTGCTGCAGAGGCAGATTGGATGGGGCAAAGTAGCACCCTGGGCTGCATCCTTGCAAGTGGTTTTTTGGGGGCACAAAGATGGGACATGCTGGTGGTCCACTCTTGGTGATGGTGTCAGGGGGTCAGACGTGACAGCAGAGAACAGTAAATCCAATGGAGGTGCAGTTTCAGCACAGAATTCCCAAAACATGGACACACATTTTGCCACTTTCAATGCGTTGCATCTCTGTCTGTCTTCTCTTTTTATGTTGTCAAAATGTGAGTGAATACTGAACACCATTTATTTCAGCAATCAGCAGGAGGCTGACATAATGTAATGCTAACTTCTGAGGAAATCTTCCTAGTCTTCAAGCAAATTTTGTGGGTATTTCCTTTGTCAAATTGCAATATTTTTTATTTTCTGCTGGGAAAAAGGACTAGGTGACAACATGCTGAGAAAATTTGAAAAAACAAAAAGCAGGGGAAAAGAGGAGTAAAATAAAGATTCTGAGACCAGATAAGAGCTAGGAAAAATTGTAAAATGTGTCTTTCATCTTCGGTAATAGCTGATAGATCAGTTGGAATAGTCAGTGGAGTGCTGGCAGTTGGTGCCAGATGGAAGCACTGAACTGGGTCCTTTGTAAAATGCAACAGATTGGCACAGGATCTTTTAAGGTTTCAGTGGTAGATGGGTGCTATGCAACCCTGAGAGAAATCTTGCAGTAGTTTGGCCTATAGGGTCATTCACAGCTCTGTGTACCCAATTAAATGATGAAGCACATGTGGAGCACAGATGTTCATTTGGTTTCATTTGACAGGAATGCAAGCCCCAAAACCACTCAGAAACTGAGATCAGTGACAGGCAAATGGTTACAGATAACAGGAAGATGGCAGAGCTGCATAAAACCTATGCCTGAGCTGAATCTGAAACACTAATGTAGGTGCATCTTAAGAAAGCATGCAGATTTTGGAGTTCTTTGAAGAAAAGATTTTTTATAGAAAAAGCTTCTCACCCATGACAGGTGTTCCACTATTCCCTTTCTAGCCACTAAAGATGATTACTACTTTTTATGATTACTGACTAATGCTGAAAAATTTCAAATTGCTGCCTTTCTGTTCTCTCATGCTTTTTTGTGATATTCATGATACCTCATTTTTATAGCACTCCAGACTGCAAACCACAGTCTGAGAAGTCTTTGTCCTGACCAAATGCAGGAGAGGGGAAGCACAAAATTTGATGTCTGATCTGCACCATGAGAGCACAATGGTAATCTCAGTCCTGCTGGTTTGCAACATATTCAGCTGAATTGATACAGGTTCTCTCTGATTTATCACCAAAGTAGCAATGAAAATTCAGCTGACAACACATACTTTGAATTTCTCTGTGGGTGTTTCAAGGCTACCTCTGCAGTAGTTACTTTCACACCAAATTAAAGTAACTTTGTGAAGACATGGGTTTAACAAGTTAAGCTTTTTGAGTGGTTTATCATTTATGTCTGCTTGAAATCACTCTAGTTAGTTTCTGCTCTGGAAAGAGATGGCTGGGTGTCCAGACCTGTCACAACTCCCATGAGTCTTTCTTGTGCTTCTGGCCCATTCCTCAGCTTCAGTGAAGTGCCGAATAATGTGCACAGCTTCTTTTTCTCAGGAAACACGTAGACTTTTTTGCAGCAGATGGGCAAAGCTGTCCTGCTACAGCTGTGGGACTTTCATATGACAGCTGGGATCATCTTTTACAGCTAAAGAATGATGGAAAGACATCAAGTAATATCACTCACACATGCTTTCTGCAGAACTTCACTTCTGTAGCATGACTCCAGCGATGTGTTTCATATATTGGCTGTCTTAGCATGAGGAATCTATGAATTTTGATCTCTATTTGAAGAGATCTGTTTGTTTTATTTGAAAATAGACTGTAAGATTTGGAATAATGTAGAAATCTTTGTTAGAAAGTTCCTTGTTTGGAAATGGATGGAGGGGGAAAATAGGAGAAAGTTGTCTTGAGAGCAAATAAATCCATGTGTTCAGGGTAATAAATTGTCTAATTTTTAAAAAATAGATGTAAATTTTAATATATATTAACACTGAAAAGAAAAAGGAAAACTTTCCCCCATATATGCACAGGATATTATACAATTATATCTCTGCTTAGGCTATGTTTCTGCAACAAGTTTGAAACAATTGGCAAAATCATCTCCCCATCTCTATCCCAGCAGTCTTTCATGCCAGAAATGTCTAGAACACATAGGCTTTTAAAGCTGTTTTCTCCTGTGGTATGATCAGTCTGTTGAGTTGTATCTTTATTTTGAGAATAGACAGTGGTGCTGTGCTTACATTAGGATCATTAGGGAAGTGTCCCAGGAATATCAGCTAAAATCCTTATTTTCCTGTGCTGACAGTACACATGATCACATGAAACCACTGAGAATTAGAACTTCCCTCTGGACAGCTTGCACAGCTACAATTGCTGTCAGCAGAATACTTTTTTTTACTTTAAACCATTTTTTCTCTGCCTTTTTAAAATTCTAAAATCAGCTGTGTTTCTTCTTCATGTTCAACTACAAATTGAATCAAAGGATTACAGCAATGCTTGTCCTCATTATGCTGGGTAGGTCTCTTCTTGTTGCATTTACAAAACCCTGGAGACATCTATGTTGTGATTCCTCCTAGACAAAGATGTGCACG
Source organism: Alaudala cheleensis (assembly GCA_013398995.1). Classification (NCBI taxonomy): domain Eukaryota; kingdom Metazoa; phylum Chordata; class Aves; order Passeriformes; family Alaudidae; genus Alaudala; species Alaudala cheleensis. The sequence goes on along the minus strand of VWYE01022975.1, from coordinate 79,696 downwards.
AAAAAACCTAGGAGATGTTCTGTTGGTAATTGTTCATAATAAAAACATATATAGCCAACGCTTTTGGAAGGAGGTCTTTAAATTAGATGGGGTGAATTCTTAAACTGGGGATTAGTCCTTCAGCTGATATTGTTGCTGATCGAGAAGATAGCAATTTATTGTACAGGCAGCAGGCAGATTGATTTAATTTGTCCTTTTTTTTTTCCCCTTGAGCTCTATCACTGGCCTCTTGTACAACCATGGGAGACTCACTTTACCATGTTTACTACTATTTCCCTAAAATTCCTTCCCATTTTCTTTAGGCTGTAGTGTCTTCAGGGCTGGAATTGTTTCTGGGACTGAATACCAGTTTGCATACATAGGTCTTGTCTTCTGTTTGGTCCTCCAGTGACCTACATTATCAACAGGGCAACCTGGATAGTGTTGCTTGTAAACATGTTTTACACAGCAGGCACCTCCAATCTTGCAACATGTCTGGCCAAGACTGTTTGCTGAATATCCTAAAGCTTCTTACCACCTACTATGTCCTCATCTGATGCAGCCTGTTGAGGAATCAATTTAGTGCAGGTAGCTCTGTTTGCAGCTGCAGTGTGAGCAGCAGGCTGAGCTCTGGGTGGTGGGAGCCTGAGGCAAGAGGCCATGAACTGCTGCTGACCCTGTGCATAACAAGGGGCACAGGGACCCATGGCACCACCAGGTGACTGGAGACCCCATGGAGCTGATGTCCCCAGACTTTCGTGTGCACGGACTGTGAGGGTATAAAAAGCCAGGGTTTCCTTTGGGGTCCCTCCTTGGACATGTCCAGCTTGAGCTGTCACTTTGTGGTTGCACTATGATTATAAAGTTATTTTAAGGACTGAGATATCTGGGACTCTGGTCTGGGAAACCTAAGGTCAAGCTGGTAAGGAAAGCTGATCTGACTCAATGTAGGAGGGTTGGGTGTTGTGGCTGTTGCTGGGGTTTTAGTCCCAGCTCTGGTGTTGTGAGTGTGACTGCCAGAGAGGCTCCCTGATGGTCAGACAGGGAGGTTTCCTGAACACAGTCTGTTCTCCAGCCCCTTGTCTTGCTATAGGCAATCTGGGGTTTTCTGTTGGTCTCTCTTGGCCTCACTGGACGAAACATTCTTTCCTGAAAGTTTCAGGGTAACCACCTCTAAAAACTAGCTTTGAAACCATTTTCAAATTCCTGCTGAAATGATATTGCTTCACATAAGGCACAAACTCCCAAACCAGGTAAATAAGTATGCAGTTTGTAAAAGGGGTCTGTCTCAGCAAATTATTTATGAAAACATTAATAAAGCCCAGGAAATGTCTTCACTTGGGCTTATAACTTGCTTTCTGACTGCATAATAATGTACATTTTTCTTTTGACAAATCAAATATCCCTGGTTCTTTCCCCTTAGGTTGCATTTTCTTTAATAATGGTTTCAGATGTCAGCTGAGCCAAGTTTTCAGGTAGGTACAATGACACAGTGGTGTACTACAGTAAATTCTCCAAGCTTGCACTCTGTCTTCAGTACACTGGATGCAATGAACCTTGGGGGCCTTTATTTTTATAATAGCAATAAATTCACCTAGTGAGATGATGACTTATTTTACAAGTCTTCCTTTTGATGCTAGTAGCACTGTGTAGTACAAAACCAGTGAAACTAGATGTGCTTAAATAGTGCAAAGTTTGAAAAAGGAGAAAAAAACCCAATGTGATGTCTGTGGAAAGAAACCGAGTTATTCACCTGTCCAACAGCATCAGAGAAAAAGGGTTTTTATCATATAACCACTCTCTGGACTCTGAATCTGGCAAAGGAGAGTACCAAAGGACAGGACTCAAAGCCCTCACAAGCTGAAAGTGTATCTTGTATGAGCTCCAGTGTAGCATTAGGGTCCTTTTGAGCACTCTGTCAAGGATCAAGACCCATGGGTAAAGAAAACAACAGATAAGCAAAAGTATCTCCCAGCCTTCCTTAACAAAATGTGACATGCTGAGATGAGACCTAAGGTCAGGTTTGCGGTCACAACGCTTATGTTAGTTATCCATTATGGAATTTCTTTGGGCCGGGCAGATCGAATCTAAACTACTTTATTGACTTAGGTCTTCATAGGAATTTCATTTCGTGCTCTCTTTTTAGCCATAGAGTTAGGCTTCAACCAACAAAATTAAAAAGACCAAAGAAAAAATAATTCTCTTGTAAGTGAAGACTTTATTTTCTCATAGAAAAAAACCGCTCATCTAATGAGAAACATTTCTATGTTGATTATTAGTTGAACATATTTTTTGACAGCTATGTTATATGCCATGCCATAGTGAACGTGTGAGAGTCTCACCTCTATCTAAATATGGACTGTCAGTTTGCCTCTGAAAAAAAATAGAAAGTATGGAAAACAGCAGAGATTCACTAACACCTACTTTTAAAGCTCATGGACAGGGTAAGCCATGTGCAGAAATCTAAGATCCAAAAGTAATTGAGTTTCAGTCAGAGTTTCTGCTACAGGCAGGATATCCTCACACATTTCTTCATCATAAATAATGATTTGAAATATTCTTCTTGCAAATTGTCTAAATTATACCTGGCAGATTTCATGGAAATATGGCCCCTTTTGCACCAGGTCTATGGATGATTATTTATCAGAAGAACCCTTCAGATTCCAGAATATTTTATGCCACTAAGTGCATTTAAAGGATTTATTGAAAGAGCAGATGGGGTTTGGGAAAAGCAGGCATCACATTACTGGATGCCACACTGTCCTAAGCCTATTTCTCCATAGCTTTGGCTCTTGGAAAAGATACTTAATTCTTTTGTCCTTCACTCTCTATCTACAGTCAGGTTTGATTTATGTAATGAATGCATGGTACAATATGAATGTGTTAGCAGTGTTTATAGCTGAAGGATTACTCCTAGAACTGCAAGCTCTGCTCTTTCACGTCTGTGGAGAATGAACATAATTGTGGACGTAAATAAGCCTTAACTTGGAATACATCTGAGGTACCAGGACACATACTTGTATCATTAGCATGTTACAAGAATACTGATTTTAAAGGATTAATTCCCTAGTTTAAACAGTGCAGAAGATAAGTCTTTACCACAACAAATGGCAAATTCATTACAGAAAGAGCCTGAAGAGCAAGTTCTGTTTAGGTGAGCCAAAAATAGACTGAGAAGAGACTTGATTGCAAGACATCAATACTTTCAAAAGTCAAAATTGCTAAATAATAATGTCCTCATTAATCTAGCAGGGAAAACCATGAAGAAAATGAATAGCTGGATTTTTCATTCAAAGAAATTAAGAATCAGTGCCTCATTTCTGAGATTGATTAACCATTGGAATAAATATTAAAGGGTATGGAGTCCTTATTTCTTGAAGCCTCCAAAAATAGATAGAGCAATATAAAACATATTTTTAGAAGATATATAAAAAAAAAAGCCAGCCCAATACAGAGGTGATGGTAAAATTTTAGGGCATGTATTACACAGAGGGTCAGACTAGGGGATCTGGTAGCCATTTCTGATGTTAAATATCTGAATGAAAGCAGACCAAGGGAGAGAGCTGATTCTCAGTGTTTGCAAACCCTGAATAAATTGTTAACATTTATCACCCTGCCTCAGCTTTATGTTTGTGCAACACAAAATCATGAAATCTAGAACACTCAAATTGCAGTTGCATTATATGGATGGCACGCAAAGTTTTATCATCTAGCTCTAGGCTGCTGTTGTACCTTGGAAAAAATATGTTTGCTCTGGCAAACACTGGATTTCATCCGCTTTATGCAGAAAAGAACAAGGAGGAAGAAAATCACTGCACTCCCTATCTGATGATAAATATGCTTGTGTCTCACACAAAAAACAGAGCTGCCTGCATATTCATGAGGTAGGTACATTCAGGCCCCTATAGACATGGACTTTGATTAACATGCAGTTTGTGTACCACTTGATGGAAATTGACATTCCTTAGAAATTAAATGTGAAAAACCATTATCTGGAGACCCACACATTCATATGCATTATTGAGTAAATGTAAAGGTGGACAGGTCAAGTAGGGAAAGGCTTTGTTTGAAGTTGTCCAAGGGTATGTAAAGGAGAGGAATGACATAGTGGTTTTGGCACTGAGCATTGAAAGATTAGACTAATGGAAGTTTTATCAAGTTGTATCCTTGCAAAGGGTGCAATGGGATGGTAGAACAGCAGCAACTTCACTGATTGATCAATTATACCTGAGCTAGACTTTGGTAAAATTCAGCACAACATTACAGGATGAATTCCTTGAAAAATGTCTACTCATGTACAGTAGGCAATTTTTAGGAGAAGATACTGATGAGTTTGTAGCAATGAATCATAAATAGATCTGATACAAGAAAGTGAAGAATGGGGAGATCAGCAGAAGTGAGGCACTGGTTTGTTGTTAGAAAAACCCTCCGGTCCCTCTCCCTCCTGCAGCTGCTGTGGTCCCGGCTCAGTGTGTGTGGGACCTGCCGGGTGCTCCCACTTCGGGGGAGACACAGACAGTCCCATGTGTGTGTGTGAGCCTGCAGGAAAGAGAAGAGGGAGATTTCTTACATAAATAGGATTTCTCTAGAGAAGGATGAGGGAGACTGGCTTCCAGGTGAACAGGCAGTTTATTTGGCTGCTGTCCCCCAAAAGCAAGGAGTACAGCCTGGGAAGCGTTCTTAAAACCTTTGTCCTGGGCGTGGATAACACAGGACTGTCCAATCAAATACAGAGGAGTCCGAGAGTGACAGCGTGGCAACAACCAATAGCTTTTGGGTTTTCATGCATATTTATCTCTTAATGAAAACCTTCCCGCTCTCCCAGAGAGACAAAGCCCATGCTGCCACCACCCCCGGGCAGCCACAGTTTGTAGTAAGACTGAATTTCTAGAAAATCACATAATTATGTGTGAGCTGAACTTTATGTGTACCTGAAAATCTGTGGGTAAATGCATGCTTAGAAAACAGGATAGGCTTATGAATGTGTTTTAAATACTGAGAAAAGTTGTAGTCTGACAAGTAAAAGATTTAAATACTAGACTGTTTGTGTGAGATAGTGATGGTTATGTCTCCTTTATAAAGCAAACCTTATATAAAACTTGAGCTCCTTCAGACACTAAAATAATGCCAGTTACATTTCTCATACTTTGTTTGTTGAGTTTCAGTACCTTTCAGAGGGAATACAGTGAATTTTGTCCATTTGATGACGAATGAGTGATGCCAACAATTTTAGACACTTGTCACTTCTGTAGCACTTCTGCAAGTCACGTCCTTCTTAGTGCTCAGATATTCGTGTGAAGGGTTGAGTTTCAAGAACTTGGGAATTGGAAATTCCCTTGTTTTATTTTTCTTTCTGGTCACAGTGAAATTATGCTAAAGTCTTTGGTGGTGTAAAGAGTTCTATAAGAACTTAGAAGATGAGAAAAGCTTTGCCCTAGTATTTTTGTCACAGCATTTCTCAGGATAATTTCATCCTGTTAACCTAGTTTTAATTTCATTTAGCTCTGTTTATTTGCACTGTAATGTTTCTGGCTCAAAAAAGGAACTGTCTCAGATGCACTGGTACAAATATATATTTCTTTTCATGGCCTGGTTTAAAGTGCATTTGAAAGAAAATGTCACAGCAGGTAGCACTATGTCTTTTAAAATTCACAGGTTAGGTCAGACTGAGTGTTTTGTCTTTATTCAATGTTATAAGGTTTTTCCAATAAGGTTCTTTTCATCTGGGAGTAGTGCAAGAGGGCTGGAGGGAACCTGGCAGAAAGCTGGAAAATATTCATCCAGTGATTTCAGATGTATTTCTAGAAGCAAGTAAAAATACCACAAAAGGAAATGTATCCCACTGTTAGAAATGCTAAGAGTAAAGTGCAACAGAGGGATCACCATCCAAGGCAAGCAAGACACTTCAGAGTGCAGGCTGCAGGTGACTGTTCAACACGGTTGAAAAAAATTGGTTTAATAGAGGCAAGGTATACAAAACAAAAAAATTAACACCTCAACTACTTGGAGATTTACTCAGCATGCAGCACCACAACAGAATGGGGTTTAATTCCCTGTATTTACAGAGGGACCACAATTCTAGTCTTAAATTGTTAAGAACACATTAATTTTTTAATGCAGGTGAAAATGTACAGATGTCTGAGATGAAATCCCCAGTGCATAGGGGATAATAATTTTAATCCCCTGTGTGGCTGACCAGAAGCATGGGCTTTTGTTCTACCTGGGAGAGTGGGAAAGATTTAATAAAGAGATGACTATGCATGAAAGCCCAAAAGTTATTGGTTGTTGCCACGCTGTCATTCCCCGATTCCTCTGTACCTGATTGGACAGTCCCAGGACAAAGGTTTTAAGAATGCTTCCCACACTGTACTCCTGACTTTTGGAGGACAGCAGCCTAATAAACTGTTCTCTGGAAGTCAGTGTCCCCTCATCCTTACCTCAGAGAAACCCCGTCTATGTTAGAAATTTCCCCCTTCCCTCCTTCCTGCAGGCTCACACGCACACAGGACCACCGGCTCTTCCCCGAGAGGAAGAAGCTGGCAGGACCCACTCACACACCGAGCCAGGACCACAACAGACCAGGAGGGAGAGAAGCTAGGGACATTTTTCTAACACCCCTGCAAACAAAACAGAACAAAAGCTAGTAAGATTATTTTTTCCCTCTCTCTCTCTTCCCCCCACCCTCCATTTTTTCTTACTAAACAGGGTGCACACAGTGAACAACAAGAAGTTTTTAAATCATGCATATTGTTTTCTCTGTTGTCTCAAGTGTCAATTTTATGGATGGGTATGGCATGAATGTCAAAAAGTGCAACTGGATTGTTTTTTCCTGAGATTTTGACCATGCCATGTTAGAAAGTGTTGTATTAATATGCACACTGTGACTTCCAGATTGCAACTTTTCAAGCGAGAGGGCAGTCTAATGAACTGTTTTTCAGCCACAGTTCTGCCTTGAGTAGTTATCAATCTGCTGTGTGCTACTGGCCCTGTGCTGGTTCTGCATATGTGTTTGTGCAGCCATTCTGTGAACTGGGCTGGAAAACTGCTTCACTTGCATAAGAGCAATACTAGCAACAGTATCACCATTATTTTCACCTAGGTTATCTATCAGCTGGACCAGACTTCCTGCTTCCATGCAACTTGATTACATAAATGTTTTTACCACCATTACCTGAAGGATAATTCAGGGATGAGAAGAAAAACAGAGGGTACTGGAGCCGGCTTTAACAACACCACTATTTGGATGGCCAATCCAATATGAAATAGGAAACCTGTTCCTACTACTGATCGATCCTTTGTGAAAGTATACATCTGTCCACTGGAAAACATTTAAACTAAAATGTCTAGGATGAAAAAAAACTTGGAAAATATTAAGCTGAGTGCTGAGGAAGCTTCATGCTAATACTGCCAAATAGTGTTTGTAGCAGATGGGAGGCAGCTGAGCTGTGATGCAGCTTCACTCATGGTAGCAGTGTTGGCCATCATTTGCAGATTCAAGAGGGAACAGTGGTGTCTTCTCACTGCAGTCATTGTTGGTAACCTTTCCAGCTGCAGGCACCTGCTGTGACAGAACCAGGCAGGTCCTAGCCATCAACCATTTAAGACAATAGCAGCTCCAATGCTGAATGTGCCACCTGAGTCACACCGAGTAAAATTGTAGTTCACCCTGTTAAAAGAGCAAATGTAAATGTATGGGAAATAATGTACATATGTGATGGCAGTGGATGATGTGTTAGTTAGTTGTGAGTGGTAGAAATCTTCATGGGACATGGTATTCCTGAGCCATCGAATCAGTACTCTTTTCCTTCCACGTGGCTTAACGGGAATACAGAACCATCACTCTGAAAATTTGGTCTTGCATGCAGACTTGTTGCACAGCTTGTCACAGGAGTCAGACATTTAAAACAAAGCTGACATTGCAGGGACTTGAGCCACAGACAGTTTGGCATCATTAGTGTCATTTTTCTGAATCTGCCCAGAGATAGAAACAATAAACGTGGGAGATAAAGTTTTTTCAGAGCATTGTTTCTAACCCTTGCAGGGCCATGAGAAAACAATCAACATGTTTATAAAATCTCTATGGGGATTCCTTTTCCTTCTAAATAGTCACTGTTGACTTGGAGTGCTGCTTAATGAAGCTACCATGGGGTCTAAGGCCACTGTCTGAGTTGCTTGTATCACTGCAGTCCACTGAAATATAAGCCATTAATAATTGGTGCAGGGACTAAAGAGTGTTGTTGGCTTTCTGTAGTTCTAGGGAAAGTGTTTTTATGTGCTTTTTTTTGCTTTTAAATACATGTGAGGTTTTTTGGTCTCCTCTCCTTTTCTTGCCTCACAGAAACTTATCCTTGAAGTCTTTTTTTTCCCTTTTAAACTTGAAAATTCATATGCAATTACAGACATACTAGATGCTTCAGCTTAACAAGAAATGCTACTGAAGACTGTGGTGCAACCTCAAGCTTTGGTAATACTGCAAATCTTGATTTCTTCTAAAGTGACTTTAGGGGTCAAATTGTTTCAAATGTTTCAAATAAACCTTGAAGTAGCAGGATAAGATGAGAACTAGAAGAAAGGGTAGCAGTTTGCTCTTGAGCAGAGGTATACACAAATGAATTGAGCAGGCTTGGACTCTTAAAACCCTGTACCCAAATCCTGCATTGTTGAAAAATTTTCACAGCTTAAAAACATCCAACTTTTGTGTGGCACTTTTGCACAGTTGGAAAAGCAGCAGGTTCCATGTCTGTGGAGGAGGGGATCAGGTTATATAGTATTGGAACTGTAATATACAGCCTATATTAATTTTCTCATTTTATTTGTATGAATAATTAATGCTTTAATTTTCATATAGTCACATAAGTAAATTAGAATTTCTTATTCCAATATAATAATTTCCTGCAAAATAAGTATTCTGCAGGGATTTACATAGCATTAATTTCCTCCTTGTGTTGTTATAAATATGTAGAAATTGTGTGTAGGTGGATCTCTTCTGGTTAAAGATGTCACCTAAACCTTCAGTGGAATTATTTACCAGTAATTCTTTGAATCATTTGTTATACCATTAGCTTTGTCTCTCTTAGCCAAATGCAGTAGTAGCTTAACTGTAAAAATAGCAAAACCTCTTCCTCAAAACTGCAATTTTTGTTAGATGCCATTAATAGTACTACAACTTGTACTTGGTATTAGTGCTGGCAACTCTCATTTGCGCATCTCAGAGCACTTATGAAATGTCAGCCGATTCAGACTATCCACTTTCACAGCAAAATATCTTTTCTATTAATGTCTATTCTTATCTTGAGTTTTGAACTAGCTTTTTTTTTTTTTTTTCGCAATTGAAGCATGGGAATTAAGCAGTTTAGCCTAAAGAACAGAAGCCCAGAATATAACACAGGAGTTTTGATTTGACACAGGGAACAAAAGGTCTCTAATGCCTCCTATGATGTGAAATACTGCAGTACAGAACAGGAGTTTGGATGGTCACAGGAGGTCAGATTTTTATCCCATGAAAAGGGAAACTCTTTCATTTTACACATTTCTCAAACACAAATAAAATATGTAATTGAAACCTTAAACCTAACAGAACACTGCTTTTCCCTTTCTATAGGAGCTACTGTGACATTTCTAGCAGCTTTGAAGTTTGATTGCGTTTTGAGAATTAGTTCCATTTAAAAATGTCATATTCATAGGTCATTCAATGCTAATGCTGTATATTTAACTACTACATAAATTCTTATGTTTAATCTAGGCTAGTTTTGGATATCACAAAGGAAGCAATCATATAAATAAACCCCTATTAATAAAATAATTGGGTGACATTAAAAGCAATGACCTTCAAAAGGTGTTTAAGGATTTTCCAGGATTAGTTGTGTTTGTGCTTGGATAAGGAATTGCAGATCAGGATTCCTGGCTTCTTTTTTGGCTTAGGCACTGGTACATCACTGCCTGCCAACTTGTGACAGTGTCCATTGGAGAGTTTGCACACACACACCTGTGTATTCTGTGGGGGCTCAGTTGCTGGTACTGTTTGTTAAATGACTGCAGGTAACTAGTCCTTTTAACATGGCAAATATTCATCCTATTTGAGGTTTTGGTAAAAGCACAAAGAAATATCACCATTAAAAGCTTAGCAAAGTGCTATATGAAAACCCATTAGTTTTAACTTGCCTAAAACATTTTGAGAGTATTTGCCATGGTAATAATTTACTAATAATTGTAGATCATTTTAGGGATATTTTAATCTAATCATATATAATTGAAAAGAATGAGTTTGTTCATAATGAAGTAATACCGGAAATGCTCATTAACTTGTTGGAACGAAGTCGTATTGATTTTATGTGAAATAGACACAGTGGTGAGAGTTTCAGGGGGCTTTCCATTTCTTCCAAACCTCATCTGACCTAATTACTGCGGACTAAACACTTGCTCACATTTGAGGTCTCATTTATTCCAAAATAAAAGAAAAAGGTCATTGAGATGTTCTATGACTTCATATTTGTGAGACCAAATATTTTTTTTCAGAACAACTGAAATTTCAACATAGCTTTTTTTTCTTTTTTGGTGCTGTTGTCTTTTTCTTAAATGCTTAAGCTGATGACATGATTTAGACAAAAGGGAGTAATGTATGTATTAAAATTTGTATAAAAATTCATAAATTCCATAAGTTTTCTATAGTTCTAGAATATATCTACAGGTATCTGTGAATATTTAATGCACAAACCATTTTTTAAATCAATATATACAACATAACAAAATTATTACAGGTTTAAATCTCTGATTCTTCAGTGAATAGAACTGCAGCCTGCATTTGTGGTACTACATAGTTTATGACCTAATTTTATGTTCTTTAATATTCTTAGTTCTTCTAAGTTTGTTTACTGCCCTGAGTAAAATTATATGATCCATGGAGAAGATTAGGGAACAGAAAGCTCAGTAATGGAAGTTTTGTGTATCTGAAGACATTATGATAGGGCTGAGATGATTTGAGGGAGCCTATGAACCTCTTATAAACTGTGGTAGATTTTGTGCAGTCATTCATAAAAATATCCCATGGATTTTTTTCTCTTAGGATACAAAATCTTTCTCTGGTGGACAGATGTTCTCCAGAACATCTCTGCCTGTCAGAGCTGTGATAACTCAGTGACTGAAAACCAGGCATTCTGGGGAGGCAGATGGAAGATTACCAGCAATGGCATAAGGAAACATCTAAGCATGGAGAGAGCATCATGAAAGTAGGGCAAGAAGTCAGACCAGGTTACTCATAGAGTCGTCACAAAATGGCTTGGGTTGGAAGGAACCTTGAGGATCATCTAGTCCCTGGTAGTAACTGTTTTTTATTATCCTGTTTAATCCCTTCCAATGTCTAAGTGGTACATGCTGCAGCAGTCCATCTCCATACTCTGAAACACAACTGAATTCAAAACATCCTTTCTGGGAAAGCTGCTGTTAAACAGTAAAACCCCTTGGTGTTAGCATCTCTCTAGGTGATCTAGACAGTTTCCTATGAAAATGCCTTGAGGTCTGGCAATAGGAAGCCCCCTGACTCCATTCAGACACAAGTGCTAGGGGATTTTAGGTGCACAGAGGATCTGTGAGAACCAGGCGGGAAGCCAAGTACAAGGGGTCTGAAAAATGTGAATTAGTCTTGCAGTCGTAAATTTCCCTATATTAATTCTGCCTAACCAGATTCTAAGATACATGGTAAATATATTTTGAAAATGGTTTTCTGGTGCTATTCAGCATTAATAAACATGACAAGCTATCACAGTACCTCGGTATACACTGTCTTTCACATGAAGAACTTTCGCATGAAGTGCCTCACAGACACTAATTAATTAAGCTTTACAACACACCTGGGATGGAAACACTTCAGGGGAGTTTTCAGTTAATAATACCAGTTCATTTTACATTTAGATTAAACACAGCACAGAAAGGTTAAAAGATTACTCCCTAGTGACACAGCAAGTCAGAGGTAGATCAAAGAGCACAACCCCAAGACCCTGCTTGGATGTTGCTCTGCTGGAACAGTTGAAAATATGTATTGCAATAATACAGTTTATAACAAGATAAATTATCTGTGTAAATATTTATTTACACTGTAAATTTGGGATAACAAAATATTGCTGTGATTTAGTGAAGTTCATATTGCACAGATTGAGAAGTAAATGCAGAGTTAGTGCATCAAAGAACTCATTTCATGTTAGCAGCACAGAAACATGCACTAATCCTCTGCCATCCACTTCCTCCATTGTGTTGTAGATGCAGCAGCAGGACTAACTATCCTGGCTTTAAGAAAGATGACTGCAGTTAGAGGGAACTGGCTCCTCTGAAGTCCAAAGAAGGGTAAAAGTTTTTTTGTATGTACTCTCCATGCTCTTTTCATGTGTCTAGCATTTCATTTTATTAGCCGAGTCCCCCAGATAGAACCCCCAAAGGAACAACAATTGTTATTAAGATCTCTTTTTACCCAAACCTAAAGCAAGTGTTTCTTGAAATACAATATATAGACTCTAAAAATATTTGGGGACTTAATCTGAGTCAGCATTGGGATTTCTCTGGGGAAACCTCAGATTTTCCCAAGAAGATGGTTGAGTCACCATCCCTTGAGATGTTCAAGAAGCAACCAGAGGTGGCACTTCATGTTATGCACTAGTTGACAAAGGGGTGATTGGTCAAAGGTTGGACTCCATGCTCTTGGACGTCTTTTCCAATCTAAATGATTGTGATTTTTTCTGAAAGTAGAATTCTAATGAAAAGACTGGAACCTTCTAAGAAGTAGAGGTTTCTGCTAGAATAAATTTTAGCTCAGTTGTTTAGAGCATGGTGCTAATAATACCAGGGTCATAGGTATCATCTCCTGTGGGCTATTCACTTAAGAGCTGGGCTCGATGATCATTGTGGTTCTCTTTCAGCTCAGAATATTTTGTGCTTCTGTCAAATTCAAACACATAGTTCATCTTCTATTTGCAAACATGACAGAGCAGGAAACTTCCACATTAAGTGCTTTTAATCCTCTTAAATTAACATACATCCCTATAAGTAATTCCACCAGCTTAGAAAACACTTTCTACTTCCTTGAGACCTACATTCCAAAGTCTAGAGGAAATAGATTTTTCTCTTGTTTTTAAAATAAAATCTTTTTAAAAGGCCTCTGAGTGATTTCTTCGTCTTTTTGAAAAGATGGTGGGACTGGGGATTCTTTTTACAGTGTTGTGTTACTGGAACCCACATCATGCCCAGCTTTCCAGTGGCTTTCTACTAATGACATCAGCACCCCAAATAACTGATTTCTTAAGTACTCATCTTGCTTTAATTTTGCCTGCCTGCATTGATGGGAGGAGGACATAAACTCTTAATTAAAAAAGGTAACAATTTTTAAGCTACACCCTGATTTCTGTTGCATGTGTGTAACAGAACATACTTCCTTGGGGCATTTGTAGGGTTGGCTAATGACAGGATGGAGATTTGGGGTGAGAATACAAACCCACTGTTTTTCAAAGCTGATTTATTAGCATTCATTACTGTGAAACACATTGTAAGCGCATAAATTTGCATTCATTTTTACTGATGTGACCCAATTACAGGACGAATTGAATTTCATTAAAGTGTGTATGACAGCTCCCCTTCCAAGTGAAGTGAAGTTCTTATTGTTGTCTGCCTTTTGTACCATACTGAGGAAGAGGCTTTTTTCAATGAAGTCTGTAGGCTAAAGCATTTTATGTTTTGACTCAGATCTTACCTCTCAGCTCTGTCAATCCTGTTTTTCCTCTTTGTAGTCAGCATAGTTATGTTGCTTTCAAGTACTAAGGGTAATCCCTCCAGCTTTCACAGACATTGTCAGCTGCTTTGATGCAGGATCCACTATAACATGGAAGTGGGTCTTCATTTCAGTGTAAGTTCCATAGTATACACCTTATTCTTTAGATTTAAGGCCGTCCTGGGGATGCACTCACTAATTTTCAGCTCCTCTACGTTGTTCCCAAATATATGGGGTATAGTCCTTCATTTTTTTATGTAGAATATGTATCTTTTGGTGGTAGTATGAAATGAGCAGAAGGAATTTAATGCCTTGAAGATGGAAGTTCTTACCTCAAAAATGAGAAATATCTGAGCAGTATGCCATAAACTCATAGACAAAACTCCCTTCTGTATAAAGCAGCTACTTATGTCTTACTTTAGACCTGCTTTGAACATGTGACCTTTAAACTATTTTTCTGCTTTACCAGCATAGGCCATCCCAGTTAATATATGTCCCACTTTGGGAAGGAGAAAGTAAAACCAGAAAGTTTGTCTTTCTTTTGCCATGTATCTTGAGTTAGGGTATTGTACTGGTTTGAAAGCAAAACCAGTAAGAGACTCCAAGTGAGAAATGCAATTTAATAGGAAAACAATAAAATAGATGCAGTAGTTAAAAAAAAAAAAAAAAGAAAAAGAAAAAAGACCCTTGACAAGAACCAGAATACAACCTGACACCCTGTTCATTAGGGTAGTGGTAGCAGTCCAAATGAAGCAGTCTTGTTGGAACAGTGATTCTGTGGAAAGGTCTGGTAGCTCTTGTCCTCTAGTAAGCCAATCTGCAAGGGCTCCTTGTGCTGTCCCAAACTGCAGATTATATCCAGGTGGGAATGCTTGGCTCCTCCCCCCTGGGCAGAGCATCTCACATTGGGCTGATGTCATTCTATGAGTCACACAATGGGTCCTTGATTGCCCATTAAGCAGAGACAGCTCCTGAAGGGAGTTACCTGTGAGTCCTTGGGCAGGGCATTGATGGGCCATTAACAGCAGATAGTCCTGAAGGAGGGGGCAGGAAAACACTGCCCCACCTGGTTTCAACAGCTCATGAAAATGGTGATAGGATACATACTTTGGGCACATCTTACATTGCAACCTAGGACAGGTATTTTAAAGGGAGATGAATGCTAAAGTTGGTGAAACCTCGCTGAAGTGGTTTACTATGTAGTATTATTAAATTTTGTTACAGGCAGTGGTGATGCAGATAAACACAGCAAACAACTGAAGGGGAAGACTCGTGTACCTCAACTGCACTTTTTTACTGTATCAGTTGGTGAGGGTGAAGAAGCTACCATTCTATGAAAATTGCCCAACTTCTATTGTATGACAGCCATCTCTACTTTCAGCTGGCTGTGCACACTTTGTTGGAGAATGGATAGGCAAGGTTTCATAATTGACTCCATTTGCTGAGGTAGTCTGTTGCTCTGTAGTCTTCTGTCAAATATGCAGACTAAATCTCAGCTTTAACTAAGGTAGTATGAGGCTTTAATCAAGAAATGGCTCTCTTTAAGTCTGTGCAGTGAACTGCGAGAAGGAATGCTGTGATTTGTATGGCAAGTTTTCCCCACGTAATGTTGGTTTCAAGAGATGTAAATTTAGAAGGATGTAAACAGACATTCATATAGTCATAAAAGATTTATTATAAAACTCTGAGGTAAATGAATACAGGCAGAATATGTACTAAAAATATGTTTTTACTTGAAATTAAGGTATGACTTAAACCAAGCTTTTCCGTCTTCATTGCTACATACTAGCAATTTCACCGAACCCCTATTTATTAACCTCAAGAGATGCACCTGTGCTCCAATCTTGTGAGTGGTTTCAGTTTTAAATCCTTTGATGTCAGTGAGGGCAGCCCAAAAGAGGGGAATCCTTGGTTTACAATCAGAGTAGACTCAGTACAGAAAGTAGCAGGGCAGGTTGTTTCTGTATGCTCAGTATCTGTTGTTCATAACTAAGCTTTAGCAGGCAGCTGTATTTAGGAAGTTCAGCATTCATTCTTGCTCATTAGTTGTTGCGTTTACTAAAAGAGTCGGCAAGGGAGCCAATAAGTGCTGGCTGTGGCTGTGGTCTGTCTTTTTATGGGTTCAGCTATTCAGCACTCAGGAAGACCACAGACCTACCTGCTCATTTCACACACAGAATTGGGCTACTAGCAGATGATGTTAATGATGATTGGCCACCATTGTCTTGCTATGTACTTACAGCGAGTGTGAAAAGTGTAATAGTTATTACCATCTCTACACAGCCTTCAGAATTCACTGCTGCTGCAAAAGTGTCCCTCAGGGCTATGAACACTTTTATTTATTAACCCTAAAAGAAAAAGAGTGAGCAAAGACTATATTACCACCATCCAAGTTATCAGAAAGCCTAAATTCTGCATTGAAGGGCTGAAAGTGACAATGCTTTCATTTGAGGTCTTGCCTCATGCATGTATTTCTGAGATTCTTGAGAGGAGAGCTAATTAGCAGTCACAGTCCTGGCATTTCTGTGCTGGTGGACATCTGTACAAAGAAAACGAGCCGTGAACAAAAAGCTGCTTTTGCAAGGGCCACTGAAATGACTGATAATTTTAGTGTATTTCAATTATTAAAAAAAAAAAACAAAAAAACAGCCTAAGATGGATTCATTTGTGAAAATGTAAGAGGCAAACATTCTTACTGTATTTCTATGTATACTGTCATGCCATCATATTTCAGACTTCACTGTTAGATAAGATTTACATTTCCCCAGAGAGCTGACTGTGCTTTTACCATCTTACCCTTGTGGCAAAAGCAGCATCCCAACTTTTTGTGCCTGTGACCCTTCTTGTACACACAATGTTCTCAAGACATTAGATTTTTAGTTGCTAATCATGTCTGCCTTTAGAGAGTGTTGCATTTACTGAGGATGACAAAACACCTTGAAAACTTTGAGTGAGAGCACTTTTTTTTTCCTCATTTTTTTTCTTTTTCAATATTTCACACATGTAAAAAGAGAGTAGTAGTTCCAGATTGTAGAGAAAAATGTATTAATGATGTTTGAACTGTAATTCTTGCAAATAAACCTGAAGTAAACCAAATGAACTGATCAGAGTTGGATAAGGGTTCATTGAAACTTCTTTCTTTCATTTATAGGTCGTTATATCTGATTATTCTTAAATCTCAAAACCAGCAATTAAATATGCAATAATATAGAATTTTCTTGGATGGAAAATGAGAAAAAATGACAAATGCTCAGCAGCGATGCAAAATGTTTTGCATAGAGATTGAAGATTTTGAGAATATAAGAAAAGCTAAGAAAGTAGTCTGGAGTTTTTATGTTGCCTGTAGTTCATTAGGATGCTCTGAGCAACATAATTTTTCACACAAAAAAGTAAGTAATTCAGAGTACATAATCTTTCAAATGTTTTAAGATCCCAACTTCACAACTCTTGATAAGGAAAGCTTCCAAAAATTCGGTGCCTCTTCAATGCAGTAGCTATACAAGGCAATATAAAGGACACCTGAGATCTCTATTTACATTGCAGATTTAACATTTCCAAAGTACTGGAGAAAATGCCCAAACAATGTAACCAGGTGGCCAGAAGAGGTGATCATCCCACCGCTTGCAGCATTGGTGCAGCCTCGCCTCAAGTACTCTGTGCAGTTCTGCACTCCACAGTTTAAGAAGGATGTAGAGGTCCTTGAATGTGCTCAGAGAAGGGCAGCAAAGCTGGTGACAGGACTGGTAGGAGGTGTAGCTGGTACACTAGGCTTGTCCGCTTTGGAGGAAAGTAGCCTGAAGGACAACTTCACTATGCTCTGGGGAGGTGCTGAGCTCTTCTCCCTGGTATCCTTCAGCAACATGTGTGGGAATGGTTCAAAGCTGTGAAAGGGTAGGTTCAGAACACACTTTGGGAAACACTTATTTAATGGGAGAGTGAAGGCTCTTGTAGGGCCCTTACAATTGAACAGTTGTATTCTAGATATTTCTCCGTTCTGTTGGGTTTTGTTGTTGTGGGTTTTTTGAAAGAAAATCCACAGGAAGGACCATGGTGTTTTTGGCTTCATCCATCATATTTACTTTGTTCCAAAGCCACAAAGTGAAAATAGGAAACACCTCAGTGAAATGGTCCCCTCTGCCTCCTGGGGGCCAATCTCTGCACTACTACTGCAGCACCAGGTTGCTGCAAGCACAGTACAGACCTTGTCTCAGACTGCCTGTTACTGGGCTGTACTCTGATGTGCCAGCCTTCCCAAAAGCATTGATAAGCAGGCAGTCTTTCAGGATAGGTAGTTCTTTTTCTGCCCAAAAGAGGGTTTCTGGTTACCTGTGTTATCCTCCATGTTGTTGTTGCTTTTTTGTTTGTTTTTGCTTTGCTGTAATTTTTGTTTTTATTACTGTTGGTTATGTTTTGTTTTGTTTTTTTTTTTCACCTGGCTGCTCACATAAATTTTGATCTGGAGGGAAATATCAATGTTTCAGCTTTACTTTTAGAGCCAGAGGATTGCAGTTCAAGTCTGTCACCTAATCGCAGTATTGTAACAACATCATCCAGTGACCTGACTGATGTAGCTAGGAGAAACTACTGTTTAGCATTGTGTAGCTGACTAGCAGAAAATGATGCCTGGATCAAGGCCTGTATTCCAGAGATTTCCTATGAGAAAGCAACATTGAGATATTGCCTATTAGCAATGGCCTCACAAGCCCCACCATCAATTGCGATCAGCCAAAGCAGGATGTTACAAGTTAACCCCAAGCCCACTCTATCCTTTGCTTCTCTCTTATATAGGTGTTATTATTTTTTCATGACATGCTAAGCTAAATAAGGCATAAGGATATTCCTGTGGTAGAATGTAAAAGAAGATAAAAGCAGAAAGCAGAAGAGAAGAAAAAGACCCTAAACAAAAGCTCACTTACTAGAGTATTTATTTTTTTCATTAAATCTTGGCATCTACTTTAAGAATTAAAATATTACCCATTCTCAAATTTTACAACTGCCTAGCCTGTGAATTTAGAAGTGCTTGGGGAAAGGTGAATAGTTCATTATCTTGTTCCCTCAATGACACTTTCAAATGCTTTCCTTATGGTGACCTCTATTTTAAATTTATGGGAATCACTTAAGTGTCAAACATGCTAAGTGGTGCATTTCATTAATGAAAATTTAATGGTGAAGACCTTGGGCTAGTTTTTGGTACTTATTTACAATACATATAATTCATTAGAAGAACATCAGTCAAGCAAGGATCCTGCGTGGCTGCAGTAGTGTTGTAAACGGGACTTCATTCTCTTTTTTTCCAGTTAATGAAAGTATGAGGCAGGGAAAAATACACATAAAAGAGATTTAATGAGTCTTTGGAAAAGTGGTAAAATAGGGTACACAAGTCATAAATTCCGATTACTAACTCGAACCATTCTTATTAGTGTAGGATTGAGATAGCTGTCCATAAAACGATGAAAGTCTTTGTGACAGCCAAGGACCAACTGGCTTGCAGAAATTTGGGGCTATGGTCCACTGGTTAGAATGAGGTACTGGAGAGAAAGTCTTCATGCTCCCACGTTGTCTCTGCCAGTGTGGTGACCCATGACCTTAAAACAAGTTCCTTCTCATCAAAAATTCGCTTTTTTCAGAACCTTCTTAGGGACAGCCTTTGGAGAGAATCTTGTTCTACTCTTCTATATAATGAGATGCAAAATGAAAGTCAAACTTTCATATACTGCAAAAGGCATGGTTTTTTATCTCAAATATAAAGCTGTGCAAAACTGTACAGTTCAAATATGTTCAGCTTAAACCAGGCTGTAGCTGCCCATAGGCTTTGGGTCAGAAATGACACAAGTCTTTTCTTTAAAACTTTTTTCATCACATAATAGGTGAGGTATCTTTTAAAGATATTTCTTTCCAAGCACACTGATGTGAAAACACCATCCTGAATTAAATGTAGATTGTATTACACAACAAACTTTAATTCTATTAATATGACACAATTCTTGCCAGTATTATGTTTATCAGACAAGCAATCAATACAGCATTAGGCAGTGACTCTCAAATTCTCAGTGGTATGGTATAGAAAAATTCAGGCATATGGATTCATAAAAATTAAGTATCTTTGGGCATGGAAGAATATGATATTAACAAAACTTATTTTTAATAATGCCCAGGTATTAAAATCTACATATCACTGTGCTGGACACACTGCTTCCATTTTTCAGTGCAGAAAGCTCCTATTTTAGTTCAGACTTGCTACAAAATACAAGACCAAAAATGTAAGAAGCCATGCCTTACTTTGTCTGCCAATAAAATGAGAATAATGATATCTGTGAAAGTGTTGCACCACCTTATTGTTTATTCATGGCACTCTTTACACCCAATCATTGAACTGTCATCCCCGTTCTCATTGCAGAGTTATAAACATATTTTTAGGGTAATGCTCACAAATGCTCTGAGCACTTGATTGCCTTCAAAGTGATCCTCCTGGTCTGCTGGGATGCCAGTTTTCTAAGCAGAGTATTCAGATCAGTCTGCATGAAGGAGTAAATGAGGAATGACAGTTATGAATTTTCTGGCTATCTATCAGCAGTGGATTAATAATGTAAAGTACTCTGCATGGCAAGTTATTTGTTTTTGCTGAGATTAAATGGAATCACTTGGAAAACTATGTGGGTTTATTACTATAATAATTTCCATCAGTGATAACAAATATAAGCACCATAGAATCATCAGATCAGTCCTTAATGGACACAAGTACTGAGGCTGCCCAAGAAGTGCTGGCAGCATGGGCTTTTGTTCTACCTGGGAGAGCGGGAAAGTTTTAATGAAGAGATGAATATGCATGAAAGCCCAAAAGCTATTGGTTGTTGCCGCGCTGTCACTGCCCGATTCCTCTGTACCTGATTGGACAGTCCTGTGTTATCCACGCCCAGGACAAAGGTTTTAAGAATGTTTCCCAGGCTGTACTGCTCGCTTTTGTGGGACAGCAGCCAAATAAACTGCCTGTTCACCTGGAAGCCAGTGTCCCTCATCCTTGCCTCAGAGAAACCCTATTTATGTTAGAAATCTCACCCTTCCCTCCTTCCTGCAGGCTCACACGCACCCACGGGACCGCCGGCTCTCCCCCGAGAGGAAGAAGCTGGCAGGACCCATTCACACACCAAGCCAGGACCACAACAGCAGGAGGGAGAGATGATAGGGACATTTTTCTAATAAAGTACCATTTAATGTTCTTAAATAAGGTTTGGAATATGAGCTATGAGGACTATTTTGTTTAATAATACTAATAAAAGCACAAGTAAATGTTCAGATACTGATTATATTCATTGCAGGGGGAGGAGAATAGACTGCAATTATACAGCACATTGAGGAAGAACTGAGATCATATTTGCAAGGTTTTTCCCAACACAGATCAGTTGACTTCAGAAGTTTTGAAAGAAGCTTTTTTTTTTTCTCCTGCACAAGGCTTCAAAAATTTGTTGAGAATGAACCAATATTTAGAAATGGACCAGCACAAGCTGTGCATGTTGCTAGACAGCAGTTCCTCTGTATTGTAAAATTTATTTAGCTGTGGTTGCACATGTAAAAGACTACAGCATGTTCTGTTCAGAAAATCTGAATCAAAATTGTAAAAAATTTCATTAATTATGGTATCATCACCCTTCTAGACAAAGCTTATTATTTCCTTGTTCCTCATAGGCTCAACTGAGGATACACGAGGCAACAAAGATTATGGTAAAACAACATTTTCTTTTTTTTTTTTTTAGGAAGTTCTTCAACAGGAAATTGAATGTGACTGAATTTATTTAATTGAGAATGTTTCCCACATTCTAGGGGGAAAAAAATCTACTCCAAGCTGGTATTTTTCTTCTTGAAATTTGAGCTTAAGATACACTGTGAAAAATCTCCAGCCTTAGGAACCTGAGTTATTGCAGTGGGTTGATCCTGGTTGGATACCAGGCACCCTCCAAAGCTGCTCTCTCACTCGCCTCCCCAGCTCGACCAGAGAGAGTGAATATAACAAAGGAATCATGAGATGTCTGGGAGAGACCACTTATCAAATACTGACATAGGCAGAAAAGATTTAAATTTGGGATATTAATTGAATTTATTAGTAATAAAAATAAAGCAAGATAATGAGAAGTAAAATAAACATTGAATGTATCTCCCTCTCTCCTTCCCAATCTGTACTGTCTTCCCTGCAGTGGCTCAGGAAGATAGAGAATGGGGATTATGGTCAGTTCATCACCTGTTGTTTCTGCTGCTGATCAGGGATAGGAGTCCTTTGCTCCAGGGTAGGGTCCCTCCCACGGGAGACAGTTCTCCATGAACTGCTGCACAGTGGGTCAGTCTTTCCCAGGGTACAGTCCTTCCGACACTGTGGGTCCCCCACAGGGTCACAGATCCTTCTGGGAAACCTGCTCCAGTGTGGGCTCCTTCCTCCACAGGTCTGTAGTGGACTTTCATCAAAGGATTTTAGTATATATTTGTGATGATATCATGATTTGTATCTAATTGTTTTCCACATGGTGTATCTTCCTTCAGTGCTGTAACTTATTCATGAAGCTGTGACTTGAAAATCTGCTTCATTCAGTAATAAATCTCACATTTATTTATCTAAATTTCTAGATTTCTCTAAACTTCTAGGTTACTCTAAACTTATCACTTTCATTTTTTTCCCATTTCCTCTTTTGCTTTTCCTTCTGAACAGTTCTGACATTGCTCCAGTTGTCTTCAAGTTTGAGATTTTAGAGTCAGGTGCTAGTAGACTGTATCTTTGAGCATGGCAGTGGAAACTGCTTCTTCAAAATGTCTCACTATGGTGAGACTAGTGAAAAAAACACTAAAAAAATACAGTCTTTGTAAAGATGCTATTCCTTCCAGTCAAAGGATAAGTTTCCAAAAATGGGGGAATTGATGAGTTTGACCCATTAATTTAGTTTTCAAGTTGTAAGACTCTCAACAAAATACCAATGAGTGACAGTGTGGAATTTTTTCACTTTGATGGAGCCACCAGATAATCAACAGGCATTATGCTAAGGAAAGCTGTTAGTTTTGTGGTCTGGGAAAAAAGTTCCAGAGTTTAAAGGCTCCAGAGCTTAAAGGTTCAAGAGCTTAAGGAGCATTCATCCACGTGTGATTTTGTAGCTATCATGCAAACTAGACAGGTAATAAAACCTGAAAGCTGACATAATCGGTATTGAAGAAGACTGGAGATATAGCTGCATCTCTTCTTGATGTAACTGCTACTTATTCCACCAAGTACTGAAAAGAAGCAATGCTGTCTGAATTTTTAAAAAAATGCATTGGGAACAGATTAGAATCATAGAATCACGGAATATCCAGAGTTGGAAGGGACCCAAAAGGCTCATTTTGTCCCACTATGTGACTGGTCTGCGTCTGACCATTCAGTTAATGGCTTATGTCTTGTCCTATTTCTAGGCTTTCTGACTTTTGCCAGAATGTCAAAGTCAATTTAGAATCATCTCATTAGTCTCTTAAATAAACACAAGATAAAGAACAAAGTATTTTAAGAAATTATTGTCATTTATATTGATCAAAGAGAAATGCCTCTTGAATCAAACTCATATCATTCTGTTAAATCAAATTAACCTCTAAAATGTACATTCTTTGCCTATGATAATTAAAGAACGTTTCATAGACACCGAGTTCCAATTCAATACCTAAATAAGAAGCTGTCATTATAGTTCAGAAGAGCATTATAAAATGAACGCACAAAATATTTTGAAGTCTCTCAGAATCAGGATCTGAGATCCTTATGTAGTGAGGTAAATTTCTGATAAACTCCAGAATTTTTCACTCAGAAAGGATCTAAGTGCATGGCACAAAAAAATGTGTAAAAGGTTTCTAGAATGAATAAAATTGCTTGGAACTAATCTTCTCTTATCTGACTTGTGGAAAATATTTTGTGTGGGGTGTTTTTTCCCTAGAATTTTCATTAGCTATAGGAAATACATTAAAAAAAAAAAGCAGAGTACACCACAGAGAACTGTAGGTGGTCTGTGTACATATTTATTGTTTATTATTGCATTTTGGACTGTTTTGTGGAACAGAATCATAGTCTTCTTAAGTGAAAAGCAGTTATTAAAGAAATCAACAGCTATAAACACTAATATGCTACACAGGATTTATTCTAAAGTAGTGCTCCTTGTTAAGTGGGAATCATTTTCTATTCAGAGCTCTGTGCCAGACTGAAATATATCTGATGTCTGGTAGATATGCTAGATGTGAACAAATGAGAATATGAAACTGAAAAGAATATTGTGGATATTCAGCTGGCCACTGCCATTTCAAGTGTTTATCAGCTGCTTCTAAGAAGTAGTTATTTTTTGGGTTTTATGGTACTTCTGTATTTAATATTGTTCCAGACCCTCACTGTTTTCTCTGATAATTAATATCTGTATGCCAGCCCACACTTTTATTCAGTAAAGAGAGAGAAATGATGGGACAAGGACAATTTGTGTAAAGCATAAAGGTCAGGTTTGAAGTTTTGCGCAATTGCCCAACTTGATTCTAGTGATTCAGCTGACAACCTTTCCTCATAAAATGCATTTAACCAAGGAAGTGATTCTACAGCTGTTTTTGTTCCATGTGCTTCACATTGCCTTCAACACAAAAATTATAAAAACAAAAAAGGGAAGTCTTATAGCTTTTAGATAAGAAACCAGTAATTCTTCCTTTCTTTCACTTCCTCTGGTCTCCTTAGATTAATAATGATCTCACTCTAATTTTTGATCAGTCATGTTTGAGAGAATTAACCTTCACTTATAGAAGGTTTCTGCTTGTGATCTCTTTTTTCTCTTTGTGATGTTTTAGAGAATATGTAAAATAGCTCAAATTTGATATGACAATTTTCTCTTGAAATTATGAGTTGAGTTAATATTGTCTGGCTAGTGGAGATAAATTCCACACATTATTTACTGCACATAAGCAATAACACATTTTATGTACTTCACTATCCCCTTGAAGCATTTTTTATAACTATTAAAATAAATGTTAGAAATGAAAGCAAAGAAATAGCAAAAAAATTAATACTCTTCCTACTCATTCTAATTGATTTTTTTTTCTGTTCTGTTTTTCACACAGTGTGACTCACCTGAGTGGTAGTGCAAATAAAGAAAAGCCAGCAGGTACTAAAGCCATCTCATCATCTCCAGAATGTTGCATCCAGCTCTGGGGTTCCCAGCACAGGCAAGACATTGACCTGTTGGAGCAAGTCCAGAGAAGAACCACCAAGATGATTAGAGGGGTGAAGCACCTCTTCATTGTTCATCCTAACAATTGGGGAGACCTAATTAGGCCTTCCAGTACCTGTGGGAGCCTACAAGAAAAGATGGAGGGAAACCTTTTACAAGAACATGAAGTGACCGGAAAAGTGGAAGGGCTTTAAGCTAAAGTAGGGTAGGTTTAGGTTAAATATTAGGAGGACACTGTTTACTGTGGGAGTGGTGAGGCATTGGAACATGTTGCCCCAATAATTATGGATACCCTGTCCCTGGAAGTGTTCAAGGCCAAGTTGGATGGGGCTTTGAGAAACCTGCTCCTGTGGCAGGGGGGTTGAAACTAGATGATATTTAAGGTCCCTTCCTACCCAAAGCATTCTGTGATTCTTTGATGCTGTGATTTCCATCTTGCATTCCCCTGTGAGGGACATGAATGACAGACAACTTGGTATAAACAACAGTGCTGCCTTGGCAGCTCTACATTGTGTCAGTGAATGACAAGTCTCTGTAAACTAATCCAAAGGATACTATTGCTTGAATATGTTGAATACTGTGGCTCCATTCCCTTCCTAAAGGAATGCATTTCAACTTTCTTTTGCCCAGCTTTGGACTATATTTTGCTTGATTTGTTCTATTACATATATATGCCTTATATGTGAATCTGAGTGATTACTGAGAAATACTTGTGCTGTTGGACAAGATCCTTCTAAAACTGAATTAACTTTTATTGCTCTGCAGAGTTTCCACAATACTTCTCCATTAATTCCAGATGGTCAATAAGACCAGTTTTTATTGTATTTGCAGAAGCATCCAAACTTGGCAGTAATGTACAGACTAGAGCCGTTCAGCCACATTTGCTAGTTCTCCTGTAGTAAGGTTTGAGATGCTAGGGAGTCTGAGAATGTAATTAACATTTGCCTTTAGTCTTCAGGGAAGTGCTGCAGTGATAACTTGCCTTGCTTCCCTACTGATAGGAAGGAAGAGCTGTAAAAGGGAAAGTTTCAGTGGACCAGAGTACAAAGATAGTTTGTATGTTGTGAAGTTTAAAGTCATAGAATAATTGACACTTTCATATGGATGCTATCATATCTTTTGGTTTTGCTCATGTTCTCACTTCTAGTAATGCTCTCTGTAATGTATGTTCATCAGCAATTCCATTTGTGGAGGTCTCCAAAGGGTCTTCAGGTAGAAGAGGCTTTAAGAATTATTGAACCAAAAGAGAAAGTAAAATAGAAACATCTTCTAGCCTGAATTGAATGATCCTGTAGTTAGCCCACACATCTTCTGCTTATTTTTTTTTTCCTGCAACACATTGAGTTCACTTTGCATTTCTCAAGTACTAGAAAAAAACAAGGTAAGTTTAATCTGACCGGTGACATAGTAAAGAACTCAACTCTGCCTTCTCTGCCTTCTTTTGTTTCTGTGATGTATGTTTTAGATTACGTTATTTAAGTTCTTTGTAGTCAAGTGAATTTGTCTGTGTTTCTTAGCTTTTCCTCCAGACAGGAAATCTCACATTTTTCCCCAGGTGAACTGTGTTATCAATGTTACTTAGTGCTGGATGGCATAAGATTGTGCAGCTACAGCAGGAAGAAATTGCTCCTGCAGGGAATTTAAAATAGGAGGGTTTGGGAAAGACAGCAAATCACAAAGACATGAGTAATATGGAAGAGGTGTGATCAGCTCTACACTCTCTTCCAATTGAAACAATGGGAATTTTGAGGTGACCCCTGCATGAACTAACTTAAATTATGAAGTGCATACTCTGGTACATAGCATAAGGAAGACAATTTTCTGTTACTGGCAGGAAGCATGATAAAAATCACATGAAAATGAACAACTTGGGAACAGACTTTCAGAGAATGTGATTTCATGTAAAAGAATAATAAACACATGAAGAAAGGTTGAGAAGGGAGGTGACTGGACTAGAATAAGTAATATGTCAAAAATGGAAATAGATGAGATTCTTTGCAGACATTCAACAGGGAAAGGAAAAAAAAAGAAAATGGGAATAAGAAAATGAGGGACATAGAAAAATGGAAAGGCTCCTTGTTTGTCAGTGGGTATTTTTTCTTATCATGTAATGATTTTATTGTTCTTCTGTTATGACAGAAGTTTGCATTGAACGAAGTTGCTCCAATGTCAGCTAGCTAATCTTTTCAATAGAAGATTAGAAATGGGAAGAATATTAAATAGATTTCTTAGATCTTTATTCAGATTCTGACTGCAGAGAGAAAGACATGGGGAAAATTACAGTGGGATTTTTAAAGAATGGAACTTGGAGACACAGACTATGAAGTAACTATGTAGTATTAATTTGGTAAATATTTTGTTTCACTTGTATCCTACCAGTAAAATTTTCATATTTCATTAGGTGACAGAGGCCAAATTAGGAGTAGAAAGTGCTTGGTTCTTCTCCCAGTTTAGCTACTGACTTATAATACCTGTTTCTCTCTCTATCCCAACTCTGTGCCTTGTTTTTGCTCTCTGGAAGTTGGGGTGGGTGATGCTTAACCACTTCACAGGATTATAAAAGAACAATACAAGCAAGTACAATATATCATCAAGGATAATTGTCTTCTCCAGCTGATGCCACTATGGATCTGGAAATAGATAAATATAGTCTTTGGAATCCTGCTGGGAAAATAAAATTGCATCATTTCTACAAGAGTGTTATCTTTCTGGTGCTTTTGAAGAATCTGCACCAGATTCCAGCAGCATTGAATGATCTTGCTGCAATACCTTACATTTGTAAAAGCTGTTCATTTAAATGTTTCATTTTCAGTAACTTCCCAAGTCCAGCAGTAGTTATTTTAAGCTTCCATGTCACAACAACCACACCTAATCCAAGATGAAGAAACAAATATGTAGAAAGTGTTTTTTTTGAGAAATACATTTTTCTAATGATTTCTGTGGCTATTGTGATTGCTGTGATGGTTTTTCAGAAATCAGCTGTTATGAACATTTTTTATTTGCCTACAGGCATCTGTAGTGATTTCCTTAAGCAGCTGACTTAAACAAAGTAAACAGGTAGGAATGGACTAAACCTGTCATTTCACTAGTGCAGCCCTTTGGGATTCAACTGCCAGCTAGAACTTCCCAAAACTTGATTTTTCCTTTCCTTTATTTCCTTTATTTATTTTATTTTATTCCTTATTTTTATTATTTCCTTTATTTTGTCACTGGTACAGAATTTCTGCCTATCACTAGTTATCATAAACATACCTTGACTGAATGTGAAATCCCTATTTTTTCAAAAGATAAAAGTTTTACAGGACTTGTTATGTAGAAAAAAACAAGGCTGAAATGTTTATAGTAATTACTAATGATTAAGACTACTTAGTTGCCTGTATTGGGAGGAGTTATACATCAGATGATTTTCAGTTTTGCTTGTTTTTACTTCTGCTTTTTTTCTCCAGCCAACACATTAAAATCTAGTCAGTGAAATTTCTGCCTTACTGGTTACTGGACTGAAGCTGAATAATGAGGTACCCATTTTTCTTCATATCTGTAAAGCCAAGTGAGAAGGACTGAAACAGATTAATAATATAGAAGAATATTCCAGCTAACATGTCCAATGAAGGGCCTATTAAAAAAAGGTGAAATATTGCAAACTTGTTGATTTCCTCTAGAAACCTAAATTATGCTTTAGCTTGAATTCATGTCAGTTTAATCTTTTGCTTTGATTCCAATAGAAACTGTTCTCCTGTTCATATTCCAGACAGAATAAATCCCAGATGATTCATCTCCTATCCCTACCCATTTCAAGCCTTACAATATTAAAAGAAAAAAAAAAGGTGTGAAAAGCTCAAAAGCTATCTAGAATAATTTCTTCTTCTGTCCTTGTCTGGCCTCCAGTAGCTGATAAAAGGAGTGGGACTATGTATAGGTGAGGAAGGGGTGGGGAAATGCTGGTGGAAATTTTAGAATTGGCTCATTTCTGAATTAAACCGTGTTTTTTATTCCTTATGTGAGTGATGTTGTGGAATTTTGTAGCAGCCAACAGCTGAGATGCTTCAAATAACTGTGACTGCCAGAAGACCCAAAAACAGATGAGGCTGCATGTCAAATCTTTTCTCTCCCACATCAAAGACCTAAGTTATCTTCTTCAATTATTTGATTAGGTTTGTTTAACCATGGATAACAAGGCTGTGCCTAGATAAAGTATTCTCATTCTGATATGGCTTTTACTGTTCAAAAGAGAGAAGCATATATTAATTCCTGCTTTGTTGTGGGTGTTGCCATATTACCAATGAATGAGGCACATTTTCTTCTAACTTCTTCAAGTTTGGGAGACTACATATAACATAAGAAAAAGGACAATAAGGAGTTTTGAGGAAAAGGCTGCATGTAGGAAGGCTCAGCATTTTGGACTGATATACAGATGTTATCACTCCCTGATTGGTTTTTTTTTCAATTATAATTTTAAATCAATATAATTTCCTTGCTTGTTTTATGGTGTATGAGGCCAAATTTCTTGACTGGGATTCAATGCTGTGGAAGTACCACTGGAATCCTCTCATTTAATCATGGTTTTGTTCAGATATGGGTTCAGAAAGGTTACAATGGAGCAGCAAAGCCAGAGGTTGTAATAATTGGTTCAAGAGTGACTAACAGGGAACACAGTGTAATGAGGTACTTGTTTAGTAAGAGTGGATTGCTTCATTTTAAAGCCAAAGTGTTGTTTCAGTGAGAGAACCCTTCACAGCAGTTCTGTTTATGTACCACTGACTTCTACTGCGCTTCCCCAGACTCTGCACTTGCACTTTTTGTTGTTCCCTACTACTTACTGCAACATGCAAGAGTATGGAACAGTGACCGATAAAAATGGTCCGATACTTGTTATGTAGTTAATAGCCTGAATATATTTGAATTTAAATTTTTCTTATTTTTGTTGTTCTAAAAAAGCAATAATTATCTTATGTTTATGCCAACAGAAAGATGATGTAACATTTTGAGCACCTCTTGTTCCAGTTTTAACATCACTAAGTATTTTCCATTTGGTCGTCATCCCTTGTCTATATAGCCAAGATTGGGCCATTTACAAAAGCTTGGCCTTTCAGTATTTATAATATCACTAAATTTTATACAGACCCAGAGTGTTCCCAGAAATCATTCCAAACAAGAAACAGACATTCTAGACTGTGATAGTGCATTTGGATATGAGAAAGTGGGTTTAGAAGTGGTGCTTTTCCAACTGTTACCTATTGGCAATAACCTGCAGTGGTCGGTCTCAACCAAGACAAGTGCTGGCTCATTTCTGGGGTCCTTCCTCCAGCATTTCTGGAAGATATGCCAAGTATGAGGCAATCCAGGCATTGGTTCCTAAAGACCTTTGGAAAAATGTGTCAAGAGTAAAAGCATCACTCTTCCAAACTGCAGAAACACTTAGGAGGGATATTGGCTCAATACAAGAAACTGCTTGCTCTGTAATATTTTATTTTCTTCTGTGCTTTTAGAAGGCCTATAATGGCAATCACCTTGGCATTAGAATATGGGCTTAATTCTTCAAGCCATCGTCTTTCCTGCTGGTCATTAATCCCCAGCTGGTGGCAAAGGTTTTTGACTGCAGTTTGTTTATTTCACAGAGGTTGCACAGATTGCTTCCTGTGAAGATTTGCAGATGTAAATTGAGGAACAAATTAACCTGTTTGCATTTTTGGCTAGAAATCTCCAGCCTTTTTGATATATTTGTCCATGGAATAAAAGAACTCAAACTCTAGAAACTCTGAACATATCTTACTACAGAAGAAAAGGGAGAAGGGAATGGAAGGAAGGGGAGAGGAAGGGAAGGGAAAAAGCTTACATCTCTTTGGCACCCTGGTTCCCTTTATTTGCTCACACTGACATGGGATAGCTATGGTGTTTGTACCCCTGTAAGAGCTTTACTTTAACTGCAGATTTCATAATGATTTGGTTATTTGTTAATTTGTCCTCTCCCCTGCAGCTCCACTGGCTTTGCAAACTGAGCTGTATGAGAATAGTTTTTTCTTTACCTCAGCTGTGACATATAGGAGCATGATCCAAAGCTGTTTATCAGTGCAGAGCAACACCAGACAAAATTCAGGATGCAAATCCGGAGCACTCCAGTGCTGTTTCTTTAGCAAGCACTGTCAGATTTCTTTCTCTCTTTTGATTTATCTATTGCCTGCTTCTCTCTTAAGGTTACAAAAAGTATTTTGTGTGTGTAAGTAATAAAACATGTAATCATCTTTATTTTTAAAGGGTTAATCTGTAAATGGAAAATATGAAGTATGTGACTTTCCGTTGTTTCAGAGCTGAAAGTCTTCTAAACTTTGCTTTTTCCAGTTACTCTATCACTGGGGAGAATGAAAATTAGAAAGCCTACATTTTTCACCCCACTCATTGTGGCTCCTACACAAGAACATCAAGACTATATACATCAAAACTGTCTCATGTTCAATTGACTATCTGATAATACCCATCTGGGCCCTTCAGAAGAAGAAATGTGGTAGTGCTGCATTTTCTTTCATGTTTCATCCTCCAGTTGAATATGATGCCATCTTAAACGTTTGGATGTTGTGCTAATGATGAAATATGAATTGAGAGGTGGAGAGAGATTCTGCTTACCTGGAATACAATTTCACTGTTGAGGCAAACTGCCTCCACCCCAAGCTGAGGGGATGTGGGGGCAGTTCCCGCTCCTCTGGTAATTAGAGCCTGACTGTAAACCACACCCTAGATTGTACACTATAAAACCCGCCATCTCAGGCCAGTTATCGTTCTTGCTCGGTGCTGTATTTGAGGGTGCATTGTATGCTTTTTGTTCTCCTTAATAAACGCACTCTCTGATTCCCCTGGACAAGAACCCGTCTCGTTTCTCATTCCCCACGCTGACCGAAGGGAGTGTCGGCGGCTGGAACTC